>CM053027.1:529732333-530020267 GCA_028564925.1 Lithobates sylvaticus | reverse complement strand
CACGGGTGGGTCTGCAAAGCTCGGAGGCAAATGTACAGGAGGCTTCTGCAAGCGCTCCTTAAAAGACAGTTTTCCAAAAAATTGTGGTTAATCACAGTTCATTCATGATTCAGCATGGGAGGGGGCAATTATTTTTTTCACATAGGGCCTAGCAGGTTTGAACAGCTTTTTTCCCTTAATAAATGAAATAATAATTTAAAAACTGCGTCTTGGATTTACTCGGGTTATCTTTCCGTAATATTGAAATTTGTTTGCTGATCTGAATCATAGAAGTGTGAGAAATATGCAAAAAAAATAAAAAATCAGGAAGGGGACAAATATACTTTTTCACACAACTGTATTCTTTCTTGAGAAAGGGTGTTTTGAGGCGGGATATGGTCAATATGATATACAGTGGGGAAAATAATTATTTGATCCCCTGAAGATTTTGTAAGTTTTCCCACTTACAAAGAAATAAAGGGTCTATAATTTTTATCATAGGTGTATTTGAAAAGATAGAGACAGAATACCAACCAAAAATGTTATAAATTGAGTTGCAGTTTAGTAAGCAAATAATATATTTGATCACCAAGCAAAACATCACTTAGTATTTGGTGGAGAAACCCTTGTTGGCAAGCACAGAGGTAAGATGTTTCTTGTACAGGCAGTCCCAGAGTTACGAATAGGTTAGGGACTGCCTGTTTGTTCTTAAAGCGGAATTCCACCCTAAAGTGGAACTTCCGCTTTTCGGAACCCTCCCCCCCTCCGGTGTCACATTTGGCACCTTTCTAAGACAGGTATCTGCACCCACTTTGGGACATAAACTCCCACGGGAGTTTACGCCACTTCCTGTCCCGGCGTGATGTCTGCCGGGACACACACGGGTCCCAGCAGACAGCGCAGACGATTCTCATTGCGCCGCGGGACTCGCGCATGCGCAGTAGGGAACCGGGAAGTGAAGCCGCAGCCTTTACTTCCTGATTCCCTCACCGAGAATGGCGCCGGCAGCAGCAGAGAGCCGAGCGATTGATCGGCCTCTGCTGCCAACATCGCTGGAACCTGTGACAGGTAAGTGTCCATTTATTAAAAGTCAGCAGCTGCAGTATTTGTAGCTGCTGGCTTTTAAAACATTTTTTTCCAGGTACAGTCCCTATTTAAGTCGAATTTGTTCGTAATTCGGAAGAGCATGCGCAGAACAGTGTTTTCCAATGCTTTCCGACGTTGTTTTCCGATGTGTTCCGCTGTTTTACGATGTGCCCGCCGGCGCCGCCTGCCGTTCGTAAGTAGGAGTTGTTCGCAAGTCAGAGGTTTGTAACTCGGGGACTCCCTGTAGTTGGTTACCAGGTTTGCACAGATCTCAGGAGGGATTTTGGTCCACTCTTTTTTACATATCTTCTCAAAATCATTAAAGTTTCTTGGCTGTTGCTTGGTAACTCGAAGTTTCAGCTTCCTCCATAGCTTTTCTTTAGGATTAAGGTCTTGAGACTGGCTAGGTCACTTCATGATCTTAATGTGCTTCTTTTTGAGCCACTTCTTTGTTGCCTTGGCAGTATGTTTTGGGTCATTGTCATGCTAGAAGATTCATCCACGACCCATCTTCAGTGTTCTGGGTGAGGTAAGAATGTTCTCATCCAAGAGTTTACAATACATGGCACAGTCCATTGGCTCCTCAATGCGGCAAAGTCGGCCTGTACCTTTAGCAGAGAAACAGCCCCAAAGCATAATGTTTCCACCTCTGTGCTTGACTGTAGGGATGGTGTTCTTATGGTCACAGTCAGCATTTGTCTTCCTCCGGACACGGCGAATCGAGTTATTGCCAAAAAGCTCAATTTTGGTCTCATCTGATCACCGCATTTTCTCCCAGTCCTTCTCTGAATCATTTTAGATTTCCATTGGCAAACTTTAGACTGGCATCTACATGTACCCTCTTGTGCTGTGTTTGGAGGAAAAAAAATGCTGATTATGACCCTAAAAACACCACCCCTACAGTCAAGCACAGAGGTGGAAACATTATGCGTTTGAGCTGTTTCTCTGCTAAAGGTACAAGCCAATTTTGCCAAATTGAGGAGCCATAGGACAGGGGCCATGTATTGTAAAATCTTGGATGAGAACCTTTTTTGCTCAGCCAGAACACTGAAGATAAGTCGTGAATTGGTCTTCCAGCATGACAATGACCTAAAACATACCGCCACGTCACCAAAGGAGTGGCTCAGGAATAAGCACCTTAAGGTCATGGCCAGTCTCCAGACCCTAATCTTATAGAAAATTTATGGAGGGAGCTCAATCTTCAAGTTGCAAAGTGACAGCCAAGAAACCTTAAGGATTTAAAGAAGATCTGTAAAGAAGAGTGGACCAAAGTCCCTTCTGAGATGTGTGCAAACCTGGTAACCAACTACATGAAATGTCTTACCTCTGTGCTTGCCAACAAGGGTTTCTTCATCAAGTACTAAGCTATGTTTTGTTTGGGAATCAAATACTTATTTTACTCACTGAACTATAATTCAATTTATAACCTTTGTATCATGTGTTTTCTGGATTTTTGGTTGATATTCTGTCTCTACCATTTGAAATACACCTATGATAAAAATTATAGACTCTTGTTTCTTTGTAAGTGGGCAAACTCTGTAGGAGATCAAATAATTATTTTCCCCACTGTATAGTTATTCACTTTAAGGCAGTGTTTCCCAACTCCAGTCCTTAAGGCGCCCCAACAGGTCATGTTTTCAGGATTCCCCTCAGATGAAATGGCTGTGGTAATTACTAAGTAGTGTTGTCCCGATACCACTTTTTTAAGACCGAGTACAAGTATACTTTTTTCAAGTACTCACCGATACCGATTACCGATACTTTTTTTTTTTTTTAATGTTGTGTGACAGTTTTCAAAGCACAATACAGATTAGGTGGCACTGATATGCAGCACTGATGAACACTGATAGGATTAGGTGGCACTGATATGCTGCACTGATAGATGGCGGGCACTAACAGATGGCACTGAAGGCGGGCACTGACAGGTGGCACTGGTGGCTGGTACTGACAGATGGCACTGATGGCGGGCACTGACAGATGGCGCTGATGGCGGCACTGACAGATGGTGCAGATGGCTGGCACTGTCAGATGGCACTGGCTGGCACTGACTGATGGCACTGACGGATGGCACTGAAAGGTGGCTGGCACTGAGAGGTGGCTGGCACTTATGGGCATTGGGCACTGATAGGTGGCATTTATGGGCACTGATGGGCAGGCACTGTCATGCTATGAGGCTGCTGCGACACCCATCTTAGTACTCCTTGCACTCGGCCGCATTAAAAGCAGCAGTGGTCATCTTGTTACACCCAGCCCGAACTATATAGGCTGGGTGTAATAAGATGTCTGCTGCTGGCTTACTGCAGCCGAGTGCAGGGTGTACCAAGATGGGCGTCGGGATGTCCAACCGCTGACGTCAACATGGAGCGTCACTTCCGTCCCGCCCGCTGACTTCCCGTTGCGCCGAGTTGCTTAATCCTCTCTCCCAGGTATCGGGTCAGGCAACGGGAGCATTTGTGCGAGTATAAGTACTCGCGCAAATGCTCAGTATCGGTATTGGGACAACCCTATTACTAAGGCAGTGAAACTGATCAAATCACCTGTGCAAAATAATGGAAGCCTGAAAACATGACCTGTTGGGGCGCCTTGAGGAGAAACACTGCCTTAAGGCCATTACAAAGGACAAGGATGCACTCTATATTTCTGGAAAAAAAAACATTTAACTTCCACATATGAAAAGGCTTCTTTGTAGTAAGAGATGTGAACATGGTGAATAGGATCCCTCAAGAGCTAGTGCTGGCCAACTCAGTAGATTAAAAAAAGGTCTGGATGTATTCCTAACTGGATGTTAACATTTACATAATGCCAGAGATTGTTGATCCAGGGAATATCCAATTGTCTCCTGGGAGATAGTTTTTGATGCATTCCGGTGTTTTTTTTTTTCCCCGTCTTTTCTTTTCATCTCAGTTGAGGACGTGCAGCCCAGTGCATTTTTTATGTGTTTTGCAACGTTCCAAATGTGTTTCATACAGAAAAAAATGCAGCATGTTCTACTTTTGTTGACTGCACTGGTGTGAATCAAGGCCATTGGAATTCATGTTAAACACTGTCCATGCATTTTTGAAGCAGAATAAAAATGCCCTGGACTGCATCTGGTGTAAACCAGCCCTTATAGTGGTGTTTTTATTCATTTATTTTTTTTTTGCCTTCCTGTTGATCAGTTGTGGGTATATTTCCCTGTAAATGGAGGTTTCTATTTATTATATTTGTTTATTTTTTTTCTATTGGTTGAACTAGATGGACTTGTTTTTTTTTTTTTGCCGCACCGTGTTGCTAGCACGCAGCGCGACCCCGATCTCTAAAGAGCCACGACCGCGGCTCTTTAACCATGTGATCGGCTGTGTCCCATCACCACCGATCACATGTAAACATGCAAATGCCAGTAATCGTCCCCCATCGCCTCACACTGACAGATAGTGTGGCGAGGAGAGCTGATCAGCGATATCTTCTCGGAGGGGACATCCAGATATGTAATCTGGGCTTTGATCATCAGTTCCCTGATTACAATACAACATCACCAGTGCCAGCAATCCGTGTTCACCAGTGCCACCAATCAGTGCCCATTAGTGATGCTAGTCAGTGCTGGCTATCAGCGCCACCCATCAGTGCTGGCGCCGATGGCTGGAACTGTCAGATGGCACTGGCTGGCACTGACTGATGGCACTGACGGATGGCACTGAAAGGTGGCTGGCACTGAGAGGTGGCTGGCACTGATAGGCTGCACTTATGGGCATTGGGCACTGATAGGTGGCATTTATGGGCACTGATGGGCAGGCACTGTCATGCTATGAGGCTGCTGCGACACCCATTTTAGTACTCCTTGCACTCGGCCGCATTAAAAGCAGCAGTGCTTTTTTCTTGTTACACCCAGCCCGAACTATATAGGCTGGGTGTAATAAGATGTCTGCTGTTGGCTTACTGCAGCCGAGTGCAGGGTGTACCAAGATGGGTGTCGGGATGTCCAACCACTGACGTCAACATGGAACGTCACTTCCGTCCCGCCCGCTGACTTCCCGTTGCACCGAGTCGCTTAATCCTCTCTCCCAGGTATCGGGTCAGGCATCGGGAGCATTTTTGCGAGTATAAGTACTCGCGCAAATGCTCAGTATCGGTATTGGGACAACCCTATTACTAAGGCAGTGAAACTGATCAAATCACCTGTGCAAAATAATGGAAGCCTGAAAACATGACCTGTTGGGGCGCCTTGAGGAGAAACACTGCCTTAAGGCCATTACAAAAGGACAAGGATGCACTCTATATTTCTGGAATAAAAAACATTTAACTTCCACATATGAAAAGGCTTCTTTGTAGTAAGAGATGTGAACATGGTGAATAGGATCCCTCAAGAGCTAGTTCTGGCCAACTCAGTAGATTAAAAAAAGGTCTGGATGTATTCCAAACTGGATGTTAACATTTACATAATGCCAGAGATTGTTGATCCAGGGAATAGCCAATTGTCTCCTGGGAGATAGTTTTTGATGCATTCCGGTGTTTCCCCCCCCCCCCCCCATCTTTTCTTTTCATCTCAGTTGAGGATGTGCAGCCCAGTGTATTTTTTATGTGTTTTGCAACGTTCCAGATGTGTTTCATACAGAAAAAAATGCAGCATGTTCTACTTTTGTTGACTGCACTGGTGTGAATCAAGGCCATTGGAATTCATGTTAAACACTGTCCATGCATTTTTGAAGCAGAATAAAAATGCCCTGGACTGCATCTGGTGTAAACCAGCCCTTATAGTGGTGTTTTTATTCATTTATTTTTTTTTTCCTTCCTGTTGATCAGTTGTGGGTATATTTCCCTGTAAATGGAGGTTTCTATTTATTATATTTGTTTATTTTTTTTTCTATTGGTTGAACTAGATTGACTTGTTTTTCTTTTGCCGCACCGTGTTGCTAGCACGCAGCGCGACCCCGATCTCTAAAGAGCCACGACCGCGGCTCTTTAACCATGTGATCGGCTGTGTCCCATCACCACCGATCACATGTAAACATGCAAATGCCAGTAATCGTCCCCCATCGCCTCACACTGACAGATAGTGTGGCGAGGAGAGCTGATCAGCGATATCTTCTCGCAGGGGACATCCAGATATGTAATCTGGGCTTTGATCATCAGTTCCCTGATTACAATACTACATCACCAGTGCCACCAATCAGTGCCCATTAGTGATGCCAGTCAGTGCTGGCTATCAGCGCCACCCATCAGTGCTGCCCATCAATGCCCATCATTGCCACCCATCAGTGCCAACTACCTATGCCTTTCAGTGCCATCTATCAGTGCCACCTATCAGTGCCCATAAGTGCGGCATATTAGTGCCTCCTCATCAGTGCCGCCTCATCAGCGCACATCAGCGAAGTAGAAGAATTATATTATTTACAAAATGTACTTACAGAAACAAAGTGTTTTTTTTTTATTTTTTATGTTTGGTCTTTTTTTTTTTGTAAAAAATAAAAAACCCAGCCGTGATTAATAGCCACCAAAAGAATGCTCTATTTGTGTGAAAATAAAAATTTCACATGGCTACAGTGTAGCATGACTGCACAATTATCAAAG
This sequence comes from Lithobates sylvaticus, assembly GCA_028564925.1. Taxonomy (NCBI): domain Eukaryota; kingdom Metazoa; phylum Chordata; class Amphibia; order Anura; family Ranidae; genus Lithobates; species Lithobates sylvaticus. The sequence continues at coordinate 530,013,655 of CM053027.1, read as the reverse complement.
TGTGACAGCGCTGAAAATTGGCCTGGGCAGGAATACAGTGAAACTGCCCTGTAGGCAAGTGGTTAAGCAATACCAGAACTAGAGAATCTCAGAACAGAAAGGACTGCAGATAACTAAGGTAAAAGGAGCAGCAAAAACTCTACTTTAATAAAGAGGTTCACCTCATAATATACTGCAAGGTGTCCACTATTACATACAGTAGCACAGACCTTGTTATATGCCACTGGACATGTGAAATAATAATAGGACAGAGATACTTCTGTTGTAGGATTGATTATATATATATATATATATATATATATATATATATATATATATATATATATATATATATATATGTATACATTTTTTTTTTTTATGTTTTGCACAGAGTAGCCCCGATATATATATATATATATATATATATATATATATATATATATATATATATACACTCAATAAACTATGAGTAGCTATAGTTAAACTATTGGAACACAGAAATTATTGCCTAATAGTCTCTGCTTCTGGTCTGGACAGAATACAGCAGATAATTTGATATTTACATAATCGAGTCAGTCCAAGGGGTGCTTGAGTAGATGATCAAATTTCAGGCAGGCAGCTATAGGTGTTCTCAGTTCTGGGAGAGAAGTTTAATACGTCGGTGTACACCACATGATTGGTTAAAAAACTGCCTACTGATTCTGGTAGAGAACTTGGTTTTGAGTTGGCCATAATGAATTCTGGCAAACTGAATATACTTCATAGTTAACATTTCTGTTTTGTCCTCACAACAAAAGGTGCTGCTGGGAGAAGCCTTGAATGTTACACAGCTGTCCCCAGAAGTCGGTGGGTTTGTGGAATCCATCTGGACAGAAGCTCAAGGACATCTTACATCTGTACTGTCTTGTCCAGTAGAAAATATCAGCCTCAATGATGTAAGCTGACAACTATAACTTGGTATCAAATACATCAATGAATTCATTAATATTAAAGTACATGTTTAGTTGGTAGAATATGTCCAATTGAAAGAAAAAGCCCTCTCAAAATTCTGGTAAAATTTGTCCATATGCTACTTTGTTATAAGTTCTCGGACCCTGGTAAAAAGACAACAAACACTCACCTACGATAGTGAGATAAAAGCAGCTTTCTTTATCCTTTATACAACAGAATATCTTTGGTAATTGCATGATTGTTGCACAAGGTGCATGGCAGGGACCACCAGCACTGCCTTGGTCAATTATATATCATCTTCTTTTTACAGTTCAGATAAATTGACATGGGATGTGCTGTATGCTGATAACGAAGGCATGAGGGATTAGTTAGCAAAATGGATATTACAACCATATCTGGCTTCCTATTTTTATTTTCCATGGTGTTTTAGCATGTGTAAAATAATGGCATTGTGAGTCAGATGAAATCCTAGGTCATACCTGGAAAGTGGCTAAAATCCCAATACTGTCTTTTTTACTAACATTTGATTGGTGTGAGGGTATCCCTCTATTGTTGTAAACAAAGCTATATTTGTCTCTTAAAGCCCAATACTAAATCATGAGTATAATGCTCAGAAAGGAGTGTTTTGGCAGCAGGAGATACATTTGACTCACAAAAGCATGTAATTGAACTAATAAAAAAATATAAAGACAGTATAACTTATTAACACCTTGATTAACATTATTTTATTTTTACATTCTATTTAGATAAAATAAATTAATGAATTAAAAAAAAAAGATACCATTTGTTGTTGGAATAAACTATAGGGTACTATTAATGTTAGGAGGAACCCAACACAGGGATAAAATGGATACTAGGTACAGCAGAGCCAAAAATAACAACCAAATCCAGTGATGGCGGTGAACGTTAACAAGGCAATCTCTACAGATTTCACAATGGCTAATGGAACCTGACAGTGAACCTGGGATCTTTTCCCTGAATTCCCTATAAAAAATAAAAAAAATTCAAAACGTGGCCATGCGGTGTTTTGCCCACCTGTCCGCATTATTCATTCACAGAGAGGAGAACTACAAATACGGACAGCATTTGTGGTTGTCAGCTTGTAGTTTTCAATGAACTACCAGGATACTGTTGAGTGTTCTAGGTAGTTCATTGTTTCTTCCTGTCAGTGTGTAACTGCCTGCTCATATGAGGTACAAGCACACCAAGGTTCTGCATTACACCCGCAAACTGCTGATTGTGGGTACAATGCTTTGCAGGTTCCTAAAAAAAAAAAAAAAAAAAATAAATGCACATTTTTGTTTTCACCTGCAAAAAGTTGTGCATTTATTATTCTTAACAAGGGTGAACTTATCCTTTAAGAAGAAATCCTGACTCCACTACAGGGGTAGAGGTACACAACACAAAGTTGCTGTATATGCTGATGATCTGCTATTCTTCATCTTTTTAGACCAGAAATAACAGCCCCAAACTTTCTACTGGAGTTAGTTCACTCCAAGCTGGCCAACTATAAATTAACTTAACTAAATCAGAAAAAAATATTTGCATTTTGTTTGGATACAGCGTTGCATGATCACGCAATCGCCAGTTAAATTAGCGCAGTGCCGAATAGCAAAGAATGGCCTGGTCGTGAAGAGGGTTACATTTTCCGGAGCTGAAGTGGTGTTCTCCCTTGACTATTCTATCTGTTTTAAATATTCTCAATCCCCATCTCCCTTTCCTTCTCCCTTTCCTTCATGAGATCAACGTGAATACTCTTATTTTTTTTTTTTTTTCGGTAGACCATCCCCTAGTATTAAAGCTGATATTCTCAGACTGCCACAACATAGAAGGGGTATGGGTTTCCCTGACCCATTATTATATCACCAAGCAACACATCTGGCAAGAATGGTGCAAACATGCAGATCAGGCAATGGGTACCCCTTGAACAGGCTATGTCACCATTACCCCTTCAGACACTGTCATGGTTGCCCCTATTTATCCATACCTTAAAAAACTGCCCCCAATTGGCACTACAATAAAGTCCACTCAAAAGATGAATGGCTTGGCCCTTTCCCCATGAACCTTTCCCCATTACCCTTAATCAGAAACCCTAACTTTTTCCCCGGCATTCAAAAACCATGATTTTCTCCTTTCATCACAATAATATATTTAAGCTATTTAACTTTCATGGCAAACAGTGCTGGAAATCCGTGGCAAAAATACAGGCCACAGTTGGCCTCCCACTGCCCAAATGGTAAGCCATGCAGATTAGGCAATTCTTGACTAAACCCAAATATCCAAATCTCTCGCAAGCATTTGAACCATTATGTACAGACCCGCTCCGCTCCAACATGATCTCTTGATAGCATACACTACCCTTATAACTGGACAATTACCACTCCACCAGGGGACTATGTTCCTTCTTTTTGAGTAAATGGGAGGATGTCCTTAATCAACAATATTAATGCAGAACAAGAACCGATTTTCCACTTTGCATATAAATCCTCGGTCTACGCCTAACTTTCAGTTATTGACCAGATGATATAGGGTCCCTGCGAGATTACATTGAATGTTTCCTACAAATTATCCCTTGTGCTGGAGATGTGGGGAATCTGAGGGTACACTGTTACATGTGTTCTGGTCCTGTCCACAGTTCAGACCCTTCTGGCAAAAGAAATGCAAACTGATCCTGGAGCTCACTGGTGAAAACACTGCAACCTGCCTACTGCCCTTAAACTCCCTCTCCAAAGAGAAATATTACCACTCCTTAGTAATTCACTTACTAAATGTGACAAGGGCTTTACTGGACACAAGTAAAATTTTCAATTGGGTACAAGGAAATCCTAAGGACTATCCCCCCCCAGAGTAAGCAGAGGCACTTGCAGCCAGTACACTGCACTTGAGAATGCAGCCAGTACACTGCATCTAGGAAGACCCTCACCCCCCAGCTGGGTTCTTTTTTTTTATACCTCAGCAAGCATTGAGCAGTACATGATATCACTCAGCTAGATACACCAAGCTCACTACTGGGTGACTTCCTTACATTTAATAATACTGATGGTTATCGGTGCTATTTTTGTAATGAGAGAAATGTAAGTTGTTACATCCAATTATTATGTACAGTTGATACATCCTGGTTCTCTCTGTAAACATTTAGGTATACTGTGGTGTCACGGACCCCCGTACTCAAGAAGAGTCTGTCCGCCGTAAACGCTTCTTTTGTCCGATATCAGACTGTTGATTCAAACACAGACACAAAGAGATACACACTCAGGAGGCAGTCCCCCTTCTTTGCGTAATAACACAGTTGGGTAAACTTTACCTCCTCCAGTAAAATTACACACAGGTATTCAAACATTTCAACAGTAGACCGTCTTTGGGAGGGGCTGCTGGAGAAACTCCCCCCCCTCCCCTCTTCCAGCTAATTCACATATACATATACATCCGTAATAGGTTGTTCCCAAGGCAGACAGAAGCAATAGAACAACGGGATACAGCCACAACTCAAACAATCTAGCAGTCTGAAAGGTGACATTTATTTATCTTTATATTTTCTTTACTTTACTTGCCCCAAGTGAAAGAGCCCCTTAATTATTTCAGCACAAACCACACATATAGAATCCACGACAACAGGGGTAAAATGAAATCCTGAGTCTGGTGTGGTTGTACAGTGAGTTGGGTTAGGCAGACCCGACTGGGGTTCTCGGTCACCCTGTGCCCTTAATAGACACAGGGCCACTTACACATAGGGGCCAGGGGAGCCGGACAAGGAGTTTCCAGTGCTCTACAAGGTAAGCTGGGTTCCACAAGCCGTCCGCCCAAAGTGACTCACGTAACTTGTGGCATCCTATTGTGTCTATAAACATGACTCCTCAGTTGTGTATTGTAAAATAAAGAATAAAAAAAAAAAAATTACCACATGGCTGAACCACTGTTTTAACAACTCATATATTAATGACTCCCATATACCTTGGGAACTGTACCTGCACCCAAAAATTGTAGCACAGCCAGTACTCAATAAGATCTTAAAAGTATCATAGTAATAAACAGGGTAAAATATCAGAGTAGCCCATGCCTATGCGTTTCAGCCTACAAAGCTTTAATCATAGCTATCCTTAAGACAGTGTAGGATGAAAAATGTAAGCGTGGGCTACTCTGATGTTTTACCCTGTTTATTAATAAAGATAAGATAAAATAAGATCCCGTAGCTTTGCTACAATTTTGTACTGTTTCCCAGGCCTCCGGGAGCCACAGCCCGAGCACTGACCTGCCATTTAGCCCAATTAGGAGCCATGGGTAGAGTGCGGTTAATTGATTATTGCTTGTTCCCAAACCCTACAGTACTGAGGCCAGCCTGCAATGTTTGCTTCAGGCTCTGGAACCTGCATTCGGCATTTGCCTCGGCATGTGGTACAATGAGTATAGTTAGCTTCAGGGTGCAACACAAGTTCAAGGAGTGGTCCGTTGTAAGGGGATCGGTGAAAGAGGAGTGATCACTGAAGCAGCCCTGAGCCTGGTAGACAGCAGAGATGAGTTTTTAGGATGAGGGCAGTGTGCAGTTCCAGCAATAGATAATAAGAGCCCAGGAGGAAACTGTGAAAGTGAGTGCATACCCCAAGCTGGCCACCCCCAAAGCCACAGACACACTATATTCCAGCAGTTGTTTGCATGCTTCTTTGCCAACCTACCATGTACAATAACATTTTGCCAACCCTGGTGGCCGCAGAAGGGGTTTGTGTATTTTTGTCTCTGCCCGTTGCTGTTGAACAAGCTCCTCCAGTTTCAGATGGGACTCCTGTCTGCAGCTGGGGCTCCACTGCAGTGTCACAGGCTGGGGCTTGCACAGACAGGCATCAGCAGCATATATGCTGAGTTCCTCCCATCACTGACATCTGCTCTGCTGTGCATTCCCCTTGGCCAATGGAATGAGGGCAAAGCTGTTCCCATTCCTCATCCTGCAACTTTTGTTTGTAATCACCAAACACTATTTTTTGGCCGTCTTGGTTTGACATTGTCTATCTTCTTCCAAACACCCTGACTCTTGTACTTCCTGAGCCCTCTCATTGCAAGAGGTTTTTGTTCCTTGTAGCCTGTTGCAACCTTCAGTGTCCCTCCTGGGGCCTTCTATAGGTGCTCTTGCCAATGCAGAGCCCTCCCCTACTGTTCAATGGGGTTACTACCTTTAAACTTTCTCTTGTACAAATACAATTTTCAGACTACTTCTCTAGTGGCTGGAAGGTGTTTTGTACTTTCAAAAATGCCCTCAAGCTTTATGGTTGATGCAGTCGTGATGCAGGGATGCCAACCGCTTACAACTTTTTTTTTACTGACAGATTGAAAAAAAATTACAGAACTTCTATTAAAAACTAAAACAAATTCAATATTTAAACCATATAAACAATCTGTAAACACTGATAATACCCATAAGATGTAATTGGCCCGGTTTACACCTAAAAAGTCGACACAACATGACAAATTATCAGCCACCCTGCTGGGATACAATTCAAACACAAGTTTTGTTATGCATGTCAAAGAGAGCAATGGGCATGCCAAGATTGTGTCTAATAGTGGGAGTGGCCTAAAAGAGGATGATTAAACAGAACCGCTCTCTGAACACCTACCTCCAAGGCTGCATTCACACCTGAGCGTAGCGCGTTTGAGCAGTTTTTGCAAATTTTTATGCGCAAATTTGGTGCGTTTTGTTCGCGACTTGCCTGTTTTTATCCACTATTTTGAGCTTTTGACGTTTTTTTATTGGCCCATAAAGAAAATTATTATCTGTTGCATCATTTGTTGCTAAGCATTTCAGCTTTTTAAGCTTTTCCATTAGCTTTTATTTCCTTTTTTATTATTATTATTATTCTTCATTTATTATTACTTTTTCTTTTTCGTTCGGGTAAGAGTTAAGGTTGTGATTAGGAGTTGATGTTAGGATTAGGGTTAGTTATTTATTTTTGTTAGGGTGTTACTACTACTTCTTATTAAATACATGTTTAACCCCTAACCTTTAAAAAAAAAATTATAATAACTAAATACCCTAACACAAATTAAATAAATACAACATCATAAAATGTGGGTGTTTATTATGTTAATAATATTAATATTTTTTAAGGTTAGGGGTTAATTACTATTTATGTATGTTCAGTGTTATTACACATTATTTATTTAATTTATCAGATTTTTAGTTATTTGTGCATTTATTTTACATTTATTTATTCATATAAATACCCAAGCTATGTCTGCGTACATCAGTTAACAGGGTTTCATTTGCAAGTTTACCTTACCTATTGAGGTTGGCTTCTACTTTGAGAGCAAAAGATTGCTTTCTGCAAACCTCTGTATAAAGTAAACCTCTTGAATAAAGTCACAGTCAAGAATAGATATTCCCTACCTTTTCATCATCTCCAGGGTGCTACCATTTTCGTGAGATTAGATGCTCATGAAGGCTACAACCTCATTCAAATCAAAATGGGTGATGAGTGGAGAACAGCTTTCAGCATTCCAGATGGTGATGAGTGAATATCTTATCATGCCAATTGGCTCTGCAGTGCCCATGCCATTCTTTTTTTGTAGAATTTTGTAAATTATGTGTTCTATGACCTCCCTTTTGTTTGTGTTGGGGTATGTCTGGATGATGTACTGATTCAAGTGATCTTCCAACGCTCCGTGAACAGATTGTGCTTAAGCACCTCAGAGAAAATGGATTATATGTTAAGTTAGAGAAATGCCTCTTTGAACTCTGAGATACCATTCCTGGGGTATATACAGTGCCTTGAAAAAGCATTCATACCCCTTGAAATTTGCAACCAAAAACTGTTACTTTATTGGAATTTTATATTATGGACCGACACAAAGTGCCACATAATTGTGAAGTAGAAGGAAAAAGATAAATGGATTTCAATATTTTTTTACAAATATCTGAAAAGTGTGGCGTGCATTTGTATTCAGCCCCCTTTACTCTGATATCCCTAACTAAAATCTAGTTGAACCAATTGCCTTCAGAAGTCACCTAATTAGTAAATAGAGTCCACCTGTGTGTAATTTAATCTCTGTATAAATACTGTTCTGTGAAGCCCTCAGAGGTTTGTTAGAGAACCTTAGTGAACAAACCGCATCATGAAGGCCAAGGAACACACCAAACAGGTCATGGATAAGGTTGTGGAGAAGTTTAAATAAGTGTTAGGTTATAAAAAATATCCCAATTGTTCAATCCATCATCTGAAAATGGAAAGAGTATGGCACAACTGCAAACCTACCAAGACATGGCCATCCACCTAAACTGACAGGCCAGACAAGGAGAGCATTAATCAGAGAAGCAGCCAAGAGGCCCATGGCAACTCTGGAGGAGCTGCAAAGATCCACAGTTTAGGTGGGAGAATCTGTCCACAGGACAACTATTAGTCGTGCACTCCACAAATCTGGGCTTTATGGAAAAGTGGCAAGAAGAAAGCCATTGGTGAAAGAAAAAGGGGAAAAGATGATGCACTGACATACATTGGCTGATGACAAAACCAGTCAGACAAAAAACTGTGCAATCAAAATAAGAAAAAAATGCAGAGCTAAAAATGAAAAATGTGTAATAATAATAATATGTGCAAAATTTGTTCAAAAAAGGTTAAACACACTTCAAATGAATGAATAAAACATAAGTCTCAAAGAAAAAAAGTGTCCGTGCAATAATGAAATCATAATAATTCCAAATGCATATGTGATCTGCTTCCACTACGTGATCCACCATCGTGATAATATGGACTCTTAGGACTCTATTACGGAGTCATAAACGCCCATATAGTGATAAATAAGGCAGCTTGTGTCATCCAACCACAAGGATAAAAGATTAGACAGGTTCAAATAGCAGCTCAGTGGATGTACAAAAATGGACTCCCATCATGGATATGCAATAAAACAAAGCATCCACATAGCGTAAGTTCGTAAGGAACACTTTATTTAAACAAAGGGTTGGAAGTACTCACAATGTCTCTAAATTAATCAGGCATGTAGGATCAATAAAATGTGGCAAGGAACCATAAAACAGCTTGTGTACACAGCAAGGCAGGCGTGGCCATGGCACGTACGTAGAATCTGCCCTACATGTTGCGTCCCAACTGACCTCATCGGGGCATGTACATTGAAAATTGCTGTTCACAGACGCTCTCCATCCAATCTGACAGAGCTTGAGCTATTTTGCAAAGAAGGATGGGCAAAAATGTCACTCTAGATGTGCAAAGCTGGTAGAGACATCCCCAAAAAGACTTGCAGCTGTAATTGCAGTGAAAGGTGGTTCTACAAACTATTGACTTTGAAACATTTTTTAAAACTATTTATCATTTCCCTTCTACTTCACAATTATGTGCCACTTTTGTGTTGGTCTATCGCATAAAATCCCAATAAAATACATTTTACGTTTTTGGTTGCGACATGACAAAATATGGAAAATGTTAAGGGGTATGAATACTTTTTCAAAGCACTGTAGTCTTGGATCAGGTCTGCGTAAAAACCCAGAGAACATTTCTGTAGTCTTGAAGAGACTGTTGCCACAAGGATTGAAAGTAATCCGTGTTTTTCTTGGATTTGCAATAATAATTTTCTAAAAATGATTCCTTCACTGTGATGCCCATCACTACTCTAACCAAGAAGGGAGCCAACTGAAAACACTGGTTAGATGAGGCTTTCCATAACTTTTGATCACCTAAACCAAGCCTTCACCTCCCCCCCCCCATATTATTGTGTTCCCCCCCAGATAGGCCAATCTTATTTGAGGTCGATGCCTTCTCTATGGGGGTTGGCACTGTCCTTTGTCAGATGAACAACTTTGGCAAGTTATGTACCTGTGGCTTCTTTTCTAGAAAGTTCTTGTCCCCGGAGAAGAACTACTCTATAGGGGATTGTGAGCTTTTGGCTAAAACTATTGCCCTTGAGCAGTGGTGCCACCTTTTTGAATGAGCTTTCTTTTTTATCACTATATACGCTGATCCACAAGAACCTCTTGTACCTTCAAACTGCCTTGAGACTAAATACTCAACAGTTCCACTGGCATTATTTTATTCCTGGTTTGGCTTTCTCCTCACCTTATGTCCTCTGTCAAAGAACACTAAAGCACATGCCCTGTCCCATTCCTTCGACTCTAGGGACACTGAACCTGAATTGTTCTTGCAAATCCAGTACGCCTAATAGGGATTCCTCCTGAAAGGCAGCTTAAATCTGCCCATGTATCCTAGCTTGGGGACACACCTCTAATATTAAAGCTCTGATCTGCTTTGTTGGCCTTTGCTTGTTTCCAGACTTTTTCAAGCTCTCTCTGCCCTGTGAGGCCTGACATGGATCCTGATCGCTCGGTAGAGTCCGGTAATGGTGGTGGGACCCCATTCTGCCACCTGTAAAAGTATTCCAGTGGCTGCCCAGCTGCTAGGGATTACTTTTACATGAAAGAGAATTGCCGGCTGTAAAAAATTACACTGGGATCATGGTTGTAGCCTCAACCATGATCCCAGTATAACCACTTCCCTACCAGGATGCATATATACAGTGGCCGGTAGGGAGGTGGTTGAAAAGGCTGATGCTGTGGCTTCTTACCAGCTACCTGAGTCATAATAACTAAGAAACCTGTTATTATCTGATTGCTGCTGACCTGGTTTGCTGACTGCTCTCGTGTCTTCTGCCCTGTCTTCTTTCAATTTGTTGCCTGCCTGGACTGCCTGATCACCCTCTGCTGCTGCCAGCCTCAACTTCTGCTTGAACCTGAATACTCTCTAGTTTACTGCTTTGTCTACTGCCTGCTTATTGCCAACCCATCCTGTCTGGCTGCCCTCTGCTTGATGCCTGCCAAGACTCCTGCTTGTACTGGATAACTCCCTCCTAATCATCAGCCTTGATGTCTGCCTGGATTTTCTCTGTATTGTAGTGCCTCTGTTCCTGCAACCTTTTTGGTGGGGCAGTCCCAGGGGCTGCAATCTTTTGCCAATTTTCAGCAAAGATATCCAAGGGTCACTAGGGTTCCCAGCCATATCCAATATGGAGGTGCTCTGGTGAAGCCTGACTGGTACTTAGACTCTGCACCCTGTGTGAGCTTGCATCACCTGCTAAGGGACACCATAATATCTAAGCTTGCTGGGAGACAAGGTCTTCACAAGACATTGGACCATAATTTTAGTGACTCTTTTGCAGCTTGCTCTATGTATGCCCAAAACAAGGTCCTTAAAGAGCTTCCTGGTGATCTGATTCTTCCTTTACCTATGCTAATATGTCCTTAGACCCACATCGATTTGATTGTGGCCTGCTCCCCTCCACTGCCTGCATGATCTTCCCTTTTTGTGGTGGATCAATGCAACATTTTATTCTTCTGAGGTACTTTTCTTAGCTCTGGAGTGGGCAAAAATCTTTCAGGAAGTATTCTTCCTTTGCCATTCAAACAAGCTCTATGTCATCTCCTTAGCCTGCTATCAACAGTCCAGTGGTCAGACTGAACACATCAGTCGATGCCATGAATCATTTCTTTATTTCTATGTCTCTGCTGGACAAGAAAATTGGACAGAAATGCTTTCCTGAGCAGAGTTTCCCTACAACATCACGTCAACAAGTTGTTGTTTTTTTTCTTGATTTGTGTCATCACAATGTGTCACCTCCTGATTCTTTTAGTTCTGAGGACTTTGCCACTGCAGCAATTAGAGACAACTTTCAAGCAGTTTAGGAGGAGGCTCAAATGAATTTTCTTAGGTCTTTTCTTCTTTAAAAGAAGTGGGCTAATAAAAAGAGGATTTCCATTCTTAAATTAGGGGTTGGGTATTGCTGTCTACTAAACATGTATGTCTTTTGTTGCCAATCTGTTTGATTTAAATCAACCATGTGACTTTTGAAATTTGACGTCCCAATCTTTGGATCACTAATTAATTTCATGTAATTATCCTGAGACTTGTGATCCTGAACTGTTACTCCCAGTAGTCTCCTCCTCCTACTCCTGTCCTGGTAGACTAGTAAGAAAGGTTATATCGTTGTACCTGTTGATTCTATGCTGCTTTGCGGAAAAGGTGGATGAAGTGGCCTGCTTTAACAGATCATCTGTGTAATCTCTCTTACCATGTGTGACTACAGCCTGCTTTGACCCACAGGACTGGGAGGTTTAGGCTTCATGCACACTAGCATTTTTGTGAGTGCCTAGAAGCTAATATGAGCATTTTTTCTGCTCCTAGAAGCCAATAGTGTTATCCTATGTGACCGTGCACACTTTTTTATGCTAGAAGCATTTTTCAAGCTTCAAACGTTCAGAAGCAGAAAAAAAAATGTTTTTGTAGAGTTTTTTTTTTTGGGGAGCGTTTTCTCTGCAGAAAACTACGCCAAACGCTACTAACACGCTCCTAACAGTTTTTTTTTTCCTTCATGTACTATAAAAATGCTAATAAAACTTTAAAGCTTCTAAAGACTCCTAAAAGCTTCTGAATGCTACTAAAACGCTACTGCAAGCCGCACAAAAACACTATTATCAGCATTTTTCCTCCAGCATTTTTTCCTTTTCTAGTGTTCATGGCGCCTTAGGTGTGACCAGATTCCACTTGCTGATATAGCAGCTACACAGTTGGTCCCCACCCAGCCTGTCAGTCAATCTCAAGATTTAGCTGTGCTGAGGCCAACATCTATTGCCTGAACAATAGTTTTGTTTCCTAGCCCAAGGTTTCTGTATTCTTGTATTCCTGTTTCTCTGGTTACCGACTTTGGCTTGTATTTGAAGCTACTGCCAAAATCACCTGGCGGAAATAAATAATAGGAAATAAAAGAAATGCAACAATGACAGCTAAGAACTAGTAATCCTGTATTATATAACATTTTTGTTCCTGGGCTTAGATGCGCTTAAAGTGGTTGTAAAGTCAGAGTTTTTTTTATCTTAATGCATTTTGTATATTAAGATAAAAATCCTTCTGTGTGCAGCAGCCTCCCTCGCCCTCCCCCCCCCCACTACTTACCTGAGCCCATTTTGATCCAGCGATATTGCAGGAGAGTCTCTGGACTCTCCCTCCTCATTGGCTGAGGTAGCAGTGCGGTGCCATTAGCTCCTGCTGCTGTCAATCGGAGTCAGTGAGCAAATGAGAAGAGACAGAAAGAGTGGAGCAGGGCCAAATAGCGGCTCCGTGTCTGACTGGACACAGAACGGGGGCTTGGCTTGGGTGCGCCCATAGAAAGCCGCTTGCTGTGGGGACACTTGTCAGTGGGGAGGGGCCAGGAAGGCCTGCGAGGGGCCTGAGAAAAGGAGGATCTGGACTGCTCTATGCAAAACCACTGCACAGAGCAGGTAAGTAATAACATGTTTGTTATTTTTAAATGAAAAAACTGAGACTTTACTATCACTTTAAAGTGGTTGTAAACTCTGTACTACCACTTGTACCTACAGGTAAGCCAATAGTAAGGCTTACCTATAGGTACTGTGAACATCTCCTAAACTTGCACAGTTTAGGAGAAATTCAGAGTGCATGCAGCCGTTGACATCATCGCCGCATGCGCTCTGAAGGTCCGGCTTACAGTGCCGGACCTTCATAGCCTGTGCTGGAAATGGCGGCTCCCACACGCATGTGCGGGAGTGACGTCATCGCGCCTCCAGCCACTCATGCAGCCGGAGGCCGTGAACCCGGAAGTAAGACTGGGTGAAGGTGTCGGGCATCTCATCGCTTACATCGCTGCGCTGGAGGACTTCGTTCTAAGGTAAGTTTCTCATAATATGCTAGTATGTGATGAATACTAGCACATTATGACTTTTTTTTTTTTTAACGTCAGTTGTTTACAACCGCTTTAAGTTCGACATAAGCAGGAGATGTGCTTGATGTTAGTAAGCAGTCACATTGCAGCAATACACCAAGTTGCATACATTATTTTCCTAGGAGTGTGCTTGTCTGTGCCCACTGGAAAAACCTAATATTTGTGCATAGCTCAGGGTGGTCACAGTTTTGTTTATTTCCTTAGTGCTGTGCTGAGGATGTTTTCTGAGATTTTGGCAAACCAGGCAACAGTCACATAATGCCTATACAATTTTCATGGGCTTATCTCCTTAATTTTAAACAAGAAAGTTGTTAAATAGCTATGGTTTGCTTCAATGAGAATTTTTAATTACTTCCCTTTCTTCTTCTCTGCAGGTGAGTAAAGCTGAAGGAATTCTACAAAATGTGCGCAATGCACTGAACAAGAATGAAGATATTAGAGAATTGATGGAAGAGTTTTACCAATGTATTCCCCACTGGCAAAGACAGCAAATAAATGTTGACAAGAAGTTTTTGACAGCAAAACAGGACTTGTGCCAGGTAAAAATATGTGTTTCACAACTGAGTGTGTTTTAGGGCAAAATAAAAAATACCCTGTTTATATTTTCAATATATGTTTCCCTATGTTTCAAACCTTTAAAATTGCCTACTCGTTAATGCCAGAAAACCAATGAACTTCTAACTTCATGTACTCTGATTCTGCTGCACTGAATTCTAAAGCCATGCAATTAGCCTTGTCCCCCCCCCCCTTTGTGTTGTGGACAATAGAAGAGAGAATGGTGTTCTGTATTCTAAATCAAGAACAAGCAGCCTAGGGTGATAAGCTGCTCCTCCACAGATACCTAACAGAGAGTGACCACCCTAGATTACTATGTGTGTTAGAGTCCATTCACACTTGTGCGACTTAAAAATCATGCGATTTTCATTGGGACTTTGATGCGACTTTAGATGACTGGGACTTTGTTACGTCTTTGACCAGTGTAATCATTTTGTTTGTGCTCTACAAAGTCGCTAGATGTGCAGAATGGAAAAACATGTTTAGTTTAGTTTGGTTTCTTTATTTTCTAACGAGTTGTAAATTTTCAGAACGATTCAAATTTGAATTGATCAAAAATTGATCGACCAATTCAAATTCTGTGTAAGGAATAGCTGGTTGTTAAGGAGCAGGCCGGAAAGCCAGCTCCTTAACAACCGATGACTCATCAGCTGTCAGCGAGTTTCCCCACTGACAGCTGAATTTAAAAAAAGAGAATGCCGGCAATAAAAAATAAATGGAAAAAAATGGGGACTCCATGCTGCTTTTAAAAAAATTTTGACATGGGGTTACCCTTAATATTCATACCAGACCCAAAGGGCCTAGTATGCATTCCGGGGGGGGAACCCCACGCCAAAATTAAAACATAAAACGGCATGGGGTCCCCCCCAAAAACCATACCAGACCCTTATCCGACCATGTAGTCAGGGAAGGGCGAGCACGCGCCCCCCACCCCCTCTTGAACCATACCTGGCCATTTGCCCTCAACATGGGGGATTCCCCCAAAGCACCATGTCCCCATGTTAATGGGAACAAGGACCTCTTCCTCACAACCCTGGCCGGTGGTTGTGCGGGGCTTATCGGAATCTGCTCCGCCATCTGACAGCCCCTTGACGACATCGACGAGGGCATGCTGGATCAGTGACGTCACAAGGGGACTTTTGAGGCTTTACATTGAAGTCTATGGCCCTCAGTCGCATGAAATCAGACCATAGTATTGCAGGAACTACATTAAAGTCGCACAGATACGAACGCTACTCATAGGGAAACATGGGGTGTGACTTGTCTTGTGACTTTGGGGTCCAAAGTCTCATGACAAGTCGCAGAAGTGTGAATGGGGACTAACTGACGGGATCGGCAGGTAAAATTAAAGGAAAATGAAAACCAATGCAGCCATTGCATCCTAGGACTAGTGAGCTGCAATATATTACATTTTTGTTCTTGGGTTTAGATATACTTTAACAAATGCTCGAGCACATTCTTGCAAAACATGAGCACCTTGGTAATCTGTATGCACAATTTGCAAAAATATTTATTCAGGTAAGTTTAAAATCTGTGCAAGGTTTTATTAGCAAACATTGCCAGTGTTAATAAAATTGTATGCAAATATGAAACAATCCCAATGTGCAAAAACAAAACAAACAGTCATGTATAATTATATCAGACAAAAAATGTTTAATGTTCCCCTCCTCAGTAACTGACAGCTGTTGGTGATGTAATGCAACGGTTGATAATATGACCTAAATATGGTGAGAATACCCATCAACAATTTTGGGTTCCCATCCTGCAGATCTATGCATAGGTGACAGATACTATGATACCAAATTCTCCCATGATTACATTGATGTCAATTATCCCTAGTGAAATCAAATCTATAATAAGAAAGATGACTTGGACAACTTTCTTACCGCTGTGAGAGCAGTCATTCCTAGATATTGTTGATCACCACAGATACCTTTCCTAGCTGAATGGACTACTGAATTTCTTCCATCCAGTTGCTGCAGAATACAATAGATTTTAATAGACTTACCGAAACCGCATGGAGGAATTTTCAACATTCCCAAGAGCTCAGAGTTTTATTGGTCAATGGATGCTGTTGGGCCGTGGCTGGGATGGGGGTGCTTGTGACCCCTCCTCCCTTTTCCATCTCTTTCAGTTTCTTTGTCTCCCCTTTTTCCCTGCTTATTCTCCCATTGCTAACCCCGATTTTTTTATTATTTTCTTCTTCCCCTTCCCTATGTTCCTCCTTCTTTCTTTTCCGTCTGACTTAATTTCTATCTTGTATTCATGACAGACATATTTCACTACATTGTTGGGGACGTTCAAAGAGAAACGGAACCACTACAAGTCCTGTGATCTTGCTTCCCTGGCCCTTTTGCGGCCCTTTTGCACTTCAGGTGCAAACTTTAAAGAATTTGCCCAGCTCAGCTATCATAGCAAGTAAAGAGCAAAGCTGCAGTCTGTAAAAACATACAATGTAGCTGGTTCCAAACAGTTTCTGCCCTAGGCCAGACCGCTGACTGAATTTCACCCCAGTTGGACTTAGAGGAAAACAAGCCAGAAGGGTGTTGCCTAAGGCGGGGACTGTGTTTGGAAGCCAGCCACACCAAATAAACTTCATGGCATGATTTCTAGAGTGCAGCTTTGCTCGTTATTTACATTGTACTACTACATTGTTGGTATTAGAGTACTGTAAAACTCTATTTTAAAAAATCTGTTAGCAGCATTTTAACCACTTGCTGACCGTCGCACACACATACCATATATACTCGATTATAAGCCGAGTTTTTCCAGCACATTTTTTTGTGCTGAAAGTGCCCCCCTCGGCTTATACTTGAGTCAAGCATTTTTCTGCTGCAGAAAATTACATTTTCCGACCCAACTTTGGGGCCCCGTATCTCGGGGCCACTTGGTGCTAGGAACCCCAAATTTGGTGTGCAAACCCAGTGGAACTAGCACTACAACATATCCAAATGGGGTTCTTAGCACCAAGTGTCCCCGAGATACGGGGACCCAAAGTCGGTTCGGAAAATGTCATTCTCTGCTTCAGAAAAGTGCTTGACATTTTCCGAACCGACTTTGGGGTCCTGTATCTCAGGGCCACTTGGTGCTAGGAACACCATCTTTAAAATTGTTGTAGTGCTAGTTTTGCACACCAAATTTGGGGTTCCTAGCACCAAGTGGCCCCGAGATATATAAATTTGATCCACTGTGTCCATCTACAGCAATATCATTTTGGGACCCTTTGGGTCCAGAGACCCCAAATTTATCATCTAGGAACCCTTAACTACCGAGTTTGAAGTTTGGAGGACCTATGGTTGCAAATGGGCACAGTGAGGCATGCAAATGGGCACAGTGAGGCTGCAAATGGGCATTGTTGACCCTCTTTTCCACTTACAGTAGCTGCGCATTTCTCACCCTAGGCTTATACTTGAGTCAATACGTTTTCCCATTTTTTTGTGGTAAAATTAGGTGCCTCGGCTTATACTCGAGTATATACGGTATAGTTGGCAGAAAGGCACAGGCAGGCAAATGGGCGTACCTGTACGTCCCTTTAAATTTGCTGCCTATCGCGCACGTGTGGGTCCCCCAAAACCAATGTTCTCCCGCGATTGTGGGAGAAGACTCAGAACGGGGAGATGCCTATGTAAGCAAGGCATTTCCCTGTTCTGCCTAGCAACATGACAGGGATCTACTGCTCCCTGTCATCAGGAGCAGTGATCTCTGTCATGTTGTAATGAGCCCATCCCCCACACAGTTAGAATCACTCCCTAGGACACACTTAACCCCTTGATCGCCCCCTAGTGTTTAACCCCTTCCCTGTCAGTGTCATTTATACAGTAATCAGTGGCTATTTGTAGCTCCGATCACTGTATAAATGACAATGGTTCCAAAATAGTGTCAAAAGTGTCCGATGTGTCAGCCATAATGTCGCAGTCCCAATAAAAAATCGCAGATCGCTGCCATTACTAGAAAAAGAAAAAAAATAGTAAAAATGCCCTTCTGGCTTGTTTTGCTCTAAGTCCAACTGGGGTGAAATTCAGTCAGCGGTGTGGCCTAGGGCAGAAACTGTTTGGAAGCCAGCTACATTATATGTTTTTACAGACTGCAGCTTTCCCCTGTTTTGTAGACGCTATAACTTTTGCGCAAACCAATCAATATACACTTATTGCAATTTTTGATTTTTTTACCAAAAATATGTAGAAGAATACATATCGGCCTAAACTGTGGAAGAAATTATATTTTTTTTTTTTAAATATATTTTTTGGAGATATTTATTATAGCAAAAAGTAAAAAACATTTGCTTTTTTTTTTCAAAATTGTTGCTATTTTTTGGTTTATAGCGCAAAAAATTAAAACCACAGAGGTGATCAAATACCATCAAAAGAAAGCTCTATTTGTCAATTTTGTTTGGGTACATCGTGCATTGCATAAAAGGAAAAAAGATTGAATAAAAAAAAAGGTTCAATACAAGTGATTTTTAATTGTTAAAACCCAATAAAGCCTCTATAATATTACTGCATTGCAGTTGGCTGTATATACAGTGCCTTGCAAAAGTATTCACCCCCCCCCCCCCCTGGCATTTTTGTGTTTTGTTGCCTCACAACCTGGAATTAACATGGATTGTTTGAGGATTTACATCATTTAATTTACAGCACATGCCCACAATTTTGAAGATGTTGTTTGTTTGTTTTTTTATGTTGTGAAGCAAGCAACAAATAGCACAAAATAACAGAAAAAGTCAATGTGCATATCTATTCACCCCCATAAAGTCAATACTTTGTAGAGCCACCTTTTGCGGCTATCACAGCTCCAAGTCGCTTTGAATAAGTCTCTATGAGCTTGCCACATCTTACCACTGGGATTTTTGCCCATTCCACCTAAACTGCTCCAGCTCCTTCAAGTTGGATGGTTTGCACTTGTGAACAGCAATCTTTAAGTCTGACCACAGATTTTCTATTGGGTTGAGGTCTGGGCTTTGACTAGGCCATTCCAACACATTTACATTTGGGGTCATTGTCCTGCTGGAAGGTGAACCTCCGTCCTAGCCTCAAATCACACACAGAGTGATACAGGTTTTGCTCAAGAATATCCCTGTATTTAGCACCATCCATCTTTCCCTCAACTCTGACCAGTTTCCCAGTCCCGACTGCTGAAAAACATCCCCACAGCATGATGCTGCCACCACCATGTTTCACTGTGGGGATGGTGTTCTTTGGGTAATGTGATGTGTTGGGTTTGCGCCAGACATAGCGTTTTCTTTGATGGCCAAAAAGTTCAATTTTAGTCTCATAAGACCAGAGCACCTTCCTCCATACATTTTGGGAGTCTCCCACATGCCTTTTCGCAAACTCAAAACGGGCCATTTAGTTTTTTGCTTAAAGTAATGGCTTTCTTCTGGCCACTCTGCCATAAAGCCCAACTCTATGGAGCATACGGCTTATTGTCATCCAATGTACAGATACTCCAGTCTCTGCTGTGGAACTCTGCAGCTCCCCAGGGTTACCTTCGGTCTCTGTGCTGCCTCTCTGATTAATGCCCTCCTTGCCCGGTCCGTCGGTTTTGGTGTGCGGCCGTCTCTTGGCAGGTTTGCTGTTGTGCCATGTTATTTCCATTTGGTTATGATAGATTTGATGGCGCTCCTAGGGATCATCAAAGATTTGGATATTGTTTTTATAACCTAACCCTGACTTGTGCTTCTTAACAACATTGTCCCTTACTTGTTTGGAGAGTTCCTTGGTCTTCAAGGCAGTGTTTGGTTAGTGGTGCCTCTTGCTTAGGTGTTGCAGCCTCTGGGGCCTTTCAAAAAGGTGTGTGTGTATGTAATGACAGATCATGTGACACTTAGATTGCACACTTTTCATTTCACTAATTATGTGACTTCTGAAGGTAATTGGTTGGACTAGAGCTTTTTATGGGCTTCATAACAAAGAAGGTGAATATTTACGCACATGCCAATTATTCGTTCTTAATTTCTGAAAAATTGTTTTATGTATATATTTTTCAAATTCTACTTCACCAACTTAGGCTATTGTGTTCTGATCCATCACATATAATTAAAAAAAAACAGATTAACAAAAAAAAAACAAGGGGGTGAATACTTTTGCAAGGCACTGTACTTACTAAAACATTTAATGTGAAAATGGCTTAATGTAGCTTAACGTGTAATAAAGTGCCTAAACCTCAATCGATTGCCCTGAAACTTTGCACAGCCTAAGATCTCAACTTCCCAAACCTATCCAAGAAGTTTCATGCGATTCGGAGTTCCACAAGGCAAATTAAGGACATTAAGCTTGTTTTTCGGGGAGCTTAATGTGGCTTAACGTACAAAAAAGACCTTAAATGTTAACCAATTTCCTCCAAACTTCACACAATAGAAGACTCTATCCATGCCAACATATTCTGAAAATTTCAGCTCATTTGGTTAATCACACCAAAAGTTATTCACGTTAAGCTATATTTTACAATACTAAAACATTTAATGTTAAAATGGCTTAATGTAGCTTAACGTGTAATAAAGTGCCTAAACCTCAATCAATTGCCCTGAAACTTTGCACAGCCTAAGATCTCAACTTCCCAAACCCATCCGAGAAGTTTCATGCGATTCGGTGTTCCACAAGGCAAACTAGGCACGTTAAGCTTGTTTTTTGGAGAGCTTAACGTACAAAAAAGACCTTAAATGTTAACCAATTTCCCCCAAACTTCACACAATAGAAGACTCTATCCATGCCAACATATTTTGAAAATTGCAGCTCATTTAGTAAATCACACCAAAAGTTATTCACATTAAGCTATATTTTACAATGCTAAAACGTTTAATGTAAAGAGCTTAACGTACCATAATGTGCCTTAACCTCAATCAATTGTCTTGAAACTTTGCACAGCTTAAGCTCTCAACTTCCCAAACCTATCCAAGAAGTTTCATGCGATTCGGAGTTCCACAAGGCAAATTAAGGACATTAAGCTTGATTTTTGGGGAGCTTAATGTGGCTTAACGTACAAAAAAGACCTTAAATGTTATCCAATTTCCACCAAACTTCACACAATAAAAGACTCTATCCATGCCAACATATTCTGAAAATTTCAGCTCATTTGGTTAATCACACTAAAAGTTATTCACGTTAAGCTATATTTTACAATACTAAAACATTTAATGTGAAAATGGCTTAATGTAGCTTAACGTGTAATAAAGTGCCTAAACCTCAATCAATTGCCCTGAAACTTTGCACAGCCTAAGATCTCAACTTCCCAAACCCATCCGAGAAGTTTCATGCGATTCGGTGTTCCACAAGGCAAACTAGGCACGTTAAGCTTGCTTTTTGGAGAGCTTAACGTACAAAAAAGACCTTAAATGTTAACCAATTTCCCCCAAACTTCACACAATAGAAGACTATATCCATGCCAACATATTCTGAAAGTTTCAGCTGATTTGGTTAATCACACCAAAAGTTATTCACATTAAGCTATATTTCACAATGCTAAAACATTTAATGTGAAAATGGCTTAATGTAGCTTAATGTAGCTTAACGTGTAATAAAGTGCCTAAACCTCAATCGATTGCCCTGAAACTTTGCACAGCCTAAGATCTCAACTTCCCAAACCTATCCAAGAAGTTTCATGCAATTCGGAGTTCCACAAGGCAAATTAAGGACATTAAGCTTGTTTTTTGGGGAGCTTAATGTGGCTTAACGTACAAAAAAGACCTTAAATGTTAACCAATTTCCCCCAAACTTCACACAATAGAAGACTCTATCCATGCCAACATATTTTGAAAATTGCAGCTCATTTGGTTAATCACACCAAAAGTTATTCACGTTAAGCTATATTTTACAATACTAAAACATTTAATGTGAAAATGGCTTAATGTAGCTTAACGTGTAATAAAGTGCCTAAACCTCAATCAATTACCCTGAATGCGAGCTTTACAAAAAAGACCTTAAATGTTAACCAATTTCCCCCAAACTTCACACAATAGAAGACTATATCCATGCCAACACCAAAAGTTATTCACATTAAGCTATATTTCACAATGCTAAAACATTTAATGTGAAAATGGCTTAACCACTTGCCGACCGGTGCACGACGATGTACGTCAACAGAATAGCACGGACATGCATAAGGGCGTACAGGTACGTTCCCTTTAAGATGCCGCCGTGCCATCCGGCGTGCGCTCGCGTCGGTCGGGACCCCCGTGAGGCCGGTCGCGGGTCTCGCGGACTCGATTGCCGCGGGGATACCCGAGATCGTCTCACGGGAAGGCTGAACGGGGAGATGCGAAAAAAAACAGCATCTCCCCATTCTGCCTAGCAACTAGTGACGCTGATCTCTGCTCCCTGTGATTGGAGCAGAGATCAGCATTCACTAGCTGACAGCCACGCCCCCCCACAGTAAGAAACACACCTCTAGGCGCACTTAACCCCTACACTGCCACCTAGTGGTTAACCCCTTCACTGCCAGTGTCATTTACACAGGAATCAATTCATTTAAATAGCATTGATTGCTGTATAAATGACAATGGTCCCAAAAATGTGTCAAAAATGTCCGATGTGTCCGCCATAATGTCGCAGTCACAATAAAAATCGCTGATCGCCACCATTACTAAATAAAAAAAAATTATTAATAAAAATGCTATAAAACTATCCCCTATCTTGTAAACGCTATAACTTCTGCGCAAACCAATCAATAATCGCTTATTGCGATTTTTTTTACCAAAAATATGTAGAAGAATACGTATCGGCCTAAACTGAGGCAAAAAAAAAAAAATGTTTTTTTATATATTTTTGGGGGATATTTATTATAGCAAAAAATAAAAAAGAATGCTTTTTATTCAAAATTGTCGCACTTTTTTGTTTTTAGCGCAAAAAATAAAAACCGCAGGGGCGATCAAATACCACCAAAAGAAAGCTCTATTTGTGGGAAAAAAAGGACGTCAATTTTGTTTGGGAGCCAAGTCGCACGACCGCGCAATTGTCAGTTAAAGCGACGCAGTGCCGAATCGCAAAAAGGGGCCTGGTCCTTTGGCTGCAAATTGGTCCGGTCTGAAAGTGGTTAATGTAGCTTAACGTGTAATAAAGTGCCTAAACCTCAATCAATTGCCCTGAAACTTTGCACAGCCCAAGATCTCAACTTCCCAAACCTATTCAAGAATTCCAGTTCATTTGGTAAATCACCCCAAAAGTTATTCACCATTTTTTTTACAATCCTTAACCAGTTGCAGACTTTGGGCGCATTAGACACGCCCAAAAACATGTCATTAATGTACACAGGTCATGTCTAGTACATCCAGTCCTTCTGCTCTGCTGCTGGGACCCTTCCCTGTCTCTGTACCCAACAATTCAGCAGGAACTGTCTAAAAATAGAAGCAGGCTGGCAATGTTTATCAACAACCACATCACAGAAAGTTACACTGAAACATTGTATCAATTGTAACTTTCTGTGTTTTGCATTCACAGATGAAAGAGATGAACTTAGATTTGAAGGTGAAGAGAGTTAAAGCAACCTTGACATGTAAATAAAACATTTTTTTTTTTCTAATTAAATGTTCCTCTGTTGAACTCCTAATTAACCCTTTAGTTTTCTTTAATCAGCACTGATTAACTCTATATTCTCCTTCTCTATTGAATTGTAATTTTCCTGGTGATTTTTTCTTTTCTATTTTATTAACTAATAGTTAAACTTTTTTTCATTTTTTTTTTGTTTGCTTTGCGTATTAAAAATGTTGACACCTTTTTACATATATATACCGAAAGAAAGAAAAAAAATGCCTTTTGTTTAATTTTATTACACTTAATTGTAAAAATTATTGTTGCAGGACAATATTCACAAAAAGAAAGCCTTGTTTGTCCTTAAAAAAAAAAAAAATGCATGTATTACGTTGTTAACTTAAGGGGTTAGACAAGCTCAAGCTCAACTCGAGCTGTGGTGAAACTACAAATCCCATCATGCCTCTGCCTCTAGGAGACATGCCTGTGATTGTCAGGGTCTTGCAATGTCATCGTTGGATCTAGATGGGACTCAGGGTAGTGTTAGGGGGGCTGCTGCACACAGAAGGCTTTTTATCTTAATCAGAGGCGGCTCTTTAATTAGGCAAATTAGGCGATTGCCTTAGGCCTCGCCCACAGAAGGGCCTCGCCGTCGAGCGATTGCCTAATTTGCCTCAGGTGCTGTGTTGAGACTGTCTGGCGGCGGGCACTCTGCGCAGAGTGAGCTAATAGCTTAGCTGAGCCAGCGACGCGATCCGCGGCGGGGGACGAGCATAGTGGAAGTGTGGTGGGCGTGGCTAAGGCTGCCTGCGTCCAATAGCCGGCTCAACCTCTAGCTCTTCCCCTAAAGTCGGCGACAGCGGCCCCAATGCATGGCGGGAGGCAGGACTCGGGAGCAGCCCTGGAAGAAATACATGCTCGGTGAGTGGAGCTTGTTTGTGATAGAGGCGGAGGCTGGGCGGGATAGCCGTGTCTGTGTGCCCCATTGTGGAGGGGAGTCTGTGGGAGTGGGACTACAATGTCCAGCATGTGTATGTGGAGGACGAGCAACTAACTTAGTGTGAGGCTGGAGGGGGAAGCATAGCGTATCAGTCCCACTCTCAGTATAACATGTCTGGATGGCTTTGCAGTGTGAGGAGGAGCCCTGAACACCCTGATATGTACACTGTTTCCACATATCCCAATTACCACATGTTAGCCCCCTCCTCCTTCTACTCCTCCTGCCCCCCCCCCCTCTGCCCCCTCTACCCCCACTCCCTCTGCCCTCTAACCCTCCTATCTCCCCCTTCCATTCCCCCATTGTTTTCTTCACCGTCTTTCTCTTCTCTCCTCACTTGCCACATCCTCTCTCTCCCTCTGTCCTCTCTACCTACATCCCTTTGTCCACTCTCTCCTCACCCCCCTCCTATTGTCCAGGCTATCCTCCCCCCTATCCACTCTCTCCTCTCTCCCCCCCCTCCCCCTGCCTCTGTCCACTCTCTCCTCCCCCCCCCTATCATCCAGGCTATCCTCCCCTATCCACTCTCTCATCTCCCCCTGCCTCTGTCCACTCTCTCCTCCCCCCCCCCCTATCATCCAGGCTATCCTCCCCTATCTACTCTCTCATCTCCCCCTGCCTCTGTCCACTCTCTCCTCACCCCCCTCCTATCGTCCAGGCTATCCTCCCCTATCCACTCTATCCTCTCCCCCTCCCCCCTGCCTCTGTCCTCTCTCCCCTCACCCCCTCCTATCGTCCAGGCTATCCTCCCCTATCCACTCTCTCATCCCCCCCTGCCTCTGTCCACTCTCTCCTCACCCCCTCCTATTGTCCAGGCTATCCTCCCCCCCTATCCACTCTCTCATCTCCCCCTGCCTCTGTCCACTCTCTCCTCCCCCCCCTCCTATCGTCCAGGCTATCCTCCCCCTATCCACTCTCTCATCTCCCCCTGCCTCTGTCCACTCTCTCCTCACCCCCCTCCTATCGTCCAGGCTATCCTCCCCTATCCACTCTCTCATCTCCCCCTGCCTCTGTCCACTCTCTCCTCACCCCCTCCTATTGTCCAGGCTATCCTCCCCCCTATCCACTCTCTCATCTCCCCCTGCCTCTGTCCACTCTCTCCTCTCACCCCCCTCCTATCGTCCAGGCTATCCTCTCCTCCCCCTATCCACTCTCTCATCTCCCCTGCCTCTGTCCACTCTCTCCTCACCCCCTCCTATCGTCCAGGCTATCCTCCCCCCTATCCACTCTCTCATCTCCCCCTGCCTCTGTCCACTCTCTCCCCACCCCCCTCCTATCGTCCAGGCTATCCCCCCCTATCCACTCTCTCATCTCCCCTCCCCCTGCCTCTGTCCACTCTCTCCTCACCCCCCCCCCTATCCCACTCCCCCTCTCCATCTCCCCCTGCCTCTGTCCTCTCTCTCCCCCTCCACTCCCCCCCCCCCTGCCTCTGTCCACTCTCTACTCCCCCCCTCCTACTGTTCAGGCTATCCTCCCCCCTATCCACTCTCTCCTCTCCCCCTGCCTCTGTCCACTCTCTCCTCCCCCCCTCCCCCTGCCTCTGTCCACTCTCTACTCACCCCCTCCTACTGTCCAGGCTATCCTCCCCCTCCATCCACTCTCTCCTCTCCCCCTCCCCCTGCCTCTGTCCACTCTCTCTCCTCCCCCCCTCCTACCCTCCAGGCTATCCCCCTATCCACTCTCTCCTCTCCCCTGCCTCTGTCCACTCTCTACTCACCCCCTCCTACTGTCCAGGCTATCCTCCCCCTATCCACTCTCTCCTCTCCCCCTCCCCCTGCCTCTGTCCACTCTCTACTCACCCCCTCCTACCCTCCAGGCTATTCTCCCCCCTATCCACTCTCTCCTATCCCCCTCCCCTGCCTCTGCCCACTCTCTCCTCACCCCCCTTCTACCCTCCAGGCTATCCTCCCCCTATCCACTCTCTCCCCACCCCCCTCCTACTGTCCAGGCTATCCTCCCCTATCCACTCTCTCCTCTCCTCTCCCCCTCCCCCTGTCCACTCTCTACTCTCTTCTATCCAGGCTATCCTCTCCCCCCTCCCTCTCTCTATCCTTTCTCCTCTCCCCCCTCTTATATCCTCTCCCTCTGTCCACGCTAACCTCCACCTCCCCCTATCCACTCCTTCTCCCTTTCTGAGAGTTAGTTCAGCTTTTCATTTTGTGTGAAATGGTGAACTTACTCTTTAAGCCTTCCAAACTATCTCAGGACATGAAAAAAGGCCCTATATGTGCTGCATTCCTCTTACCTACCTGGTGGAAAATTCGGGAGACCTGAGTCCCCAAGAACTCTATCATATACAGATCTAGACCAGCCAGAGGAAGTGGTAAGGCTCCATTGGTTGTTATTGGCTTATAACTTTGATGGATGGCCTCCTTTACCAGTAAGGTAGAGTGCCGGCCCAAGCATTCTACAACAGTGGCTGGTCAAGATTTGCATAATGGAGCACCTAAGGTTTAGGGGTTCAGAGGTATGTGACCATACAACCGCCAACAACAGATGGGACATGGGAAAATGTGGGTGATGTCACTGCTCCAGGCTTTACCAGTGATTGTCAAGTGCTCTCTCCTCTCCCCTGCAGCCAATACTAATTGACACAGTGGATCATGTGACCAGACCAGAGCTAAAAGTCCACGGTTAGGGAGCTCTGATTACTTGCCTTGCCCCTAACACTGACAACCCATGCTATGCCACTGGAGGGGAGAGCCCAGCATCGGGAAGAAGGATGGCGCTGCCACCTCGAGCTGTCAATGTAATCTCTATGTACCACTCACAAATGGCAATCTGCTGACAAGACACTCCCAGGGGAGTGCAGAGCACAGCCTACGAAACAAGGGAGGGGACCGTCAGGGTGAGCTCACCGGTGTGATATGATCCAATAACATGCTAGAATCTTTGAGGACTGGCCATGGGTGGAGTGCTATCAGTTAATTGTATACTGTACATTGCAATGTAGTATTATTTTTTTATCGGTTTAATTATTTTTCCAATTATAGGCGTGAGAGGGCCTCATGTCTAAGTTTTGCCTAAGGCCTCACAAAGCCTAGAGCCGCCTCTGATCTTAATGCATAGAATGCATTAAGATAAATAAACCTTCTGACTTTAAAATCCCTTTAAACGCTTCAGCCCCGGAAGATTTTACCCCCTTCCTGACCAGAGCACTTTTTACAATTTCAAACTGCGTCGTTTTAACTGAAAATTGCGCGGTCGTGCGATGTTGTACCCAAACAAAATTTGCATCCTTTTTTTCCCACAAATAGAGCTTTCTTTTGGTGGTATTTGATCACCTTTGCGGTTTTTATTTTTTGCGCTATAAACAAAAAAATGTGCGACAATTTTGAAAAAAAAGCAATATTTTTTACTTTTTTCTATAATAAATATCCTCCAAAAATATATAAAAAAACTATTTTTTTCCTCAGTTTAGGCCGATACGTATTCTTCTACATATTTTTGGTAAAAAAAAAAAAAATCACAATAAGTGTTTATTGATTGGTTTGCGCAAAGGTTATAGAGTCTACAAAATAGGGGATAGTTTTATGACATTTTTATTTAATATTTTTTTTTTTTTACTAGTAATGGCAGCGATCAGCGATTTTTATCATGACTGCGACATTAAGGCGGACACATCGGACAATTTTGACAAATTTTTGGGATCATTGGCGATCAGTGCTATAAAATTGCATTGATTACTGTAAAAATGTCACTGGCAGGGAAGGGGTTAACCACTAGGGGGGGGGAGGGGGTTAAGTGTATCCTGGGGGCTTGTTTCTAACTATCTGAGGGCGTGGCTGTGTGTGACACCACACTGATCGCTGCTCCAGATGACAGGGAGCAGACGATCAGTGTGCTGTCATTAGGCAGAACGGGGAGATGCTGTTTACATCGGCATCTCCCAATTCTTGAGCTCCGTAACACGATCGCGGGTATCCCCGCACTGATCGAGTCCGCGGGATCCGCGGGCACTGTCACAGGGCTTGCGGCGTACGGGTGCGTTACTTTGCCCAGCCGTGCCATTCTGCCGACATATATGTGCCAACAACGGTCGGCAAGTGGTTAAGCCATTTTCACATTAAATGTTTTAGCATTGTGAAATATAGCTTAATGTGAATAACTTTTGGTGTGATTAACCAAATCAGCTGAAACTTTCACTTTTGCGTGAAGTTTGGGGGAAATTGGTTGACATTTAAGGTCTTTTTTGTACGTTAAGCCACATTAAGCTCTCCAAAAATCAAGCTTAATGTCCCTAGTTTGCCTTGTGGGACACCGAATCGCATGAAACTTCTTGGATGGGGTTTAGAAGTTGAGAACTTAGGCTGTGCAAAGTTTCAAGACAATTGATTGAGGTTAAGGCACATTATGGTACGTTAAGCTCTTTACATTAAACATTTTAGCATTGTAAAATATAGCTTAATGTGAATAACTTTTGGTGTGATTTACTAAATGAGCTGCAATTTTCAAAATATGTTGGCATGGATAGAGTCTTCTATTGTGTGAAGTTTGGAGGAAATTGGTTAACATTTAAGGTCTTTTTTGTACGTTAAGCCACATTAAGCTCCCCAAAAATCAAGCTTAATGTTCCGCGTTTGCTTTGTGGAACACCGAATCGCATGAAACTTCTTGGATAGGTTTGGGAAGTTGCGATCTTAGGCTGTGCAAAGTTTCAGGGCAATCGATTGAGGTTTAGGCACTTTATTACACGTTAAGCTACATTAAGCTACATTAAGCCATTTTCACATTAAATGTTTTAGCATTGTAAAATATAGCTTAATGTGAATAACTTTTGGTGTGATTAACCAAATCAGCTGAAACTTTCAGAATATGTTGGCATTGATAGAGTCTTCTATTGTGTGAAGTTTGGGGGAAATTGGTTAACATTTAAGGTCTTTTTTGTACGTTAAGCTCTCCAAAAAACAAGCTTAACGTGCCTAGTTTGCCTTGTGGAACACCGAATCGCATGAAACTTCTCGGATGGGCTTGGGAAGTTGAGATCTTAGGCTGTGCAAAGTTTCAGGGCAATTGATTGAGGTTTAGGCACTTTATTACACGTTAAGCTACATTAAGCCATTTTCACATTAAATGTTTTAGTATTGTAAAATATAGCTTAACGTGAATAACTTTTGGTGTGATTAACCAAATGAGCTGAAATTTTCAGAATATGTTGGCATGGATAGAGTCTTCTATTGTGTAAAGTTTGGTGAAAATTGGATAACATTTAAGGTCTTTTTTGTACATTAAGCCACATTAAGCTCCCCAAAAATCAAGCTTAATGTCCTTAATTTGCCTTGTGGAACTCCGACCCGCATGAAACTTCTTGGATAGGTTTGGGAAGTTGAGAACTTAGGCTGTGCAAAGTTTCAAGGCAATTGATTGAGGTTTAGGCACATTATGGTACGTTAAGCTCTTTACATTAAACGTTTTAGCATTGTAAAATATAGCTTAATGTGAATAATTTTTGGTGTGATTTACTAAATGAGCTGCAATTTTCAAAATATGTTGGCATGGATAGAGTCTTCTATTGTGTGAAGTTTGGAGGAAATTGGTTAACATTTAAGGTCTTTTTTGTACGTTAAGCCACATTAAGCTCCCCAAAAAACAAGCTTAATGTCCTTAATTTGCCTTGTGGAACTCCGAATCGCATGAAACTTCTTGGATAGGTTTGGGAAGTTGAGATCTTAGGCTGTGCAAAGTTTCAGGGCAATCGATTGAGGTTTAGGCACTTTATTACACGTTAAGCTACATTAAGCTACATTAAGCCATTTTCACATTAAATGTTTTAGCATTGTGAAATATAGCTTAATGTGAATAACTTTTGGTGTGATTAACCAAATCAGCTGAAACTTTCAGAATATGTTGGCATGGATAAAGTCTTCTATTGTGTGAAGTTTGGGGGAAATTGGTTAACATTTAAGGTCTTTTTTGTACGTTAAGCTCTCCAAAAAGCAAGCTTAACGTGCCTAGTTTGCCTTGTGGAACACCGAATCGCATGAAACTTCTCGGATGGGTTTGGGAAGTTGAGATCTTAGGCTGTGCAAAGTTTCAGGGCAATTGATTGAGGTTTAGGCACTTTATTACACGTTAAGCTACATTAAGCCATTTTCACATTAAATGTTTTAGTATTGTAAAATATAGCTTAACGTGAATAACTTTTGGTGTGATTAACCAAATGAGCTGAAATTTTCAGAATATGTTGGCATTGATAGAGTCTTCTATTGTGTAAAGTTTGGTGAAAATTGGATAACATTTAAGGTCTTTTTTGTACGTTAAGCCACATTAAGCTCCCCAAAAATCAAGCTTAAGGTCCTTAATTTGCCTTGTGGAACTCCGAACCGCATGAAACTTCTTGGATAGGTTTGGGAAGTTGAGAACTTAGGCTGTGCAAAGTTACAAGACAATTGATTGAGGTTAAGGCACATTATGGTACGTTAAGCTCTTTACATTAAACGTTTTAGCATTGTAAAATATAGCTTAATGTGAATAACTTTTGGTGTGATTTACTAAATGAGCTGCAATTTTCAAAATATGTTGGCATGGATAGAGTCTTCTATTGTGTGAAGTTTGGAGGAAATTGGTTAACATTTAAGGTCTTTTTTGTACGTTAAGCCACATTAAGCTCCCCAAAAAACAAGCTTAATGTCCTTAATTTGCCTTGTGGAACTCCGAATCGCATGAAACTTCTTGGATAGGTTTGGGAAGTTGAGATCTTAGGCTGTGCAACGTTTCAGGGCAATCGATTGAGGTTTAGGCACTTTATTACACGTTAAGCTACATTAAGCTACATTAAGCCATTTTCACATTAAATGTTTTAGCATTGTGAAATATAGCTTAATGTGAATAACTTTTGGTGTGATTAACCAAATCAGCTGAAACTTTCAGAATATGTTGGCATGGATAAAGTCTTCTATTGTGTGAAGTTTGGGGGAAATTGGTTAACATTTAAGGTCTTTTTTGTACGTTAAGCTCTCCAAAAAGCAAGCTTAACGTGCCTAGTTTGCCTTGTGGAACACCGAATCGCATGAAACTTCTCGGATGGGTTTGGGAAGTTGAGATCTTAGGCTGTGCAAAGTTTCAGGGCAATTGATTGAGGTTTAGGCACTTTATTACACGTTAAGCTACATTAAGCCATTTTCACATTAAATGTTTTAGTATTGTAAAATATAGCTTAACGTGAATAACTTTTGGTGTGATTAACCAAATGAGCTGAAATTTTCAGAATATGTTGGCATGGATAGAGTCTTCTATTGTGTAAAGTTTGGTGAAAATTGGATAACATTTAAGGTCTTTTTTGTACGTTAAGCCACATTAAGCTCCCCAAAAATCAAGCTTAAGGTCCTTAATTTGCCTTGTGGAACTCCGAACCGCATGAAACTTCTTGGATAGGTTTGGGAAGTTGAGAACTTAGGCTGTGCAAAGTTACAAGACAATTGATTGAGGTTAAGGCACATTATGGTACGTTAAGCTCTTTACATTAAACGTTTTAGCATTGTAAAATATAGCTTAATGTGAATAACTTTTGGTGTGATTTACTAAATGAGCTGCAATTTTCAAAATATGTTGGCATGGATAGAGTCTTCTATTGTGTGAAGTTTGGAGGAAATTGGTTAACATTTAAGGTCTTTTTTGTACGTTAAGCCACATTAAGCTCCCCAAAAAACAAGCTTAATGTCCTTAATTTGCCTTGTGGAACTCCGAATCGCATGAAACTTCTTGGATAGGTTTGGGAAGTTGAGATCTTAGGCTGTGCAAAGTTTCAGGGCAATTGATTGAGGTTTAGGCACTTTATTACACGTTAAGCTACATTAAGCCATTTTCACATTAAATGTTTTAGAATTTACTATAAAGAGGCTCACGTCACTCTCCTTCTTTTGCAATGAGCCAATTATAAAGAAGCAGTGTTTATGTATCACTGCATTGTCAGGTGATCACTGTTTGTCACATGGCTTTGATTGCAAGCTGGAAATCTCAAATGTGCTGTGCTTAGCTCAAGGTGATAGCTGATAACAATCTGGTTGGAGCATCTGCAACACAGCCTACATGGACACTTCTTCACATTATTTTCATTCCTCAGTTAAGATTTTGCATACTTTTCAGGTCTATGTGCAGGTACAGGTGCTCATACGCATGGGGGGAATAAACCAAAATGGGAGCAGACAGAACCTGGAACAGCTGTGCATATTAACCGATCAGATTTTAGCTTTAGCTTGTTTAGTAAAAGGGTAACGCCACTTTTGTGGAAAAAAAAAATAAAAAAAAAAAAAAAAAAAATAGTATAGCATATACAATTGCGACACAAGTCATATTGCAATTGAATGTTATTAACAATTACCTTTCCTTTTAAATCTGCAGCTCTGTAATTTTCTGTGAAATGCAATGCAATATGGCTACCTGGAGGTTTTCTGTACACAGAATGTGTATAGAAAGCCCCCCTCCCAGATATGTCATTTTCTGCTTGTGTGATTGGTTGACTGATTTTCCCAAGAATGGTGAAAAAAGTGCCTGAGAAAAGAACCAATACCCATGATTTGTAAAAGTCATGTGATCCAGCTCTCCTGTTATTACAAGGAGTTGCTTTGTGAGGTACACCATACGCTCCACAATATTGCATGTAGTTTATGAGGTGTAAAATGCAAGCACTGTAGTGTGCTGTGGAGAATGAATAGCAGTATCCAGGCTCCATTTTAAATAGGCCCTTTAGAGTGTTTGTGGACTGGTGACAGCCATTGGCGTTGCTCATGAAAATGTATCTTTTGCTGGACACGCTATATATACAGTATCTCACAAAGGTGAGTACACACCTCACATTTTTGTAAATATTTTATTATATCTTTTCATGTGACAACACTAAAGAAATTACACTTTGCTACAATGTAAAGTAGTGAGTGTACAGCTTGTATAACAGAGTAAATTTGCTGTCCCTTCAAAATAACTCAACACGCAGCCATTAATGTCTAAATCGCTGTCAACAAAAGTGAGTACATAGCTAAGTGAAAAATGTCCAAATTGGGCCCAAAGTGTCAATATTTTGTGTGGCTAACCATTATTTTCCAGCACTGCCTTAACCCTCTTGGGCATGGAGCTCACCAAAGCTTCACAGGTTGCCACTGGAGTCCTCTTCCACTCCTCCATGATGGCATTACGGAGCTGGTGGATGTTAGAGACCTTGTGCTCCTCCCCCTTTCCGTTTGAGGATGCCCCACAGATTCTCAATGGGGTTTAAGTCTGGAGACATGCTTGGCCAGTCCATCAACTTTACCCTCAGCTTCTTTAGCAAGGCAGTGGCTGTCTTGTAGGTGTGTTTGGGGTTGTTATGTTGGAATACTGCCCTGCGGCCCAGTCTCCGAAGGGAGGGGGGTATCATGCTCTGTTTCAGTATGATACAGTACATGTTGGCATTCATGACTCCCTCAATGAACTGTAGCTCCCCAGTGCCGGCAGTCATGCAGCCCCAGACATGACACTCCCACCACCATGCTTAACTGTAGGCAAGACACACTTGTCTTTGTACTCCTCACCTGATTGCCGCGACATACGCTTGACACCATCTGAACCAAATACGTTTATCTTGGTCTCATCAGACCACAGGACATGGTTCCAGTAATCCATGTCCTTAGTCTGCTTGTCTTCAGCAAACTGTTTGCAGGTTTTCTTGTGCATCATCTTTAGAAGAGGCTTTCTTCTGGGATGACAGCCATGCAGACTAATTTGATGCAGTGTGCGGCGTATGGTCTGAGCACTAACAGGCTGACTCCCCCACCCGTCAACCTCTGCAGCAATGCTGGCAGCACTCATACGTCTATTTCCCAAAGACAACCTCTGGATATGACACTGAGCATGTGCACTCAACTTCTTTGGTTGACCATGGCAAGGCCTGTTCTGAGTGGAACCTGTTCTGATAAACTGCTGTATGGTCTTGGCCACCGTGCTGCAGCTCAGTTTCAGGGTCTTGGCAATCTTCTTATAGCCTAGGCCATATTTACGTAGAGCAACAATTCGTTTTTTCAGATCCTCAGAGAGTTCTTTGCCATGAGGTGCCATGTTGAACTCCCAGTGACCAGTATGAGAGAGTGAGAGCGATAACACCAAATTTAACACACCTGCTCCCCATTCACACCTGAGACCTTGTAACACTAACGAGTCACATGACACCGGGAGGGAAAATGGCTAATTGGGCACAATTTGGACATTTTCTCTTAGGGGTGTACTTGCTTTTGTTGTCAGCGGTTTAGACATTAATAGCTGTGTTGAGTTATTTTGAGGGGACAGCAAATTCACACTGTTATACAAGCTGTACACTCACTACTTTACATTGTAGCAAAGTGTAATTTCTTCAGTGTTGTCACATGAAAAGATGTAAAAAAAATATTTACAAAAATGTGAGGGGTGTACTCACTTTTGTGAGATAAGGTAAATCCTGTATAATAATAAAACAAGGGTGCAATTGCACATAATAGTTAATCATCCATCCACAAACTAACTACTCTCTCTGATAAATATCATACCATAGGGGCATGATCATGGAGTTGTATGCTGGTGGAACATAAAATGTTGGTTATTTGGATAAACCTGGAACTGTGCTGTATCCACTGTGGCTGCTTTTAACTCCAGTCTACCACTGTATTATCATCAGTGATGTAAGTAACTGAGTTAAAATAAACTGAGTTACCTAACGCAGTTACTTTAGAGGGTAACTAGTAATCTAACTGATTACTTTTCCCCTCATGGTAACTCAGTTCCCATTACTTTGGCTTAGTTACCCCAATTACATCTACCTCCACTAGATGGCAGTAGTGCAATTACGGTATTCTGCCGAAAAAGTTCCCCCGCCGGATAAGGACCCCCTGTACTGCGCAGGCGCAGTACGTAGGACTACGAAGCTTCCGAAAATTGCCAAACCTAAACAGCTCTGAGTGAACTCTACACTGCGCAGGTGCAGTTAACATGTAATTGTACGAGGCGATGCCGCACGCTCCTGATGCTCGTGCTACTCTGCAAGGGGCGTCTATCGTGTAAGTAAGGGGCAGGTCTAGTATTACTGTAACCAAGGGACGCATTTATTATTATTATTATTATATATCGAGCTCTGCCCATTAATTTAACATTCGCCCTCTTCTGTAGCCATCCGCCCCTTACACGATATAATAATAATAGACCTGCCACTTGCTTACACGCTATAACAGATCTGCCCCTTGGTAAGAGTAATAATAGAGCAGCCCCTTGGTTACATGATATATAACAATAATAATAAATGCGCCCCTTGGTTACAGTAATACTAGACCCGCCCCTTAGTTACACGTATAGAATATTTAAAAAAAAAAAGTCAGTTACTTTGCTGCGTAACTAATTACTTTTCCAATGTAGTAACTGAGTTACTAACGCAATTACTTTTTGGGAGAAGTAATTTGTAACTTAACTAATTACTTTTTTAAAGTAAGATGACCAACACTGATTATCATTGTTTAATTTTTTCTTTAATTTTCTTGAAATTTCTTACCAGCTTATAAGAGACATGGTTAACATTAGTGAAACAAACGCAAAACCTCACCCAAGCCCTGTTGGAAAGTACCGGGCACTCAAGTGCCGAGTGGAATATGTTGATCCAAACACAGAGGAGTTTCATCGGGTCAAACAGGAGGTTTTGAATAATAATCACAGGTAAGTGATAAGCAGAGCAGCGGTCTGTTTGCAGTAATTTATCATATTTTTTATCTGTGGGCAGTAGGGGTCGACTGATTATGGGTGTGGCCAATTATCGGCGGCCAATATTCACTTTTTTTGAAGCATCAGTATCGGTCACAAAACTTACCGATATTACTGGCCCCGGTACCATTCTTTAGAGTGGGCGGTCAGCTTTCTTGTAATAACCGATGCGGCTCAGCTGTTATTACAAGCAGTGGAAGGGGATGTCCCCCCCTTCCCACCGCCGTCCGCTGCTCGCCCGGGCTCTCCCGTCCCAGCCATGAAGACCCGAACAAAGCCAATGCTTTGTTTGTCTCTGATTTAGTAACCCAGAAGCAGTGGCGGACCAATGTGGGGGGGGCGGTCCGCCCCGGGTGCCGCACATTAAGGGGGTGTCAGTCCGGGGGTACACAGTGTGATCCGGAGAGGAGATTGCACTTTCCCAGCTTTGTAAGCATCAGATGTTCAACGGGTCGACAGGGGACCCAGCGCTGCGGGGGAGGGTGGCTGCCAGTCTCCCCAGTCATCCAATCAGGCAGTCTGTCCCTCGACAATCTTCAATGTCTCCTAAGTCCCAAGGCAGCTGGGGTGTGGCTGCCTCCTCCTCTCCTCCCAAGGACTCATTCACTGGCTGATCCTGCAGCTGAAGGAGGAGAAAGAGGAGAGAACAGCACACAGGAGCCACGAGTGTCTACATCTGCAACTATGCTGTAAGTGAGCATATTGTCACTGCATACAGCCCTAATCTGCCCCTATAATACCCCATGCAGCCCTAATCGGCCCCTATAATACCCCATACTGCCCTAATCTGCCCCTATAATACCCCATACTGCCCTAACCTGCCAACATAATACCCTATACAGCCCTAACCTGCCCTATAATACCCTATACAGCCCTAACCTGCCCCTATAATATCCTATACAGCCCTAATCTGCCCCTATAATACAATATACTGCCCTAACCTGCCACCATAATACACTATACTGCCCTAACCTGCCACTATACTACTCTAACCTTTTTAAATTGAGTTGCAGTCATGGCAAATCACAACTCGCGACACTGTCGCTCAAAAGAAGCTCCTGCTACTTTTTAAGCGACAAGCTTTGCCCCCTTGTGATTTTGTTGGGGGGGGTGCCAGAAATAGGATTTCCCCCTGGGTGCCAAATCCCCTAGGTGCTTTTCCTGCCCGGAAGCAATGTCATGACATAAATTCTGGATTACTGGCATCTTAAAGACGCCAGTTTTAAAAAAATGAAAAGTATTCAAAAACTCAGATCTTAACATTTTAAATACTTTCAAGTGCAGAGGAGGGGTTTGGGGTCTTATAGACCCCCGACCCTCCAAAGAGTACCTGTCGCTGCCTCTTACTGTCACAAGGGATGTTTACATTCCTTGTAACAGCAATAACAATGATAAAAAAAAAAGAGTAAAAGGACAGTATAAAATATATATTTTTAAATGTACCGAAAATCGGCACATAATATCAGCCTGAGAGGTGGCCGAAAAATCGGTATTGTATCGGCACCGAAAAAAACTAAATCGGTTGATCGCTAGTAGGCAGGTTGAATTAGGTTAGTTACACTTCAAGAGGTTCTCTTCCTACTGCACTATCCACTTCAAGACTGCAATACTGAAGCTATCAGCCATAACACCGGTATTTTTCTTTTTCATCCGTCGATTCTCTTTCTCATAGAAGCAATCTGAGCAGCTGATTAGCTGCTGGATCGATTTTAATAGCAATGGGAGGGGTCACCAAACCCCCCTGCTGCTCGCCGATGTTCCTTGGGCTTACAGGCGAGCCCAGGAAACAATTTGACGGTTCCTGTGGCGGGTCACAGTGGTGAGGAGAGACCATATTGTCTCCGATTGATTGCCTCTATGATCTAGGAGGACACGAGCAATGGCATTTATTTATTTTTTATTTATTACAGGATTTATATAGCGCCAACAGTTTACGCAGTGCTTTACAATATAAAAAGGGAGACAATACAGTTATAATACAATAAAATACAAGAGGATTAAGGGGGCCCTGCTCAGAAGAGCTTACAATCTAATAGGGTGGGGGAGGTGATACAAAAGGTTGTAACTGTGGGGAATGAGCTGATGGAAGTGGTAAAAGATTAGTTGGAGACATGATAGGCTTCCCTGAAGAGAGGCTCTGGAGAAATCCTGGAGACGAGCATGGGAGGAAGAAACAAGAGAGCTTGACAGGAGGAGATCTTGAGAAGAGCGGAGAGGACGGTTTGGGATATGTTTGATGACGTTATTCCCAGTCTACGGCAGAAGTAACCTATTTTTATTTATTTTTTTATTTGCTTTCAAAAGGTAGAGGAGAGATTTGCTGTTTCTCCATAAATAGGACCTGACATCCCTTTTTTCTATTACAGGATGGTTACATTCAATTTAATAGGTGATCAAAAAAAACTAATTTAAGGGACAGTGTAAAAATAAAATAGGAAAAACATTTTTAAAGCGCCCCCATCCCTCTGTACTCGTGCGCAGAAGCGAATGCATATGTAAGTCACACATGCATATGTAAATGGTTTGCACCACACATGTGAGGTATCACCACGAACATTATAGCGAGAGCAATAATTCTAACACTAGACCTCCTCTGTAACACTAAACTGGTAACCGGTAAAAAAAAATGTTTTAAAGCGTGACATCATGTTAGTTATCTTTTTACTCAGCGTAACATTATCTTTTATATTTTACCAAAAAATTGGGTTATATATTGTGTTTTTTTGCATTAAAATTCATTAAAGTGTATTTTTGTCCCCAAAAAAAGGCGTTTGAAAAAACGCTGAGCAAATGCCGTGTGACATATGGAATATATTTATAATGTTTGCGGATTCTATGTCATTTACTAGCAAAAAAACTAAAAGTGCCAGAAAAGGCTTGGTCCTTAAGTGGGTATTGCAGGAGCCCCTAGATAAGGTAGTTAGGGTTGCCTGGAAAACCTGAGGAGAGGGAAGGGCTATTGAGTTTTTTCTTGCTTTCCTCTTAAAGGGGGGGGGGGGGGCTGCAGAGGGGTCCCCCACA
Source organism: Lithobates sylvaticus (assembly GCA_028564925.1). NCBI lineage: Eukaryota > Metazoa > Chordata > Amphibia > Anura > Ranidae > Lithobates > Lithobates sylvaticus. Next base: position 529,974,277 of record CM053027.1, on the reverse strand, counting down.
ATGGACAATCCAGAAGGTATGGGGGTACGCTTTGAGGGAAGAGGAATACAGTATAACCATGGATGTTTAGAGGGCCAAGACTAGTCTTTCTAATTAATTGCACTGCCACATGTCTGCTGAAAGGCAGCATGTTTCTATGCCTGTCAGGAAAGATTGTTTTTCTTGTGCATTCCGGACACACAGAGGTGTAAACCTAGCCTTAGAGAGAGGTTGTAAACATGGTCAGTATTTGGTGTATGTTGCAAAAAAAATGTTTGTACATTTCTGTGAAAAAAAAGAGTACATTGTATGCATTGCCAACTTGCTGAATATAAATATATATATATATATATATCTCTGTATAGGTTTCGGCTTATCTGTAGAATGGCTTTTGTGTTTGGAACATCACCCTGTCTATGGCCACCCTAATACTTCCCCTCTTCCCTAGTTTTAACAATAGATTCAAAATGCCAAAACCTAATCCTCATCTAAAATCATATATAAAGTAAATTGACTAATTTTTGTATATCCACAAAATGCTCAGTTGTCACTGGTTAAAGCCTTATACTATTAAAGTTTTGGATAGATTGAGGCAGAATAAGAACTCCTGTCTTTTTATTGCAATCCAGGCCTCAGTTCGGGTCACCATACACTAAGGTGACCAGATTTTTTAAATAAAATCTGGGGACATATTGTTTTTATTGGCAAATGGTTAACTATTTTATAAGCATATTGTCCTCAAATTTTATATGCAGTGTATGCGGTATGTGTTTATGGAATGATTGTATGATATATATGTTATTTCTCACATTTCGTCCATGAGATAAAAAAAAGATACTTCTTAGAATTTTTTGGATATGACTGCCAAATGTTAAGAAGATAAGACAGAGAAAAAACTCAATGCATATTTTGTATTTTATTCTTACCAAAGAAGTGCAGAGTTCAGGGGTGCGCTATGTGCAGCGTTCAAAGTTCAGGAGTGCGATACGTACAGAGTGCAGGGTTCAGTAGTGCGCTACGTATACAGCGCAGAGATCAGGAGTGTGCTGTGTATACAGCACAGAGATCAGGAGTGTGCTACATACACAGCACAGCAATCAGGAGTGCGCTACATACACAGTGCAGAGATCAGGAATGCGCTATGTACAATTCAGTGTAAAATTCAGATTGTAAATTCAGAGTGTAAAATTCAGGCACATGGGGTACAGAGTTGCAAATCAGCTGATTCTCTTGAAAAGATTGCATTTGCTGATGGTACTGACCACCAAACTCAATATGGGATATAATTTACACTAACATGAGAAGAGAGAGATAGTACAGAGAGAGAGTTCACATTACTTTTACTGAGATTTAGGACTCTTGCACACAGGTGGCTGAGCCCATTCAGTGTAATTGCAGCCCGGGTGCAACGTACAGCCCGTCACTGACATGAATAGTTGTACGCTGCTGTACTCATGTTTATGATCACTGTATAGAGTAATACAGCAGCACACAACTATTCATGTGAGTGACGGCTTGTACACTGCACCCGGGCTGCAATTACACTGAATGGGCTCAGCCACCTGTGTGCAAAAGCCCTGGCCTAATAGCCTGGTTAGAGGGAGGGATGGTTGGAGGAAGGGATGGATGGATGCGGGCAGGGATAGATGGATAGATGTTTAGATGGATGGAGTGAGGGATGATTAGATGGATGGAACAAGAGATGTTTGGTTGGATTGAGGGCTGGTTGGATGGATGGAGGGAGGGATGGTTGGAGGAAAGGATGGTTGGTTAGAGGGAGGGATGAATGGTTAGAATGGATGGATGCATGGCAGGAGGGAGGGAGGGAGGAATAGAACACACAGACATCCTGTCCTGGTGCTGCTCTTCTAACTTTCTGTATCACACACTGTGAAAACAGCCTCTGCTCTCTCATTTCTGGCAGAAGCTGTTTCTTTAGACTCACGGGCTCACTGCAGAGGCAGAGAAGTGATCCATCTGCCTCTTGTAATCCATTCTCCATAGCAGGCTGTGTTCTTGCCACTCTTCTCCTGTCCCCCCTCCTATCGCTCTGCCGGAACCTCCTCCTGATACAGCTTAGCCTAGAAGTCAAATCAGGCAGGCTGGGGAAGGGGGCGGGTATAATGCTTTCTCATTGGCTGAGGAAGCAGCAGAGAACTGTACATCAATCCACCTCTGAAATCAGGCTGCCGGGTCTATCTAAAGATTATTGGCTTATGCGTCGGAGCATCTGTATCCCTCCACAGGAAAAAGAGTCCCCAGCCTTCTGGCATCAAAAGAGGATGTTAAAGAAAAGAAAAAATGCGCCAGGTAAGGGTAGCTAAGTATCCCATATGATGGTACTATCGCTCCCTAATAAAAACTACTACAATAAATAACCAATATATATGTTGAGGTTTTATAGAGGTCTAAAATAAAAATACTAAATATTTGTCTGATCTTAGATACTTAGGAGAAATATGTACCATAAACACAATGAAATGGCTAAGTAGTTGTGCAGGTACAGAAAAAGGATGTGCAGGTACAAAAAAAAAGAAAAACAAATGTGACATATGCAAGTAGTGGCATCTGAATGTTGGGGCTGCTATGAGGGTGCTTAAAGAAATTTTGTTGGTGCTTAAAGCAGCGTTCCACCCAAAAGTGGAACTTCTGCTTATCTGATTCCTCCCACCCTTCCGATGCCACAATGGACACCTTTCCTGGGGGAGCGGATACCTGTCTTTTGACAGGTACCCTGTCCCAACATCCGGGAGACCGGGCCACGGCGAAGTACGACAGCAGCTCTGTCCCCCTCCTCCTCCCGCCTCCCTCCCCTTCTACCAGGCCAGTGAGAGAGCTCAGCGTGCTTTGCGCATGGGCAGTAGGAACCCGGCCGTGAAGCCGAAAGGCTACACTGCCGGGTTCCCTTACCGGCAGTGGCAGCAGCAGCACCCGACAGCTCATGGAAACCTCAGCTGCGGTGCCAATATCACTGGACAGGTAAGTGTCCGAATGTTAAAAGTCAGCAACTACAGTATGTGTAGCTGCTGACTTTAAATTTTTAAAGGGGAGGACGGACCTCTGCTTTAAGCACACCCAAGCACCCACCTGGCGCTGCTCCTGCCAGGTGACAAAACTGGGGACAGACTTGGTCTTGGGACAGTGTCTTTAGTTTGGGGACTGTCCCTGGTAACCGGGGGATGTCTGGTCACCCTAGCATACACATTACAATCTGTGTACAGTCAACTTTTGATTTACCAAAACTATGTAATATGAGGACCTACCTAATTTATCCATTAAACTTCATATGCAATGGGGCAGGCCCTTGTACTACATAGTTGTTTGTACATTCTCCTTTAGATTTAATTCCTAGCAAATGTATCTGCTGCTTTATATTGTATTGCTTAATAGTATATTTAGTATATAGTATTTATTAGACTGTATTTCAAACATCAAGAGCAGTTGATTTGTTTTGTCTTTGGTGAAGTTGAGATGCAGAGTTCTGTTCCACCAAGGCAAAAGACACATACTGGTCAGTGGCGGTGCGTGCATAGAGGGCGCAGGAGCGCCGCCCCCCCTCTCCTGCACCGCTCTATCACCAATAGATAGATTCATGCATTGCATAAATCTATCTATTGTCACCGCTGCCGCCCCCTATTCAGGTGTCCGGCCCCTGATCGGGCGCCGGGCATCTGAATTACAGTGGGGGGGGGGGGGGGGGTGTTTCTGGAAGCGCCCCTATTAGAGCTGTAAGCTCTAATAGGGGACCTTATTAGAGCGGTGTGCTCTAATAGGCTTCCATAAGTGTAAACAGCGGGCACACTGCTGTGCGTTCGCTGATTACACAGTATTGTGTTAGAGAAGCGAATACATCGCTTCCCTAACACAGACCCGCCTCTCAGCCAATCAGGTTGCCAGGTCTGTTACCTGTCACCTGATTGGCTGAAGTCACAGGCGCTGTGATTGGACGCTAGGCGTCCAATCATAGCAGAAGACAGGAGGAGCACGTGAGAAGAAGACATCCGACGATGAGACACCGCTCGTCGCCTGACGCCGTCACCAGCTGCACACCGGGACAAGGTAAGTGCAGAGGGCAGGCAGGGGGCACAGTGGCAGCACTTGAGGGGCACAGTGGCAGCACTTAAGGGGCACAGTGTCAGCGTTTGGAGCACAGTGGCAGCACTTGGGGCACAATGGCAGAACTTGGGGCACAGTGGCAGAACTTGGGGCACAGTGGCAGAACTTGGGGCACAGTGGCAGAACTTGGGGCACAGTGGCAGCACTTGGGGCACAGTGGCAGGGTTTGATGGGCACAGTGGCAGCACTTGGGGCACTGTGGCAGCGTTTGATGGGCACAGTGGCAGCGTTTGATGGGCACAGTGGCAGCATTTAATGGGCACAGTGGCAGCGTTTAATGGGCACAGTGGCAGCATTTAATGGGCACAGTGGCAGCGTTTAATGGGCACAGTGGCAGCGTTTGATGGCACAGTGAGGCTGTTTGTTTGCGCCCCCCCAAAAATTTTGAGTACCATCCGCCACTGATACTGGTGCAATGGAAGGTTATCAAGCAGGTAAAGTCCGCCCTGTTTCTCAGGCCTGACCTCAAGCAACTTTTATTTGTTTGGAACCTCTGCCTGGAAAGACATTTTCTAATACATAAACTGAGATGTTTGATGTCAGTTTGTGGTTGGTTGACCAAAATCTTTTTAAATGGGATCTGTGCTTTGGAGCATCAGGGGAGCATAGGCATTCAAGTGCAATATTTATATAATTTGCTAAGTTTAATTACTGTATATTATATTGACCAAGTCAAAACATTTATGGACTTTGTGGGCACATAATGAGAGAGAGAATCAATAAAAAAAGTATAAATTTTATTACAACACAGTTTAAAAACATATAAACAACATACAAACAATACCCTGTATGGATACAGTTACCCAATAATGCAGTTATAGAGGACTGGACCTGCGGTACACAGATTCATTTAATACTGTATCAAGGTAAAATAAAAATGTCTGATCCAGCAATGCCTCCAAAAACTTGTTTGACGCCTTTCACTAAAATATTTGCTTCCTCATGACAGATACTGGGTAGGTGCTGGTATATTTGAAAACAAAAGAGTATATGTGTAAGTATTCAATGGTACATAGCTATACAGGTATGAATTATGATTTTTATAACATTTCTCTAGGAGAAGTACATATACACAGAGACTAATTGCATATAAACATAACAACGTGTAAGCTTGTCTGGTAAACTTGTGGCTCAAGGTGTGGGAGAACTTGACCAAACTGACAAACAATCGAAGAACAAAATTGTCTATGTGTGTCTATAGTAGTGGGATACACATATATAGTGTGTTCTATAGTAGATACCACTAAATAAGACAAAAAAACAACAAACATGTGCGTTATAGATTAAGATGCTACTATAAAAGTCCCCCAATTTAAAGACCGATGTATATTGGACTTAGCTCTCACCTGGTATATAGTAGTCATGTATAGGTATTTTAATATAAATCACACACAGCTGTAAGTGGTCACAAATTCCACTATAAGCGTGTTCAATACAATACCTAAAAATAAACCAAGTCAATAATCAGATATTGACCCTTTAGATAGGGTGTATATAATAGAGAAAAATTACAAAAGAAAATATCCAGAGAGTATATATAAATGGTACTTACCAATAGTACCAAGACATGGCCCATGGATACCAGACCAAGTTATTAAATGGGTAAGTATACAGTCCCCTCAAGTATAGAGGCGAGTGAAATATCCAAGAGAGGAGGCATAGCAAACTATTAGGTATTTGGCATAAAAAAAAACACATGGACCCACCTGAATGTGTAAAAACTGTGCTTATCACACAGGGGGAGATACTTTTGTTGCTGCATATATAGGGGAGAAGTATGCCCCTGTAATAGAAGCAATTGAATAGAATAAATATCCACTTTAGGACATAAAGTCGCATAGTGGTTACTGGAATGGTTGAGCAAAAATATGGCTTACCTTTTGGTACTGCACCCCTATGTATGGCTTTCCTTGCTGTGTGTGGCCCAAACCCATGTGCATACCCACTTATATAGAGGAATAGGAAGTAGAGGGGTGTGGCAGCCTGAAAAATGCACCAAAAAAAACAAGTCATGTGACGTAGAGCAACTCCACATGGTCATAAGTCACATGCTCAAAGTCATGTGACCACCTGCATCCCCATCTTTGATAGGACATAAAGAAAGCAGAGAGATATACGGTCACATGGCGTATAACATTGCCATGTGATCGTAGTCATGTGGGTGTAATCATGTAACCACAAACCCACCTTGCGAATGATTAAACAGGAAGTGAGCAAGGCCATACGACCACAAACAATTCTGGACAGATAAAGAGATATCTGATCACATGACATATACCATCAACTGTGTAATCATAGTCATGTGAACATGGTTATGTGGCCAAACAGAACACTTCTAAGATGGGTCAGCAAATATCAACAGGAAATGAGCGTGGTCACAAATGCATCAACGTCATGGATCTCCAAAATCAGGAAACTCCCGCCAACAAGCAACCGGCAATCTTACAACAAAATAGACATACAAATAAATGAAAAAATTATAAATATATAAAAATAAAAAAAATCCAAAAACACATGGAGCCACTGTGGCCAGACCAGAAGATGGTTCCGTTACACCCTGTAACAGATCAATACAGATAGCGAAATTAACAGATATCTTCCTGTAAGGAAAGAGATTGAAGTATTTTTAAAGAAAAGGCTTGTAGCTGATAGCATCGTTGAGGCCAGGGGCAGTGGGAGCAGCCAAAGTGTGAATCCATCCCATTTCTTTTTGTAGAATATTTTTATCATGATTACCACCTTGAGAGTTCATTGGAATGTGTTCTAATGCTGCAAATTTTACTACACTGCTGTCACCAGCATGCATTTGATTTACATGTTGTCCTATAGGTGTCAGCTGTTGATTACTGTTGGTGTAGTATATATGATCCTTGAATTAACGCCAAAAAGCTTGTTTGGTTTTGCCCACATAGAAACTACCACATTTGCAAAACATAATGTACACCACGCCCTCCGTCTGACAGTTGACGTGGTGTATCGTAGAGTGTAGTGTTTTGAGTGTTGGCGGGTATAGGTAATAATCATCCTGGTGGTATCTTGCTCACTTTGTCGGGGTCTCTTACATAGAGCTTCCTGTCTGGTCTGTTTAGATGCTTTTTTGTAAGCCTTTTTAAGCGTTGTCTTTGAGTATCCCCTATCGCACAGTCTTATTCTTAATTCGCCTGCTTCTTGCTTAAATAGTATATCATTAGAGCAGATTCTGCGTAACCTGAGATATTGTCCTTAAGGGATACTATTAATAAGAGGGGTCAGATGGAAACTGTTAGCATGTAAGAAGGTGTTCTCTGCTATCTCCTTTCGATATAGAGTGGTGTTGATATTTCCACCACCTTCAATCACAACTGTGATATCCAGGAAGGGAGTGGATTTCTTACTTTGATGCATAGTAAATTTTAAATTAAATGCATTCTGATCTAAATCATGTATAAATTCAGCTAGATCAGCAGTGGACACAGTCCACAACATCAAAACATCATCTATATACCTATTCCACATTAGGATAGAGTCCTAATATTTGGCATACCTGTCGTCAGAGAAAAGCATACGTTCCCACCTCTCCAGGTACAGGTTGGCATACGATGGGGCACAAGAGGTCCCCATCGCAACCCCCTGCACCTGGAGCTAGTGGGAATCGTTAAAGGTGAAGACGTTGCCTGTTAGAATATGCTCCAAAATAGAGAGAATGAATTTACTAAAGGACCATCTGCCCTGAGTTCTCTCGCTCAGGAAATCCTGTACAACAGACAGACCCGAAGAATGTGGCATGCTACTATACAGGGCTTTGGTGTCAATAGCCACTAGAATAGTATCGTCTGGTACTAATATTTTCCAGACGTCGTAAAAGATCTGGTGTTTCCTGAACATATGAAGTAAGTGATACAACATGGGAACTAACTGACTAGCCTGTTCAGTATATGCACCGTTTCCAGATATAATTGGTTATCCAGGAGGACACACCAGATCTTTATGCGTCTTGGGAAGAGAATAAAAAGTGGACATGATAGGATGTTTAACAAGAAGGGCCTCGTATAAATCTTTAGTAATGACTCCTTGATGAAAAGAGTCCAATAGAAGTAGAAAGAATTCATTCTGAACCTTACTAGCATGTTCCTCAGAGATTTTTTTTATACCATTCCTCATTGTCCAGGATCCTGTCACACATGCATATTGTACTCTATTCATGAGTACGATATTGCCCCCTTTATCTGAGGGTTTAATAATAATTCCCTCTTATGCACAAAGTTTTTGTAAAGCCTGTTTCTAAACGGGGGAAAAATTATCAACATTATGGGGATATATTTTGTAGCTTTTCAATTTCCTTTGTGACCTGTGTAACAAAAGCCAGGACATTTGGATTGGTTTGTAATGGGGGAAATTTCTCTGATTTTTCTCTGATTTTTCTTTTTCATAATAATTTGTGAAGCATTCTCAATGGGGACATTCAGAGCATCATTTTGCTCTAAAAATTGTGAAGTCTGATTGCTGCTCAAATTTTTCATTTTTTTCCAAAAGATCCATAAGATCTCTTAGTGCTCTGAAATCCCTCACTGAAAAAGTTTTCCATTGATCTCTAAGCTTTTTATCTTTATCCCTTCTCTTTCTCTCTTGATCAAATAAATACTTGTAGGTCAACTTACGAGCAAACAAGCTTAGATCCTTAATAGTCTCAAATTGGTCTATTTCCTGAGTGGGACAAAAGGTTAGCCCCAAACCTAGTACTTCTATTTTTGCAGTAGTCAAATTATAATCTGACAGGTTGATTACATTTAGGATGTCATTTCTTGAGGCGTTTTGACTGTGAACGGGTCCAAGTTGCTGCTTACTTTCCTTTCTTTTGGTGGGGGCACGAAAAAAAAACGAAGGTACCTTGTGAGAATCAAGAGTTAGTAGAGGAATCTGAGTCCCTAATTTCCTGTTCATTCTGGGTCCTAGGTTGCTCTGTCAATATATCTAGTCAAAAAAGATTGTGCAGAGCTTGACTTACCAACCATCCCATGCTGTGCCAACATAGTCCGCCATGAGAGGGAAAAAAAAAAGACCTCCTGGATTAAATAAAGACCTAATGTAGTAAAAAATGTATTCAAACCTTTAAATGCGGCCTGTACCATAGTCAGGCGGCCAACATGAAGGTCAAAAAGTGGGTATTTGCTACCCTGGACATAAGTAGGGAGGACCCTCACCATGCCAACATCCAAAATATATATTCAAGGATTGACCAAGTCAAAAAATTAATGGACTTTGTGGGCACATACTGAGAGAGAGAATCAATCGAAAAAGTATACATTTTATTACAACATAGTTAAAAAACATACAAATAACTCCGTGTATGGACACAGTTACCAGTTACCCAATAATGCAGTTATAGAGGACTGGACCTTCGGTATACAGATTAATTTAATACTGTATCAAGGTAAAAGAAAAATTTCTGATCCAGTAATGCCTCCAAAAACATATGCCATGTGACCGGATATCTCTCTGCTTTCTTTATGTCCTATCAAAGATGGGGATGCAGGTGGTCACATGACTTTGAGCATGTGACTTATGATCACGTGGAGTTGTTCTACGTCACATGACTTGTTTAATTTTGGTGCAATTTTCAGGCTGCCACACCCCTCTACTTCCTCTTCCTCTATATAAGTGGGTATGCACATGGGTTTGGGCCACACACAGCAAGGAAAGACGTACACATGGGTGCAGTACCAAAAGGTAAGCCATATTTTTGCTCAACCATTCCAGTAACCACTATGCGACTTTATGTCCTAAAGTGGATATTTATTCTATTCATTTGCTTCTATTACAGGGGCATACTTCTCCCCTATATATGTAGCAACAAAAGCTCTCCCCTGCGTGATAAGCACAGTTTTTACACATTCAGGTGGGTCAGTGTGTTTTTTTTTTTTATGCCAAATACCTAATAGTTTGCTATGCCCCCTCTCTTAAGCCCCATACACACGGTCGGACAATCCGCGGACCAGGTCGGTCGGATCCTGTCCGTCATACTTTGTCTGATGTTGGTTTTGCGTACACACGGTCGGACAAAGTTGTCGGAAAATCCGATCATTCTGAACGTGGTGACGTTTGTTGCCTACGACGGGACTACGTAGAGGCTAGTAGCCAATAGCTTTGGGCTTGTAATGTGATCTGAGCATGCGTAGCACTTTGTCCGGTCGGACAACCGTACACACGATCGGATTTGGTGTGATCGGACCGTGTTGTCGGCAAATCTTTCCAGCAGGAGATAAGACTTTGTCCGTCGGACAATCCGACGTACACTGTCCGATGGTGCATACACACGGTCTGATTTTTCAACAACATTGTCCGATCGGACAGAATCCATGAAAAAGTCCGACCGTGTGTATGGGGCTTAAGACATTTCACTCGCCTCTATACTTAAGGGGACTGTATATTTACCCATTTAATAACTTGGTCCGATATCCATGGGCCATCTCTTGGTACTATTGGTAAGTACCATTTTTGTATAAACTCTCTGGATATTTTCTTTTGTCATTTTTCTCTATTATGTATATCCTATCTAAAGGGTCAATATCTGATTATTGACTTGGTTTATTTTTAGATATTGTATTGAACACGCTTATAGTGGGAATTTGTGACCACTTACAGCTGTGTGTGATTTATATTCAAATACCTATACATGACTACTATATACCAGGTGAGAGCTAAGTCCAATATACATCGGTCTTTAAATTGGGGGACTTTTATAGTAGCATCTTAATCTATAACGCATATGTTTGTTGTTTTTTGTCTTATTTAGTGGTATCTACTATAGACCACATGATATATGTGTATCGCACTACTATAGACACACATAAACAATTTTGTTCTTCGGTTGTTTGTCAGTTTGGTCAAGTTCTCCCACACCTTGAGCCACAAATTTACCAGACAAGCTTACACGTTGTTATGTTTATATGCAATTAGTCTCTGTGTATATGTACTCCTCCTGGAGAAATGTTATAACAATCATAATTCATACCTGTATAGATATGTACTACATTGAATACTTACACATGTACTCTCTTGTTTTTAAATATACCAGCACCTACCCAGTATCTGTCCTGAGGAAGCAAATATTTTAGTGAAACACGTCGAACAAGTTTTTGGAGGCATTACTGGATCCGAAATTTTTATTTTACCTTGATGCAGTATTAAATCTGTGTACCGTAGGTCCAGTCCTCTATAACTGCATTATTGGGTAACTGTGTCCATACAGGGTATTGTTTGTGTTATGTTTATATGTTTTTAAACTATGTTGTAATAAAATGTATACTTTTGTATTGATTCTCTCTCTCATTATGTGCCCACAAAGTCCGTAAATTTTTTGACTTGGTCAATCCTTGAATATATATTTTGGATGTTGGCATGGTGAGGGTCCTCCCTACTTGTATCTTTTATATTGCCAATCAAAACCCCTTTTTCTTTTCTTTTTATGAGGTGGGAAGAGTTAGAACCGGTCAGGTTTTTACTATTGTCCAGGACTCTTTTGGGGAGGTCTCTCCTTACTACTTGTCCTGCTGTTACAGGGACAAAAAAGGAGGTACAGATCCTTCGGTGTGGGGTCACAGACAGCAGTGCAAACTTGAAAAAAAATATTTTGCATGTGTATCCAAAACTAAAAGGAAAAATGTTGTCTGGAATTGGTCTTTAACCTCTTTGTGCCGACCGCCTCCCAGCCTTATAAGAGCTCTAGTAACTAGGAGGTGGAGGCGCAAGTATGCATTGAGTACTTATCAACACCCGCCGGCTACCATGCTGGGAGTGTGCAGGGAGTGCGCTCTCAGCACGGACAGTTGTTTTAACAGCGACACATATGTGGCTGCTCGGCGTTAAGGCCCACCTGCCGATATGCATACATACATGCATACGGCCAGCGCCAAGAGGTTAAAAGCTTGTAGGCATGGCATGGGGCTGAGAGCCTCACCAACTGGGAGAGGTCACACACACAGTCAAGGAGGTTGTATAGTTTCTTGTATAATGTAATATGATTAAGAGAATTAATTGAAATTAGTTGTTTCAGGCACTAGTATTCCAATAACAAACAGTGGGTGTTCATACGGATTCAGTAGAATAGTCCTTAAAGTATATGTAAATCCTCACCTACCCTCTGTTCACAGCTGCATAAGAGCTAGGAGAGGAGAAACAGCAGCACACTGATCTTCCCAGTGAATGGGAGGGGGTGTGTCAGCACAAGTGTGATCATTGGAGGAGAGCAGGCTGATTTCCCAGCACAGGTAGAGAACTGACCTCACTGTGCTCTCCTGCCTAGTGTGGTCAGTTTTCTAATAGGAAAGCAGAGGTACTGGCAGGGATACCAGGTATTTCACACTAAGGAAACAATACAAAAAGAACAGGATACTTTTCATGGTATACAAATAGAAAGGTGCAGCGCTCTGAACAGGGGAATACCAACAGGCAGGGCAGAGTCCACAAGTGGGTGCTCAGGCAGCGGTGTCCTCCAAACAACACCCAGATAGGTAGATAAAATAGAAAAATATCCAGCAAATCCAATCCGTAAGAAATATTTATTAGCACATATAGGAAAACAAAAGAGCAGACGCATTTCGGCTGTAGAGCCTTGGTCACTCCACTACTTTTCATGGTACAGCAGTCACAAATTAGGAATTTGAAACATTGGGTTTACATATCCTTTAACCACTTGCATACTGGGCACTTAAACCCCCTTCCTGTTCAGGCCAATTTTCAGCTTTCAGTGCTGTCACACTTTGAATAACAAATGCACGGTCATGCAACACTTGATAATGAATAATGACCGAAAATGTTTCAAAAATGTTTGTTATAAAATTTTGCAAATAGGTAATTTTTCTCCTTCACAGATGGGCACTGATAGGCTGCACTGATAGGGGGCACTGATGAGGCACTGGTTGACAGTACTGGTAGGCACAGATTGGCAGCACTGGTGGGCACTGTTTGGACTGCATTGATGATCAAGACACTGATAATCAGTGCCCTGATCATCAGTGTACGTGTCCCTTTTGGAGAAGTCGGTTATCGGCTCTCTTCTCCTCATGCTATCAGCATGAGGAAAGTAGTGACAATAACCGGCTTCTGTCTACATCCGTGATCAGCCAATTGACTTATTACCTCACTCTGTAATCCAGCTGTGTCCTCTGGACACTGCAATCACAGAGCGTGCTGTCTGTGCCCTGCAGCAGCCATGCGGCTGATGTGATCATGGCAGAACTAGCCGGCCACGCTGTAGCTGTCAAAAGGCTATAGCGTGGTCAGCAAGTGGTTAATGGCACAGCATCGCAGCGATAATACAGTTAGTCAGGCACAGTTTTGCAGCAGCACATTACTTAATTGCTGATCCTGCTATCGGAATGTCTGTGGAGAACAAGAGATGTCCCTGCACTGACCCTACTTGCTCAGGAATCTTGCCTTACGCTGATACCCCTCTCTGACAAATGGTGTTTCTGTCCCTCACCTATCCAAAAGCTCCAGGCATGCCCAAATGGTGTAGGTACCCTAATTTATAGAGTTCCACACCAAATTGGCTGCTAGAGGTCATCAGAAGTTACAGCGTCCAATCAGACAGCTGCAACCTTTGTGACATGTATGAGTTCCCTCAAGGAACAATTTTCCTCTAAAGATCCCATTCCATCAGTATAGTGGCACAGCACCACCTACTGGATGGAGGCCAAGTTGCGCCTACTTAGAAGCTTGATAGAAAATGAGTAGGGATGGGCCGAATACCCCCCCGTTCGGTTCGCACCAGAACATGCGAACAGGCAAAAAATTTGTTCGAACACTGTACAACTGGTATTGTCATAAAAAGTGTTTGGGGACCTGGGTCCTGCCCCAGGGGACATGTATCTATACAAAAAAAAGTTTTAAAACTGAAGTTTTTTCGGGAACAGTGATTTTAATAATGCTTAAAGTGAAACAAAAGTGTAATATTCTTTTAAATTTTGTACTTGGGGGGGGGGGTTTCTATAGTGTGCCTGTAAAGTGACGCATGTTTCCCCCGTTTACAACAGTCTGACAGCAAAATTACATTTAAAACTACTCGCCAGGTCTGGTATGGATTTTAAGGGGAACCCTGCACCAAAATTTAAAAAAAAAATGGCGTGGGGTCCCCAAAAATCCATACCAGACCCTTATCCGAGCATGCAACATGGCAGGCCGCAGGAAAAGAGGGGGAACGAGAGAGCGCCCCCCTCCTGAACTGTACCAGGCCACATGCCCTCAACAATGGGAGGGTGCTTTGGGGTAGCCCCCCAAAGCACCTTGTCCCCATGTTGATGGGGAGAAAGGCCTCATCCCCACAACCCTTGCCTGGTGGTTGTGGGGGTCTGTGGGCGGGGGCCTTATCGGAATCTGGAAGCCCACTTTAACAAGGGGACCCCCAGATCCCGCCCCCCCCTGTGTGAATTGGTAATGGGGTACAAATGTACCCCTACCATTTCACAATAAATGTGTCAAAAATGTTAAAAAAGACAAGAGACAGTTTTTGCCAATTCCTTTATTAATTTCTTCTTCTTTCCCCACTTCTTCTTCCATCTTCTTTCTTCTGATCTTACTTTGGTGTTCTTCTTCCTCCATCTTTTTCTTCCTCCACTTCTTCCTCCGGTCTTCTCGTCTGGCATCTTCTTGTCCGCACGATCCGCCTCAGTGGGAGTCTTCCACTGTGTGACGCTTCTGTTCAGGTGACAGTTCTTATATAACGGAGGGCAGGGCCACCCGGTGACCCCGCCCCCTCTGACGTACAGGGACTTCCCTATGGCTTTCCCCGTGTTGTCAGAGGGGGCGGGGTCACCCGTTTACGGACGAGAAGACCGGAGGAATAAGTGGAGGAAGAAGCAGGGGAAGAAGAAGAACACCGAAGGAAGACCAGAAGAAAGAAGATGGAAGAAGAAGTGGGGAAAGCAAAAAAAAATTAATAAAGGAATTGTCAAAAACCATCTCTTGTCTTTTTTAACATTTTTGACGGTAGGGGTACATTTTTACCCCATTACCAATTCACACAGGGGGTCCGGGATCTGGGGGTCCCCTTGTTAAAGGGGGCTTCCAGATTCCGATAAACCCCCCGCCCGCAGACAACCCACAACCACCGTGCAAGAGTTGTGGGGATAAGGCCCTTCTCCCCATCAACATGGGGACAAGGTGCTTTGGGGGGCTACCCCAAAGCGCCCTTCCAATGTTGAGGGCATGTGGCCTGGTATGGTTCAGGTAGGGGGGCACTCTCTCATCTCCCCCTCTTTTCCTGCAGCCTGCCAGGTTGCGTGCTCGGATAAGGGTCTGGTATGGAGTTTTGGGGGGACCTCACGCCATTTTTTTTCTGGGGCGCGGGGTTCCCCTTAAAATCCATACCAGACCTGAAGGGCCTGGTATGGAATTTGGGGGGACCCCCACGCATTTTTTTTAAAATTTTGGTTTGGGGTTCCCCTGTGGGGCAATCCCATGCCGTTTTTATCAATGATAATAATCAATTTATGTGTATTGCCGGACCGACAATTCATTATAGCCGCGAGTAGTTAAATGACTTTTTTTCCTTTAGAAATGTAATTTTGCTGTCAGACTGTTCTAAACACGGGAAACATGTGCCACTTTACAGCCATACTATAGACACCCCCCAGGTACGAAATTTAAAGGATTATTACACTTTTATTGTTTCACTTTAAGCATTATTAAAATCACTGCTCCCAAAAAAACGGCCATTTTTAAAAACTTTTTTTTAGCATTGATACATGTCCCCTGGGGCAGGACCCAGGTCCCCAAACACTTTTTATGACAATAACTTAATAACTATATTAACCTTTAAAATTATCACTTTTGATTTTTCCCATAGACTTTTAAAGGGTTTTCCGTGGCTTTTGAATTTTCCGCGAACACCCCAAATTGTTCGCTATTCGGCGAAAGGGCGAACAGCCAATGTTCGAGTCGAACTCATGTTCGACCCGAACATAAAGTCCATCCCTAAAAATTAGTACAATAAGCTAGTTGTTGTCCTTCAAGATCTAGATCAATAAAAAATGTTTGCTTAGAGTAATGACCAAAAAGTCCAATCTAAAATTTGACAAGCTGGAATAACATTGGCCTACTGTATTATTGTTGTTAATAGAGATGATTTGGAATAAGATGATAATAATTGAAATTAAAGGTTCTTCTTTTCCGTTTACAGCAATGAAGAGTTTCAGATTTCCCGTGTTTTCCGAGTTGGAAGATTAACAGAAGCCAGTAATTTTAGGAGTGATCTGGGCAATGTCAAGTCTTTGCTCCATGCCTCATCACCACGCAACATTGTTGGGATTCTGTCTCGGTAAGACAGTATTTAAGTTCGGTGAGGTGATGTAACAGTAACTGGCAAGCTGAAGGGAAGTTAAATATTTAAAAGATGGCTGTATTTTTACCAAAGGTTTTGCTAGTCCAACCTCTCTATGCTAAACTGTTCTAACATTCCCCTCCCAAGCTGCTTACTTATTGTAGTTTCAGAGTGGACTTCCTCCTTTGTTTACAGTTTGTCCCAAGGAAATCTCTTGGTGTATGGCCCCATTTAAGTCAACAGGGACTTTAAACACTGTCATAGCTGAAAAGATTTTTTTGGCACAGGCTGGTAATGCTGGAGGAGGCTGTGACTCTGCAAAGGAGGTAAGTAGACAATAGGAGAAGTACAGGCAAGGAATTAGGGCAGTTTAGTTTAGGATTGTTAAACGGTTGGGTTAGCATTTGTTTTCCTTTTTTTAGGCTTATTCTTTTTTCTCCTGGTGAGGCAGCCAGTAACACACTTCCTGCCATAGTGTCTCCACTCTGGATGGAGAAGCAGTGGAGACACATTTTGATAAAAGAATTGTCAGTCTGGAGAGAGTGTTATGTTAGATGTACTAACAGATTAGATGGACTTGCCTAACAGATTAAAGCTGAACTACTTTTTAGGCTGTTATAGCAACAGTTTTTTTCCTTTTGGAATAATGGCTTTACATAAATGAATAAAAGCTGACAACTGTAAGTACCCATGTCAGTGTTAAATTGTTTGTCTCAACCCTCCAACTGCCGTTATTGCTGGACAGCTTGGTCTGTTAAAGGAAGCTGAAAAAATAACAAACTTACTGGCTTGATCATCAGGTGAAAATAAAGAAAAGAAAGCCTAAAAAAGAAAACAAATGCAGCCACCATACATTAAATTACAATAAAAAAAAATCTGGGTCTAGTACCACTTTAACTGTCTTTTGGGGCTCGCCTCAGTTGCTGACACAATGACAGTGGTTTCACCAGACAAACACAGAAAACAATAATAATGCTTTTTTTAATAGAGGAAGGCTAAAATCCCTGTCAGATTTTTTATCCCTGTTGTATATTTTCTTCTATATTCCTGTCTGGTGAACCCGTTTTCAGCAAGACAGGAAGTGAAGTGACATCCCTCAAAGGCTACATTCCAGCGGGCAAGTTTTCTGGCTAGCAGCTTGCGACTAGTTTTTGGCATTCAGAGGCAGCTAAACACCGACTCTGGAAGCAATAAAACTCTGGGCTATGGCTGCATACAAACTGGATGATTACCTGCGGCCAGTTTGTGTGTGGCCATAATTCTGCACAAACACAGACTCTCCGTCCAGAGTTCATATTCTTTTGTAGCTGCTCAGATAAGCAGTTACAGTGCACAGCATAAATTAATACGCCCCAACAGAATTGTCAGAAAACCTTTACTTTCCTTTCAGAATCAACGTTTTCTGTGGGGCACTACAAAATACTCCCACAAATGCGGGCCATTGATTGCAACAAAGATTTGTAAATGTGCACACACAACAAAGTATTTTTTCTAACAAATTCATCCAAGACCATGTTGCAAAAATGAATACACTTGATACTTGATGACACAATGCATTCTCCGGGACTGTGACATCATAAGGGGGTGGGGTCACCATGTGACATGAGTCGGTGACCCACCCCTTGTCCCTATATAACTGGCAGTGCAACACATCTGAGCCATTAGAAGAGGAGACAGCGCCGAGTCAACATCGGAAGAAGAACAAGAAGCAGAAGGCGACAGTGACGGCAACAGAAGCCCGGGCCACCGCTAGTAAAAGAGCTGGAAGAAGAAAGCGGAGGCCTGGCAAGAAGAACAGAAGAGCAGGACAAGACCCCCGAAGTCGGAACAAGACCCCCAGACGGCGATGGAGAAAGCCGGGCTCCTCCACTAGTGAAAGAGCTAGTAAAGGAGCAGAAGATAGCGGAGGAGTCTGGCGAAAAGACCCTCCAAGACGGAAGAAGACCCCCGGAGCTGTGCAATAAAGTATTTTCAAAAATTGTGTTGTTTTTTATTAACACTTTTTTCCCTTAGGTGAATGGGTAGGGGTACATCGTACCCCAATACTCATTCACATAGGGTGGGGGGCCGGTATCTGGGGGCTCCCTTATTAAAGGGGGCTCCCGGATTCCAAAAAGCCCCCCGCCCGCAGACCCCGACAACCAATGGCCAGGGTTGTCGGGAAGAGGCCCTTGTCCTCATCAACATGGGGACAAGGTGCTTTGGGTACGGCTCAGTAGGGGGGGGGGTGCTCGCTCGTCCCTACCCCCTTTCCTGACCGGCCGGAGAAAAATTGATTTTTAAATACAGCTTACCTGTAAAATCCTTTTCTTGGAGTACATCACGGGACACAGCGCACCATAGTAATAACTATCTGGGTTATACGCTACCTACACTGGCAACCAATAGTAAGAAAGTTCCTCCCATATAACCCCTCCCATACGGTAAGGTACCTCAGTTTTTGTAGCAAGCAATGAAGTTCCCAGAAAAGAGGGGAGGGACCTCTGTGTCCCGTGATGTACTCCAAGAAAAAGATTTTACAGATAAGCTGTATTTAAAAATCCTTTTTCCCAAGTGCTCTTCCAGGACAGCCCTTGAGAGATGGAGTCCCTCCCATCGACCCAGGAAACACATTGCCCAATCAGTTCTTAAGGCGGTCCCTCAGGTCCCTGGTCAGTCATTTGTGTTTCCTCCCTCGGAGGAACATGTTGCCAGGAACCTGGGCTAGAAGGCCATAGGAGGACTCATCTCTCAGGGGCTGCCTGCAGAGAGGGGAAACCGCGTAAGGGGACTGGGTCCTATCCAGCGGTTCCTCAATCCTAAGTCCTACCTTTTAAATTGCTGTTTGTGGGCCGGGTACCGTCCAGCAGAACCGGAGCAGACCCGCAGCCCCCCTCCATCCTGTGCCGAGTAGCGCCTGTGGCAGCATGATGCGGTTCCCCCCGGAGCGGTGAGTGGATTCGTCCAGCTCAGCTTCCTGTGTGGGGGCCGGAGACGCCGAGCGTCATTTCCGGCGGAACCGCGTCATTGCTGTGCGCGGAGACTTCCGGTTCCGGGTCTCAGACGCGCATGGAGGAGGGGAGAAAGCCCACGCTGGGCCTACAAATTCCCGCCAACATCCAGCCACACCGGACTAGTGGCGGGAAACCGGAGCACGTGACGGAGCCCCGTGCTAGTTACACCATGGAGGCTAATCCCCAGGACGCTCCGGTCGATGTAGGCACCAGCCAGGCCCAGGTAAGCCGCTGTGTGGGCTATTACTCTGGGGTGATTTTTGGTTGTGGTGTTGTTAGGCTGGGACCTGTAGTACCCCATGGTGGTGGTTTCACAGTCCAGGATATGCAGTGGTGGACAGCACGGGTGGCTATGGAGGATACAGGCTTAAAAGGCTAAGGGTGTTTGTTCTCTGTTTTTTTCAGGCTAAAGAAGCCACAAGGGAGGACAAGGCAGGCCGCAAAAAGTGTCCTAATTGTGGTAATAAGCTTTCCTCTGGCTCTAACAAAGCTTTGTGCAAACAGTGTATTGCAGGCTTATTAAAAACTGAGGCAGGCTCTCCCTTAGCAAAATTCCTGGGTTCCTTCAAAGAAGAAATGGCATCCACTTTTAAGTCTCTCAGAGATTTGATTACGGATGTAGGCACAGCTTCCACCAGTAGAGCTGCAGTATCCTCCTCACCTTGCCTTACAACACCCAGCTAAGGGGAGCCCCGTATAGTCAGGGAGCAGAGCCCCGTGCTAGTTAGTCCCGAATCCTCTGAGGAAGATTCTGACCAGGATGGGGACCAGGCTGTAGCTAGCAAAATCGCAAGATACAAGCTCTCTCTTGAAGAGGTAGATGAGCTGTTGAGCGCAATTTATGACACACTGGAAATTGAGGAGGAGGAGACTCAATTAACCAGACATGACAAGATGTATGAGGCTCTGGGGGAAAAGAAAGCTAAAGTTTTCCCAAATTCATAAGGTACTTTCTGACCTTATCCGCAAGGAATGGTCTGAGCCGGATAAAAAGGTGTTCTTCCCTAATTCCCTCAAAAGAAGGTTTCCTTTTGATGAAAGCCCAGAGGCAGTCTGGAATAAGAATCCCAAACTGGACGCCCCTCTGTCCAAGGTCTCAAAGCAATCAGATCTAGCTTTTGAGGATATGGGGCACTTAAAAGACCCTATGGATAGAAAGACAGATATAGTCTTGAAGAGGGCCTGGGATGCCTCTATGGCAGGGTTGAAGCCAGCTCTGGCCACATCCTGTGTGGCCAGAAATCTGGAATTTTGGCTATCCCAATTGCAGGACCACCTAAAAGCAGGTTCTCCTAGGGGGGAGCTCTTAAAAACCTTCCCCATGCTGTTTAAAGCCACGAGTTTTATCTCAGATGCAGCAACTGACTCGGTTAAGTTTGCAGCCAAGTCAGCAGCACTTTTTGTAGCTGCTAGGAGATCGGTCTGGATGAAGACCTGGGGGGGAGACACAGCGTCTAAAACTCGCCTGTGTAGTGTCCCCTTTACAGGTGAATTAGTCTTTGGGCCTGAGTTGGAGACCGCCTTAGAAAGGACGGCGGATAAAAAGAAAACCTTTCCCACAAAGAAGAAGAATTTTCCTAGAAATTTTTTTCGTCCCTCTAAGGAGCCCTCCAAAGCAGAGAAGGAGTTCAAGCCCAAGAAGCATTGGGCAGGACAAAAAGGGAAAGGAAAAGGGGGCATTCTTTTTAACCGCCCCAGTCAAAACCCCAAGCCCCAGTGACATCAGGGTCCCGGTGGGGGGAAGGTTAAGCAATTTTCTCCCACAGTGGGAAAAGATAACATCAAACAAATTATGTTCCGAGTATTATAAAAAGAGGATATGCGCTGGAGTTTCACAGCAGCCCGTCCTCAAGATTTCTGGTGACAAAGCTACCAAGTCACTCAGAAAAAGCCAGGGCCTTACCACTTTTGATAGGGGAAATGGTGGATCAAGAAGTATTGACACCAGTTCCCATTCAGGAACAGGGGGACGGTTTTTACTCTCATATTTTTGTTGTAAAAAAGCCGTCTGGGAGGTTCAGACTGATTATGAACCTCCGACCTCTGAATCACTCCATCCGCTACAAAAAATTTCGGATGGAGTCCATTTATTCGGTAAGAAATCTTCTCCAAAAAGGAGTATTTATGGCTACCCTGGATCTAAGGGACGCTTATCTGCACATCCCAATAAGGAAGGAATGCCAGAAATTTCTTCGGATGGCTGTGCAGATAGACACAAAAATGTATCATTTCCAGTGCAGGGCGCTCCCTTTCGGACTGTCATCCTCCCCCCGAGTCTTTACCAAGGTTCTGGGGGAGGCACTAGTTCCACTGAGACTCAAGTCAGTCTCAATCATCCCCTACTTGGACGATCTTCTGGTCACAGCACACTCAGAGAGTCAGCTGTCTCAGGACCTAGAGTTGACACAGCTCAGCTTAAGTCAGCTGGGGTGGATCACCAGCCAGGAGAAATCAAAGTTTACCCCAACTCAGGAGATCATGTAATTAGGGTACAGGATCCTGTCGGTGCCTCAGAAGATAGTACTGCCGGAGGAAAAGATATCAAATCTGTGGCAGAAGATGTCTTTTCTTCAAAGCAGCCCCTAGTGTACGGTCAGGGAGGTGATGTCGGTGTTAGGTTTAATGGCGGCAGCCATCCCGGCCGTGCAGTGGGCAAGGTTCCATCAAAGAGACCTTCAGTGGTTTCTGTAGGAACAGCTAAAAGGCAGAGGTCTGGAGGAGGAGGTCTCGATCCCCTCAAAAGTAAAACGCTCCCTCTGGTGGTGGAAGAACGCAGAGAACTTGAACAAAGGGGTTCTCTGGGTTCTTCCTATCTCATCCACACTCACCACAGACGCGAGCAGTTGGGGCTGGGGAGCCCATCTAGGCTCGAGCTGGGCTCAGGGAGATTGGACACCAGAAGAGAAGGGTTTCTCCTCGAATTGGAAGGAGCTAACAGCGATACTGAGAGCTTTGTTAGCCTTTCAAAACAAGATTCAGGGTCACCATCTACAGGTCCGTTCAGACAACATGACGGCTGTAGCATATTTAAACAAGCAGGGAGGTACCAAAAGTCCTCGGTTAATGTCAGTGGCCAGACGCATATTCCAATGGGCAGAAGCAAATCTGGAGTCTATTTCAGCTATACACTTAAAGGGGGAGCTGAACAATACTGCGGATTTCCTGAGTCGACAATGGATCTCGAATCAGGAATGGTCCTTGCACCCGGAGGTTTTCAGGCTCATAACAGCCCACTGGGGATATCCAATAGTGGATCTGTTTGCAAACAGAGAAAATGCAAAGGTCCCGGTTTTTTGCTCGCTACGCCCAGGAGATCAGCCCTTGGCAGTGGATGCTTTTCAGACTCCATGGACTTTCAGCCTGGCGTATGCATTCCCTCCTCTCCACCTCATTCCGAGAGTTTTGGCAAAATTTCTAGTAGAAAGGACATGTCTGATTTTGGTAGCACCGTTTTGGCCCAAGAGACCATGGTTCACAACCTTGCTACAATTAACAGACCACCCGCCTCTGAGGCTTCCCCTCAGACGAGATCTCCTGTCGCAGGGACCTATTTTTCATCCTCAGGTGGCCATGCTGAATCTGTCAGCATGGTTACTGAGGAGGAAATTCTGAGGCGTAAGGGTCTATCTGAAGAAGTTATTGTGACTTTACTTCAGAGCTGCAAACCAGTCACTAGAGCGATCTACAAGAAGGTTTGGAAAAAGTTCAATAGCTGGCTGAGTAACAAGGGGGAGAAAAGCACAGATATTGCAAACATTCTCCAATTTCTCCAGGAGGGGATAGACAAGGGGTTATCCCTTAGTACTATCATAGTGCAGATAGCAGCCTTGAGTGTATATCTAGATAAGCGGTTGCAAGAAGATCCTTTTATCTCTAGATTTTGTTAGGCAGTTGCTAGACGCAAGCCAGTAAAACTCATCAGAGCTCCATCCTGGGATCTTGCTGTGGTGTTAAAAGCTTTCTTGGGGTCACCTTTTGAACCCATCTCAGAGGCCTCTCTAAGACTACTCACTCTAAAAACAGCAATGCTGGTGGCAATCACGTCAGCCCGTAGGGTCAGTGAAATTCAGGCCCTTTCCATGAGGGAACCTTTCTTGCAGATCCTAGAAGACAAAATCATCCTAAAAACAGACCCTGGGTTTTTACCAAAAGTAGCATCCAGTTTTCACAGGTCACAGGATATTGTTCTACCATCTTTTTGTCAGAACGCATCAAATGAAAAGGAGAGTCGTTTTCATTTATTAGATGTAAGAAGATGTATTTTAGAATACTTAAGAGTAACGGAGACATTTAGAGTCTCTGACTCACTTTTTGTACTCTTTTCAGGGAAACGAAAAGGGCAAAAGGCTTCAAAAGTAACCATAGCTAGATGGATTAGGCTAGCTATAGCAGAGGGGTATAAAGCTTTGAGTAAAGAGCTTCCTGGGGGTATTAAAGCTCATTCCACAAGGGCACTGTCGGCATCTTGGGCAGAAAGGGCTGGTGCCACCCGGAGCAGATATGTAAAGCGGCCACATGGTGTTGTGGTTTATATATATTTTTCAGTTCCATCCTTCGGTTCTTGGTGAATGACTGACCAGGGACCTGAGGGACCGCCTTAAGAACTGATTGGGCAATGTGTTTCCTGGGTCGATGGGAGGGACTCCATCTCTCAAGGGCTGTCCTGGAAGATCACTGGAAAAGGAGTTACCGGTAAGTACTAACTCCAGTTTTCTTTATCGTACATCACGGCACACAGAGCACCATAGTAATAACTATCTGGGATGTCCTAAAGCAATGCCCCTGAGGGGAGGGAACACAGTATTCCTAGGCCCACTTCTGGACAAAGGACCTACAATGCTGCTTGCATCATGCTGCGACCAAATATGGCCTAATTTTAAGATCGAACATCTACTTGATAAAATCCAGTGAATGTATGAACTGAAGACCAAGCGGCCGCTTTGTAAACCTGAGCCATAGACACCTAAAGGCGCCCTGCCCAAGACTCACTAACCCCTCCCGTGGAATGTGCTTTTAAATCACAAGGTGGAACCTTGCACTTTAACTCATATGCCTGGATAATGACCTGGCAAATCCATTTAGAAATAGATGAACTTGTTGCTGTCTGTCCTTCTTAAGACCATCTGGCAGGACAAAAAATGAATCAGTCTTCCAAAACAGGGCTGACAACCTTAAATAAATTCTGATCGCCCGTACAAGATCGAGCGAGTGCAGCAACTCCTCCTCCGTAGTCCTAGGATTCTGAAAAAAATGATGAAATCATTGAAATGAAAGGGCAAAATGATATTTTGATTCAAATGAAAATTGGAAACCACTTTAGGCAAAAATTTTGTACGGGGGCACATGACCACCCTGTCCTGATGTAAAACCAAAAATGGTTCTTTGCAAGAAAGGGCGGCCAACTCTGAAACCCTTCTTGCCGAGGACATAGCAAACAGGAAAACCAATTTCCTTGTTAACAGATTCAAAGGAATTATGCCTGATAGGTTCAAAGGGTTGCTTCTGCAGAACTGATAGAACCAGATTCAGATCCCAGGGACATAAGGGCGGCTTAACTGGTGGCATCCAACGTGTCACCCCTTTAACAAAGGTTCGCACTAATGAATGAGATGCAATCGAGAAAACCGACAAGGCTGAGATCTGCCCTTTAATTGTCCCTAGTGCTAGTTTTAACTGCACCCCTGTTTGTAGGTAGGCGATAATTTTTCCAATCGCATATCTGCGAGGGTGCCTCGCACCAGGAAATGTATGACCTCCAGACTCTATAGTAAATACCTCTAGAGACAGGCTTCCTAGCATTTATCAGGGTAGACAAGACCGAGCCTGAAATACCCGATCTTTCAAGATTCTGGTTTCAACATTCCAGCCGCCAATTTTAGCGACCATAAAGTATGATGGAACATGGGTCCTTGAGACAGCAGGTCCGGACGGCATGGTAGGAACCATGGATCCTTCACTGCCAATTTTACAATCTCTGTGTACCAACCCCTCCTGGGCCAAGCTGGAGCCACCAGGATTACTGGCTTTTGTTCCTCCTGTATCCTGCGCAGCAGCCGTGGCAGCACTTGAACTGGAGGAAAGGCATACATCAGGGAATACTGCATGACCCCTGGTGCTGCCCTGGTGGTTAATATATATATATGCCTGCAAAGGCATTTCCAGATTGAACCTACAACAGACTTGTCCTATAATCCAGAGCAAGTCATACTACCCAAAAAATTACCAGCTATTGGATAGTTATTTTCTCCTGTGGAGATCAAGTCCACCGAACTGTAGACAGCCTTAAGTCAACTTAGAGAGACTGGCATCAGTGGTTATCTTCCAGATTCCTGAAAAGGAAGAATTTCAAGCACCAATCTTTGCTCTGCAACACCCCAGAAACAGCCTTCCGGTAAAGCAATGCCTGGATCCTCAAGTTCCTGACAGGGAATGAACCTCTAGCAAGACCTGGAGTAGGGCTGCATGTAGAGAATGTGCTTTGACCCAAACACAGCTTCCTTCTGTAGAAATATATCGAGGAAACCCCTGGAATTGACTGCTTCTTGAGCAAAGATTGAGGTAAAGAGTATTGAGGTGTCTTCAGCAAGCCCAGCACTGAGGCTAGAAGCTTTCCACTGCAATTACAGAAATTGTTAGAAAAGTTTTAAATGTTTATTGTGTGACTATTAAAAAAAACAATAACCCTGAGACTGATTTTTAATCCCACTTCTGAGCAGTTTGTATTAACTTGCTATATCGTTTGCTTTAACTAACTCCACAGTAAGTTGTAGGATGATTAAGCTTAACCATATATGGTAGTATTAGATTGTACAGGAAACTAATTAGCCAAATAAAGTACCATCTTGTACCAGGCATGCTATCTGTGTTTCCTCAGCCAATAGAAGCATAGAGGCTGTATTATTGTAGGTATTAGGAGAGGGGATATACATTCCTTTGTGTGATTCTTACTGCATTCTTTGGCTTGTGAGCATCACCCTTTTGTGTGACACATCTGGAATAAATTGTCTACTTCTCAATACATCTGGAGTTTGACTGATCACAAGAGAAGAATAATCCTAACAGAAATCCTTGATGAGCCTGGAAACAAACCCCACATGAAACCTACCTCTTGCAGAGAGGCCATCACTGAACCGTGTAACCTATCTGAAAACAGAAGGATGTTCAGCAAGTTGAGATCTTAAGATAGACCTCATGTTCCTACTTGACTTTGGAACTGCCACCATTTAATTGTCTCACAATAATGAGCCCATAACTTCTGCTCCAAGAGCAAATGCAAGGCAACGACTCTGTGACAGACACCCCACCCAAGAGGTGCCCTTAACCTACCAGGTTTCTGCTGGCAAAAGATGGAACAAACCACCTCAGAGACCGCCTTAAGTCTTACTGGCCTGAGATACTCAACCCTGCAGCCTCAGATGCTTCCCTCACCCCGGTGGGGAATAGCTTACAGCATCTGGTATCCCGGGCAGTCTCCCATCTGTATCCTAACCAGGCTTGGTCCTGCTTAGGCTTCAATCAACCGAGATCCGGCATGAACAAGGTGATATGGCTGGTGTCTGAGGAAAAAATAATGTGCCAGGACAACCCGTGTTCATCAGGGGATGCGGATACCTGCCAGATCACTTGTGAGTGGTGCTCCTGCTTCCCCGGGCTGCCTCTCTTTTTTGGAACCGTTTAACTGGTATAACAGGTATCCGAATAAACAGTCCTCCAAGGATGCAGGCCTAAAACAATGTTGGTTTAGTACCCAAGCAAATAGACCCATATGCATGTAGTCCTATGTAAAAAAGTACATACAGTGGTGGGAAAAAGTGTTTGCCCCCTTCCTCATTTCCTGTTCCTTTGCATGTTTGTCACACTTAAGTGTTTCGGAACATCAAACCAATTTAAACAATGGTCAAGGACAACACAAGTAAACACAAAATGCAATTTGTAAATGAAGGTGTTTATTATTAAAGGTGAAAAAAAATCCAAACCATCATGGCCCTGTGTGAAAAAGTGATTGCCCCCTAAACCTAATAACTGGTTGGGCCACCCTTAGCAGCAACAACTGCAACCAAGCGTTTGCGATAACGTGCAATGAGGCTTTTACAGCGTCCTGGAGGAATTTTGGCCCACTCATCTTTGCAGAATTGTCCTAATTCAGTTACATTAGAGGGTTTTCGAGCATGAACGGCCTTTTTAAGGTCATACCACAACATCTCAATAGGATTCAGGTCAGGACTTTGGCTAGGCCACTCCAAAGTCTTCATTTTGTTTTTCTTCAGCCATTCGGTGGTGGACTTGCTGGTGTGTTTAGGATCATTGTCCTGCTGCAGAACCCAAGTTCGTTTCAGCTTGAGTACACGAACAGATGGTCGGACATTCTCCTTCAGGATCTCTTGGTAGACAGCAGAATTCATAGTTCCTTTTATCACGGCAAGTCTTCCAGGTCCTGAAGCAGCAAAACAGCCCCAGACCATCACACTACCACCACCATATTTTACTGTTGGTATAATGTTCTTTTTCTGAAATGCAGTGTTCCTTCTACGCCAGATATACTTGGACACACACCTTCCAAAGAGTTCCACTTTTGTCTCATCGGTCCACAGAATGTTGTCCCAAAAGTCTTGGGGATCATCAAGATGTGTTGTGGAGAAATTGAGACGAGCTTTGATGTTCTTTTTGCTCAGCAGTGGTTTTCTCCTTGGAACTCTGCCATGCAGGCCATTTTTGCCCAGTCTTTTCCTGATGGTGGAGGCATGAACGCTGACCTTAACTGAGGCAAGTGAGGCCTGCAGTTCCTTGGACGTTGTTGTGGGGTCTTTTGTGACCTCTTGGATGAGTCGTCGCTGCGCTCTTGGGGTAATTTTGGGCGGCCGGCCACTCCTGGGAAGGTTCACCACTGTTCCATGTCTTCGCCATTTGTGGATAATGGCTCTCACTGTGGTTCGCTGGATTCCCAAAGCTTTGGAAATGGCTTTATAACCCTTTCCAGACTGATAGATCTCAATTACTTTCTTTCTCAATTGTTCCTGAATTTCTTTGGGTCTCGGCATGATGTGTAGCTTTTAAGGATCTTCTGGTGGACCTTACTGTGTCAAGCAGCTCCTATTTAAGTGATGCCTTGATTGTGAACAGGTGTGGCAATAATCAGGCCTGGGTGTGGCTAGAGAAATTGAACTCAGGTGTGGACAACCACAGTTATAGTATGTTTTTAACAAGGGGGGCAATCACTTTTTCACACAGGGCCATGATGGTTTGGATTTTTTTTCACCTTTAATAATAAACACCTTCATTTACAAATTGCATTTTGTGTTTACTTGTGTTGTCCTTGACTATTGTTTAAATTGGTTTGATGTTCCGAAACACTTAAGTGTGACAAACATGCAAAGGAACAGGAAATGAGGAAGGGGGCAAACACTTTTTCACACCACTGTAGGTAAATAGTCCTGGAGAAAACAAGTACATATGTTTATTACATTTTGCTGTATACATATGTATGCAGTACAAATGAAAACATGCCAGCATGTTTTTAAGCAATATGTTTCTATGGAAGCATGTGTTCATGCAAATATGCATTTGGGCAAAATATGAAAGTGTGCGTTGTAAACACGCATTCATGCAACACGTGCCCACGGAAACAGACATTCTTGCAATAAGCAAGCATGCGTTTATGAAACTTGCTTATGCAAGATGCATCTATGTAGACATGTATAAACATGCATCTTTATGCAACCATGTATTTGTGCAATCATGTATCTTATATGATCCAGCATCTATATGCGATCCAGCATTTTTATATGATCAAGCATCCTTATGCGATCAGGCAAACCTACCTCGCACCACAAGTGTACCACAAGTGCTCTCGGAAGTAAAGTCGCCAGAGATCCGAGGGGGAAAAGCAGGAAATAAAAACCAGCATTTCAGTTTGCACATGATTGGATGATAAAAATCATCAGAGCCTCCCCTCATTTCAGATCTCCCTCCTAGATTCAGAGTGACTGCACCCCCAAGCGCACCCGCAGACAACTCCCCATGTGAACATGTATATTAAAGCAAACATGTATAATCATGTATCTTTATGCAATCAAACATCTTTATGCGATTAAGCATTTCTATGCGACCATGCGTTTTATGTGACATGTGTAAAAACATGTCTAAACACACATCTTTATGCAACTATGCATCTTTATGTGATCATGATTAATCAATGTCCATTTATATGAACATGTCCAAACCTTCATCTTTATGCAAGTATTAATAACCATGCATCTCTATGCGATTATGCATTGTATGCAACCATGAACATGTATCTCCATGCAAACCATGTAAATTCTTGTACATTTCTGCAAACACGAATAAACATGCATTTTTGTGCATCCATGCATGCTTAAGCAACCATGCATACTTGTGCAACCATGATCGTGTATCTCCATGCAAACATGTATAACCATGTATATTTATGCAAAACATGAAAAAGAAAGAGATACTTCTTTGTGCGTTTTTAGCAACCATGTGTTTTTTAGCAACCGTGCCTTTTTAGCAACCGTGTGTTTTAACAGGTTTGCAAGCACCTGCTTAACTTCAGTTGGGCCCATACTAGACCTGCAGGTTTTTAGTCAAGCACATATGCACTATACTGGAGATACAAACTCCTTAAAAAATGCATCCATGCTCACGTTTTTCCCAAACGTGTATATTTAAACATGCATTTAAGCAGCAAGATTGCAAGCATGTATACTACGCTGCACCTGCTTATAGAGCAGTCAACACTTAAAAGTGAACTGCTAACCATCCAGGGGTGTTTTAACTTTCAGTTGTACAGTCCCCCTGGGTAAGTAAGCAGTAAATATGCAGCATAAAATCACGACTTGTCTTCACATAGTTCTCCCGTAGTAAGTACTCACATTTTGAGGCTGCTGCTATGTCTCCAGAGGCCTACTGCCTGATTGCCTGTTTGGCATGGCCAGCCTTCCACTTCCTGCCTATATAAAAAAAGGCCATACTGAGCGCCTATGCCCTTTAGTGGCTGGAGGATAACCGCAGTTCACATGAGTAAGAGTACATACCTGATTAAACGGCACACTACTCCCAGTGGCCACAGGGAGAACAGACAGTCAGATTTCTCTCTTTTTTTTTTTTTTAAAAGAGAGACTGCAAACAAATGCAAAATTACCATTCCTGCAGCAGGACTCTGAACATAACAGGAGTCCAAACTTCACCCATCACGGCTAGCTTTGTCATAAAAGACCTTCAGATCCCCTTAATCTGGGGTCCACTCCCCTGGACCAGTATAGCAACCTGCAGGAAAGCATCTTGGTCATAATAAACACTGCACAGGTTTCCATTACGCAGGGTCCAGCACCGTAAGGCTGCATTACAGGCAAAACCTCAAGGAATCTTCTCTCCTTCCCATGAGGCTCGGGTACCATCCATTTTAGCCTTCATGCCATCCGAAAGGATCCGATTATAATGCCCTTTTACTGGGACATTAATTGAGTGTTGAAGAGCTTCAAACAGCCATGACCATCACCTTCAAGACACTGGCAAAATAACTGAGGTACTTCCCATATGGGAGGGGTTATATGGGAGGAACGTTCTTACTATTGGTTGCCAGTGTCGAATCACCTAAAGGTAGCGTATAACCCAGCTAGTTATTACTATGGTGCTCTATGTCCCGTGATGTACAATAAAGAAAATAATTTAACAAAGATGGAACTGCAAAAATCTCACAGAGACATTCAGGCCATCCACAGAAGTTAACACCGCAACAGGAGCATCTTCTGATGAGAAGGGTTGAAGTAAGTCACCATGCAAGTTCACTGCAGTTAGCTAAAGAAGTAGACAGACAAACTGGAGTGATTCTTTCCAGTGACACAATACGGCATTCACTGCAAAGGAATGACATGCAAGGGTGTCGTCAGCGAAGCCCATGCACAAAAAAGCCCACCTATAATTTGCAAAAGAAAAAGAAGACTACTGAACTACTCTGAAGTGATGAGACCAATATAAATGTTTTTGGCACTGATGGCTTCAAAACTGTATGGCGTTGCAAATGTGAGGAGTATAAAGAAAATGCATGTTACCTACAGTGAAACATGGTGTTGGCAGTGTCCCTCTCTGCTGCTGGTGTCGAGGAGCTGCATTTCATTGATGGTATTATGAATTCACAGATGTACTGCTCTATATTGAAAGAGAAGATGCTGCCATCAATCCGTGCTCTTGGTCGTTGTGCACTTTTCCAACATGACAATGATCCAAAACACACATCTAAGGCCAAGCATGTCTCCTGATCTGAACCCAATCGAGCACCTATGGTGATTGCTGCAGAGGCAAGTTGAGCATCACTCTCCATCCAGCATCCAGGCCCTAAAAGAGGTTGTCCTTGAATAATGGAAAAAGATAGATATTGAAATATGTCGCCAACTTGTTCATTCCGTGCCTAGAAGACTTGGTGCTGTCCTTACAAATCATGGAAGTCATACAAAATACTAGACGTAGTTGTTTTTGTTGTGGGGTGTATTCATTTTTGCATCAGCTAATTTGAATAAAACTTAATAAAATAAAAGATTTTGTAATCCAAGTCATATTATTAACCTTACTTTCATGTAATGGAGCTAAATAAATGTTCTATAAAACTCAGTGTTGTCAAAATTTGGGAAATTGTTCTGGTGTTCACTGAGATATTGATTAAAATCTTACTTTTCAAAAGGGTTGTACTCATTTATGCTAAGCACTGTACATGAGAACAGTAGCGGCATCTGCCATTGATTGGTACAGAGTACAAGTAAGTCTAATGCCGCGTACACACGACCAGTTTTTCCGACGGAATTCCGCTCAAGCGATCTTGCCTACACACGATCACACCAAAGTCCGACCGTCTAGAACGCGGTGACGTACAACACATACGACGAGACTAGAAAAAGGAAGTTCAATAGCCATTAGCCAATAGCTGCCGTCTCATACTTGCTTCACAGCATGCGTCGTTTTTGGTCCGTCGGAACAGCATACAGACGAGCAGTTTACCCAATAGGAATTGATTCTGTCGGAAATATTTAAAACATGTTCTATTTCTAGGTCCATCAGAATTAAAAAAAAAAAAAAAAAGTCAGATGAGGCCCACACACGATCGGATTATCCGATGAAAAGATTCCGTCTGACTTTTTCTGCCGGAAAGTCCGACCGTGTGTACGTGGCCTAACAACCACTGTGGACACCTGCTGCTGGTCATACACAGTGTATGCAAACAATGTTTACAACCACCAGCAAATATGTATTGATTCTTGCCGGCAGCCACACATTTCATTTTTGGACGTCTGAATGTAGCCTAACAGCCCAATTGACAGCAAACACCAGAAGGGTTAAAATTCCCATTCTACACTCTGGCCTTTTTCACACAGGCGGATTCTGCTTGCTCAGCGGGGGATCGCTCTGCTTATCCTCACTGAGCAGGTGGATCACAGGTCCTGTCCACTCCGTTTATGCAGAGCGGACACAGTCCCGCTCTCCTCTATGGGGAAATCGAGTGGAAAAGGCCAGACGGATGGAAAATAGGACCACCATCCATCTGGATTTTGCAGGCAGGATCAGATCGGATAGTGTCAGGGGACATGGGTTCACACTATCGCAGCATGCGGTTCACAGCAGGGATCCGGTGCGTCCTGGTTCTCCATTTCAGGTCTGATTTCAGCACAAATTTTTTGTTAAATTCGGACCTAAAATGGACCAAAAGAGGCAAAGGGCTCCTATGCAAATTTGCATCTGAGCAGAGCCGGTCAAAATCTCCTGCTCTTGCTAATTGGATGCGGGTTCATTGCATCCAATTCGCATAGGTGTGAACCCAGCCTCAAAGATGGAAAAGCCCTGCTACATTACTTCAGCTTTTCTGGCTATAGGAGAGATTGAAAGAAAACTGTAATTGAAGAAATATGTAGGCTGCCATTGCTCCTCTTCTGAAAATGATATGTGCCTTGCTGGCCCTGGCTTCAATACATGCTGAATCACTGACACTAAGCAAGAAAGCGGATTACATCTGTCGTCACTTGGAGCTTACTTATTTTGGGTCAGTAAATCGAAAAGCATTGGAGCCAGATATAACCAGACAACTAGCATTTTCACGGAGTCAGATATGATAAAATGTGTTTTTTCCTGACAGTATCCTGAAAGATGTATGTACTTCAAGTATGTGCCATAGGAATCCATAGGCTTTTACCATAAAACTTCACTAGAATTGTTACTAGATCCATTTCATTCTTGTACTTTCTGTTCTTTCTCTGTGAGTTCAAGACTCTCTGCTACATTTATTACTGTGAGTATTCCTTTTTAATGTTTAATCCTCTTATATTTTCTTTACAGTGGATTGTTGTTGCCCAAAATAATTGTTGATGAATTTGGCTTGGACAGGACTGACATTGGAAACCTTGGCAGTGGCATTTATTTCAGCGACTCGATAAGGTGTGAAGAACCATTTTACTCATTAGATTGCATCTGCCAATGTTAATAAATATCTTCCTTACAGTTTACTCTTTTTTTTCTTTTTTTTTTTTTTATTGACTTAGATATTCGAAGGGCCACCTTAAAAAAAAATAGCATTAATATTCTTAAAAAACAAACAAACATTTGAACATTTTTATTTTTTTAACTTACCAGAAACCCCTGTTGCTAGGCAGTCTTCCTAATCTGCCTCTTCCTATTCCACGACGTTTCCCCCTCTTCGGTGAGCGGCCCCGTTGCCTTCTGGGACATGTGTGTCCCCCACAACATAACGGAGCCATTCACAAAGCACTGCACGACTCGCGCATGCGCAGTATGCAACGGGCAGTGAAGCTGCAAGGCTCCACTGCCTGTTTCCTTTCGTTAAGATGGCGGCGCCGGCAGCCAATCAGATGGACGGATCGGCCTCGGGGTGGCCGACATCGCAGGCTCGCTAGACAGGTAAGTGTTTTTATTAAAAGTCAGTAGCTACAGTGTTGTAGCTGCTGACTTTTAAAAAAAAAAAAAACACATTGCGTCCGGAACACCCCTTTAAAAGTGTAACTATAGAGCAAAACCTTCCATCTTTGTTTTTCTTGTTTCTTTGTTTTGTTTTTTAGTTTTGGATAGCGTGGAGAAGGATTATAACACTCGTCAGTTTTACTGCTATCTGGGAGGGACAGAGAGGGAAATACACCCTCTCTATTTGTCCTGTTTGCCATTATCATTATGTAAAAGTGCAAGGAAATACCAAACTTTGGGTTCATTTACACTTTGACTTTAACACACATTAATGCGCCTACCGCTTCAACATGCTTTTTGGGTGTGTTTTTGACGCTTCTGTGATGCGTTTTCTTTTTTTTCTGTGATGTCTTTTTGAAGCTTTAGTGAAGCTTGCCAAAAGCCCTGTGTGTTTCGGATTTCTATTTGTTTTAAAGGGGCCCAGTAAAACCTGGCTAAGTAGTACCCCCACTCCAGCTCATCAGTAACCCTTTTCAGTAGATGCCCTGCTCAGTAGTTACCCCCAACTCTGCTGATCCCCTGCTTAGTAGTAACCCCCATCTCTGCTGATCACCCACTCAGTAATAACCCCCAGCTCTGCTGATCCACCACTTAGTAATAACCCCCAGCTCTGCTGATCCACCACTTAGTAATAACCCCCAGCTCATCTCTGGTTTGCTGATCCTCCTCTCTCTCTGGTCCCCACTCATCTCCTGCTATATTGCTCCAACACCGCTCACCACGTGAGACATCTTCTTGTTTTTCGTGTTCTAGTCCCCTAGCTCTGCTGATCCTCTGCCCCTCAGTTCTCTCTCTGGTCCTCACTCACCTTCTTCTATAGTGTTCTAATATTGCACAGCACATGTGCCATCTGCTAGTTACTCCTCTGTAGTCCAGACCCCACTCACCTTCCTGTTGCTGCACGCTGCACAACAGATGTGGCATTTGCACCAAACACTTCCAGAATTTTTACACATGAACTGGAAATGACTGCTGATGACGTCTTTCTGGCTGCCTTGTTGGATTCCCAGTGCATCCTGGGATATCTTATACCTGCAATACCTCCAAAACAAAGCCAAGCTAACGCTGAATAAAAGCTCCTCAAAAGCTTAACCACTTGGTGACCAGCCGCCACATTGACACTGCGGCAGGGAGGCTCTATTGGGCAAATCGCCATACCGGTACCGCACTTCGTGTAATAGATACAGTGAGCATGTGCACAGCGCCGGAGTCGATGCACGTGGCCGGCGGCCACCCGTGATCGCTCCACAGAGAGGCAGAACAGGGATCTGCAGTATAAACAAAGCATATCGCCATTCTGTCAGGGGAGTACAGTGTGATAGTCTGTCCCTAGTGATTAGGAACAGCGATCTCTCTACTCCTAGTCAGTCCACTCCCCCAATAGTTAGAGAAATCTCCCTAGGACACACGTAACCCCTTGATCGCCCCTAATGTTAACCCCTCCCTGCCAGTGTGGTTTATACAATAATCAGTGCATTTTTATAGCACCGATCGCTGTATAAATGTCACCGGTCCCAAAAAAGTGTCAAGTGTCTGATTTGTCCACAGCAATGTTGCAGTCCCGCTAAAAATCGCTGATCATCACCATTACTAGTAAAAAAAAAAAAAAAAAAAAATGCCATAATCCCCTATGTTGTAGACGCTATAACTTTTGCGCAAGCAAATCTAATATACACTCATTACAATTTTTTTTTACCAAAAGTATGTAGAAGAATACATATTGGCCTAAACTGATGAAGAAATGTGTTTTTTTTTTTTACATTTTTTTTGGGGGATATTTATTATAGCAAAAAGTAAAGAAAATATATATTTTTTTTTTTTCAAAATTGTCGGCCTTTTTTTGTTTATAGCGCAAAAAATAAAAACCGCAGAAGTGATCAAATACCACCAAAATAAATAAATCTCTATTTGTGGGGAAAAAATTACATAAATTTTGTTTGGGTACAGCATTGTACGACCACGCAATTGTCAGTGAAAGCGACACAGTGCCGTATCGCAAAAATGGCCTGGTCATTAAGGGGGTAAATCCTTCCGGGCTGAAGTGGTTAAGGTGCTTTAAGCAAGCTTTGTCATAGACTTCAATGGAGGGTTAGGAGACGATTTGAAGCTCCCAAAAAGCGACAGGGGGTATACGTTTTGAAGCAAAGCAAACACAATGTGTGAACAGGATTCTAAGATAATCATTTTATTTAGTGACAGGTGCTTTGATTGGCATTCAGAGTGCTTTAACCACTTGCCTACTGGGCACTTTTACCCCCTTCCTGCTCAAGACAATTTTCAGCTTTCAGAGCTGTCACACTTTGAATGGCAATTGCATGGTCATGCAATACTGTACCCATATGAAATTTGTATAATTTTTTTCACACAAATAGAGCTTTTTTTGGTGATATTTAATCACCACTGGGTTTTTGCTAAACCAACAAAAATAATAATAATATCGTAGTTTGTTATAACATTTTGCAAACTGGTAGTTTTTCTCCTTCACTTATGTCCTCTGATAGGTGATACTGATGAGGCACTGATAGGCACTGGTAGGCGGCACTGATGGGCAGCATGGAGAGGTGACATTAGGGAGACACTGATGGGCACTGATTAGCAGCACTGTTGGGACTACACTGATAATCAGTGCCCTGATTATCAATGCGATTATCTGTTATGGAAGATCTCCGCGCTTAGGACCGGGAATAAGGTGTGCGGCCTGTCCGTAAAAAAATTAACCCCCTAGAGGGCAATTTATATGTAAAGTGCAAAATATGAGGGACAAATGGCGCTCCCTGTAGGTAATAAGTATGGTGAACCTAAAAGGTATAGGT
Organism: Lithobates sylvaticus; assembly: GCA_028564925.1. Taxonomy (NCBI): domain Eukaryota; kingdom Metazoa; phylum Chordata; class Amphibia; order Anura; family Ranidae; genus Lithobates; species Lithobates sylvaticus. The sequence goes on along the minus strand of CM053027.1, from coordinate 529,937,102 downwards.
GAAAAAGTGCGTACCTATAAAGAGTATCTCCCTTATTAATCCTGCTAGGTGTAAAGTAGATGTTATGATATAGGTGGGGTGTGCCACCCTAAACTTATCCACCCTGTAAATAACAATATTATTGAACTGCTCCAATCTGTGAATCCCAGTGCTAGTGAGCGTGAGCAACTTAATAAATAGAAAATAAATAAATAAAAAATATAGAAACACAAATATAAATGATGTGTAGTGTGTATTATAAATGTGGCTGATTAGATACGTGGCTAGACCACAGGGGAAGGGAGGTAGCAGCTGGCCAGCTAGCATGTATCCTCTACCCAACTAGTAGTGTATCCATAATATTAACCATTAATACATGTAGATTTAGAATTGTACCAAATTGTACCAAAACTACCTTTGGTAATGTAAGAGCCAAGTGAGCAGTGTGCTATAAATATGCAGGTGACAGTCCCAATACAAAAGAGCAAAAATTAAAAGTGAATAATAATAATAATAGAAAATATAATAATAAAAAACCTGTGTATAAACCATACACTCAGTGTGTAAAAGTTGAACAGTCCAAAAATACGGCTGTGAAAAATACAGAAATCATATGTATTAAAGGAAGGGAGTCCAATCCTATGCAGGGGCCCACAACAAGATCAATAGGCAATGTGTTGATGAGTGGGTGAGGATATATGGATAACAGTTGTGAAGATAATTCCACCGGTGACTTGTGGTGCTTCAGGCAGTAGTAGGTGACTGTTGTGCTGCCCCCCAAGGTTCCCTCACTCACTTCCCTCACTTGATGAATTTAAAATTGGAATTTAAAAATAAAAATAAAACCCAGGGTGTCACCATCTGGGGTATTCCCCCTCCCCCGTATCTGAGGGTGTTGGCTGCATTCACTGGAGAAAGTTACTTGACTAGGACCCGATCCAGATTTCCACCAGGAGGACATCCGACATCCATATTCCCATGCTGTTCACCCCTGCAGGGGTACTTAGAGTCTTGGTACGCTTGTGGAGCGCAAACAGCAACCACCAGCCCTAAACCGCCCCTGCTTGCTACTTTTTATTGTGTACGGTGGAACCAGGCCGGTCCTGTGAGACACCCTGGGTTTTATTTTTATTTTTATTTTAATTCCAATTTTAAATTCATCAATAAATTAGCCAACTGATACCACACATGGGTATATCCTTCTGTTTTTTTCTGTGAGGCACCATCCGAGCACCATCTGGGGTATTCCCCCTCCCCCGCATCTGAGGGTGTTGGCTGCATTTACTGGAGAAAGTTACTGGACTAGGACCCGATCCAGATTACCACCAGGAGGACCATCCTACATCCATATTCCCATGCTGTTCACCCCTGCAGGGGTACCTACGTCTGGTGAGTGAGGGAACCTTGGGGGGGCAGCACAACAGTCACCTACTACTGCCTGAAGCACTACAAGTCACCGGTGGAATTATCTTCACAACTGTTACCCATATATCCTCACCCACTCATCAACACATTGCCTATTGATCTTGTTGTGGGCCACTGCATAGGATTGGACTCCCTTCCTTTAATTCATATGATTATTGTATTTTTCACAGCCGTATTTTTGGACTGTTCACCTTTTACACACTGAGTGTATGGTTTATACACAGTTTTTTTTTATTATTATATTTTCTATTATTATTATTATTCACTTTTAATTATTGCTCTTTTGTATTGGGACTTTCACCTGCATATTTATAGCACACTGCTCACTTGGCTCTTACATTACCAAAGGTACTCACCATTGGTGGTTTTGGTACAATTCTAAATCTACATTTATTAATGGTTAATATTATGGAGACACTACTAGTTGGGTAGAGGATACATGCTAGCTGGCCAGCTGCTACCTCCCTTCCCCTGTGGTCTAGCCACGTATCTAATCAGCCACATTTATAATACACACTACACATCATTTATATTTGTGTTTGCAAATTTTTTATTTATTTATTTTCTATTTATTGAGTTGCTCACGCTCACTAGCACTGGGATTCACAGATTGGAGCAGTTCCATAATATTGTTATTTACAGGGTGGACAAGTTTAGGGTGGCACACCCCACCTTTATCATAACATCTACTTTACACCTAGCAGGATTAATAAGGGAGATACTCTTTATAGGTACGCACTTTTTCACCTATACCTTTTAGGTTCACCATACTTATTACCTACAGGGAGCACTGGTAAGGTGAGTCAAAGGTGGGCCTTTGCAAAGACGCCTTCACTTTGCCTAGCATATGCAAGATGAACAGTATCTCTTTAATACTGCTGGGCAGAGTGAGAACTTAGGGTGTGCAATGCATAAAAAAAGTGTTTGCTCACCTTCTGTTTTTTCTGCCACTGCAAGTTTTTGGTGATTTACTATTTTCAAGTAAACTAAAGCACTGTATATGCTGTGATTCCCCATAAAGTCCAACTGTGCTTTTAGGCCTGGTTCACACCTATACAGGTTACAGTTTGCATATTCCAGGTGCATTTTGCATTTTTCAATACACATTTTTGATCTATTAAAGTTTATGGAACCAAAAATCACAAAAAAGTCCCTGGCCCTTTTCATAAAATGCACAAATGTGAACGTGACCCATAGGAAACCATGTTAAATGGACTGTAAAAAATGCATAGGTGTGAACCAGGCCTAACAGATTAGTATTTTGCCTATCGCTCTGTCCCTTTTGGGGTAAATATTGGAAAAGCAGGCATCCATATATCGGAGCCCTGATTTGGGGTTGAAATTACAGGAATTTTGAGTAGGCGTAAGAATCTGGGTATAATGTTACCACTGTAGAATCCTTTAACTTCTATCTGGAGAGTTGACTGCTCAGGCACTAGGGTTGAGCAACAATTTGAGTTTTCATTTCCCAGAAATTATATAATCTCCTAGAAATCTATTGGAGTCAAATGGGAATTTTTTTTTTTTTAAGGATGCAGTAGGTTTTAAAAGACTCCTGAGAATTACAAAAGCTCCTTGCAACTATTCTGGACCTGATCACGTGCCCCTTATATATGGTTTGCTGCAGGAAAAAAAAAAAAAAAACTGAGAAGAAAAGTAAATAAAAAAAAAAATTAAAAAAATTTAAGTGTCAGTACTCTAACAATCTAAAACACAAATATTGAAAAAAGAAACAAATGAAACAAGCTAAACTAACCAAAATAGTAAATTTATACCTCAAAGTAGCTCATGGAATAAAAATTTGAATTTCCAATTTGTCAAATTGCTGGAGGACCCAATTTCTTCAAATCAATTTAAACTGTAATTTTGCTTTTAGTGTGTATAATATATATATTTATATATTTTTTTTATGCAGCACAAGTGTAAAATATACAGAAGCATCTAGAGTCAGTGGAGAGCGGCTCTTACTGGTTTGTGATGTGGCTTTAGGTAAAACAAAAGATGTCGGTAAGAGAGATTACAGCATCACTGAACCACCTGAAGGCTTCCACAGTTTACATGGGGTCCGAAGCGATGTGTCGAAGAATTCTCAGTTTATTGTAAGTTTTTATGTTTTCATTACTGATCATCCCTGTGTTTGTGCTTGCTGACAGAGAAGCACCTTGTAGCTGACTGTGGTCTCCAATTAGATGCGGGAAAGAAAATCACTTGATTCAGCCACTAGCAATAATGGCATGTAAAATTCGGCAGGTTATTTGTACCCAAGATGATCGATCGATAAACTTGCATTCAGCCTGCCCGTACAGGGTTCCAACCATCTATAGCCAGCTTTAGTTGGCGTACAGAGGGAAGAGTGCTGGTTAGCAGGTGGAATGTTTTCCCCTGTCACATGAGCTGCATGCGCTGCTTAGCTTACATTGCTGTCATGGTCCCTGTGTGTCGGGATGACTGACTCCTGAACATGTGTTGGAGTGATGAAGACAGCCAAAGACTGGCACTCTGCATAAGATGCCAGTGCCAGTGAGGGATAAGGACCGATGAAGGAAAGGTAAGTTTATCTCCGCTTTAACACAATGTTTTTTTTTCAAAACTCTTTATTCCAAATTTTTCATTACATAATAATTTACATTATACATTTTTATATACTTTTACATTTCTTTATATAATACAGATTATAATTACATTTACTCTTCCTTTCATTCCTTCCTCTCTCACCCTCTGTGGTCACTTAATACTATATTTTCAGATATTCCTCTATCCACTGTTAGCCATGTTCTATTCCATTTTGCCCATATTTTTTCATACCTTCGCCCGTTTCCCCTTTGTTCATACATTATTTTTTCATAGGGTAGGACCTGGTTTACTGCTCTCACCCATTGGGTTACTGTCGGGGTATATGGCTGAATCCATTTTTCTATTATTTGTTTTCTTGCCAGAAACAGTACCTCCCTTAGGAAGGTATTATTATCTCTATTATTTCTCTCTTCCATCGTAGCTATAAAGGGTTTATTCAGGACTTTTCCTATTTTCCTAGCTACTTGTTTCCACTATTTTCCTATTTTACCGCAGTACCACATTACATGAAGGAAGTCTGCTCCCCCCTGCCCACATCTAGTACATCTTGGTTCAGTCATCCTCCCCATTTTATGCAGTCTATTTGGAGCCAAGTATGTCTGATGTATTATATTCATCTGTATTATCCTGTTATTCATTGCAGGGGATACCTTCCAGTGGGAATTGCAGGCTTCATCCCATTCATGATCGCTCATGTCTGGGATAGCCTCCTGCCACTTATCCCTTATTTTCAATGGTTCTCCTTCTATTTTCTTCTGTAACAGGTGTGTGTAAATCTTTGCTATCAGTCCCTTAGGTCCCTGTGATCTCAGGATGCATAAGGGGATATTTAGATATTTTTAATTCCTCTCTTCTAAATTGTGTCTGTAGCACCTGCCTCAGCTGAAGGTATCTGTAAAACTGTTTACTCAATAAATTATATTGTTTCCTCTATCCTTGTTATTTTTTCCTGTCCTACCCATGATCTTAGATGTTTCAATTGCCCTGCCAAATAATATAAATATAAATCCGGGAGGGCCAGTCCAGCTTCTGTCTTTGGTTTTTGTAGTTTATTAAATTTTAATTTACATCTTCCATATGCCCAAATGAACCGAGTCATCTGCGAGTTAAATTTTTTAAATATCTGTTTTGGTATTTTTACTGGGGAGTGTGCAAATACATATAAACACTTGGGTAATATAATAGATTTTATCAGGTGAATTCTGCCTGCCATTGATATTGGTAGCTTTATCCATATTTCCAATTTTCTCTTCACATGTTCTACTAGTGGGAGTATATTAGCTTCCATCTCGTCTTCGTGTTTCAACGTAATATTTACTCCTAAATATTTAAAAACTTCAACAATTTTTAATGGGGTCTGCGCTCTCCTTTCATTACCTGTTCCCAGGGGCATCAGTGCGGATTTTTGCCAGCTTTAACACAATGTTAATGTTGCAAAGATGGTCTCCTAAATGGCCATACCAATGTCTGGTTATCCTCCTAACATACTGGATATGACACGTAACACACAAGATAACATTAATTATGTATCTTGTGTGACAGTTTACTAGTTATTTAATGTGGATAGTACAACCATTTGCAAATGACTCAATCATATAGGCATCTCTCAGATAAGCACATAATGATAATTCCACATCTGAACATGCCTGTAGAGCTCAACCAAGTGTTTCTTTTACTTTTAGAATGAAACTCTGTGATCCCAAATTCTTAGATTGTGGGAGCTTTGTCCCAAGGGGAACTCCAGAGGAAAATTATCTTTTTAACTCAATATCACCATATAATAAATGTAAATGCTTATGTATATTATGTTAAATTCCCACACACTCAGTTCAGTTATGAAGGTTACAGATCAAGTACCTTGATTTATATATCCTTGATTCCTTTTAGTTCCATGCTTCCATGCTTCAACAACTCCTTCTTTGGAATACGTCTTGCAGATAGATATGCTTGATCCACATTTGACCAATTGTAGCCCTGTTCAAGAAACCTTTTTTCTCACCTACTTTGCATCTAACTAGAAGTCCTCTTTGGTGGAGCAATGACGCCTTGATCTGATAAATTGACCCCTGGGTATGGTTCTGCTCAAATGAGCCAGATGACAACTATGCACACAGAGGAGGGGGTCCCTAGAAATTGGTTTACGATACACTTGTACATAGAATCTATAATCCAGACAAAAATTATTATTATTATAAGTTTCCTGTTCTTCAAAGGTAAACTTCAAGTCGTACTTCTTTAGTATTCAGTACAGGATCTTTTGCACTGACATACGGTTGATTTAATAAAATAGGAGAGTGCAAAATCTGGTGTAGCTGTTCATGGTAGCCAATCTGCTTCCAACTTCAGCTTGTTCAATTAAGCTTTGACAAAAAACCCAGAAGCTGATTGGTTTCAGTGCACAACTGCACCAGATTTTGCACTCTCCAGTTTTAGGAAATCAACCAACATTGCATCTATCAACTATAAAAATAAAACTGTCAATGTACCGAGAAAATAGCTTAATTTGGGACCTAAAGGCATTAGTGTCTCCAAAGACTTGGCACTCCTCCCAACAATCCATGTTGATGTTGCTTGTTAATGGGTGCAAATCTGGCACCCATGGAGACACCTCGACTTTGGAAATAGCAATTACCATCAAACAATAAAAAATTATGGGTTTACAGAAAAATTACTCCCTCCAAAGTATATTTCTAATAAAAAGATTTTTTCAGTGTAACAATCCAAATAAAGTTATAAAGTTCTCAACCCTCATCTACAGGGCATCAAAGAATACAGCGAAGTAGCACCAGAGGTTGGAGAATCTGTTTCATCAGGTCTCCCAAATGTTAACTTTGCAATAAAATTTAATTAATAATTAAGCTAATTAAAAATTCCAGTGCTTTCTTGTGAAAATAAAATAAAAATTCCAGTGCACTTCAGCATCCAGTTTTATATTAGCCTGACATGGTTATGAGGGTGTGTGATTGGTGTTTAAAGTCATTACTTTTGTGTGATTTTATCCGAGATTGGATTGAATCCTCAAAATACAATGGGTGAGTGTAAAAACGTTGCTATTATCTAGCGTTCAGTATGTTTATCAGGGTATTTTATATAGTTCTGGGAAAGGGCACAAGTATTATTTTTCTTAATTGTGAAGTGCTGCAGTCAGCATTAAAATACTGCAGCACATAAGGTTGAACCGCTGCTCTCAGCCAAAACGTAGCAGCCTGACCTTTCAATGATCCAGCACACACCCCTTCACACCACTTTAGTCAATAGTGCTTTAGCTCCCTGAGCAAATTTGTTGATTGGACGTTGTTTTTGAGCAGTGATTCTATTCTTCTTTGTGCTTCCAAAGCAGGGTAGTTTAACTCCTGATGGGAAAAAAAAGAAGTACAGCAGCGTATTTATTAATGTATATGCACCTGACTGCCTTATAGTAATAAATAAAGTTTATTCTATTGGGCTTTACATTTTGTCTAGACTCAAACATGAATAATAAATGTTTGATTATTTTTCAGGATGATGAATTTGTGGTGTATAATGTAAATCAGGTGAAGATTAGATATGGTGTTCTGTTCTGCACTAGCAAAGACACACCTAATTTGAGAAGTGAACTTGCAGTAACTTTACTAGAGGAGAATGAGCAGATGATAACTTGTGAGCCCACAGAAGGTAAGAAGCGCACTGCACAATGTTTACATTTCTATAACCTACTACTATGCAAGAGTTTTAGGCAGGTGTGAAAAATGTATATTAAGAATGCTTTTCAGAAATGGAGGTATTAATAATTGTGTTTTATCAATTAACAAATGAGAAAGTAAATTAATGGAATAGAAATCCAAATCAAATCAATATTTGGTGTGACCACCCTTTGCTTTCCCAAACATCTGTGGATGTAGGCTGCTTCAAATCCTTCTGCCTCCTCATGTAACCCCAGACATAATGTGGAGATCAGGGCTCTGTGAGAGGCAAACCATCACTTCCGGGTCTCCTTGTTCTTCTTTACACTAAAGATAGTTTTTAAATACATTGGCTGCATGTTTAGGGTCATTGTGATGCTGCAGAATAAATTTAGGGGCAAATGCACACCTACCTGATGGTATGGCATGGTGAATAAGTATCTGCACATATTTCGCACTGATAAGACCGCACTTATGGGCTCTGATGGGACCACACATTTGGGCTCTGATGAGACCACACTTATGGGCACTGATGAGCAGTTTCACCCTCCACTGCCAAATATCTGTAGGAGGGGTTTCCACCATCCCTGCAAAGTTTGCAGTCATTTTTAATGTCTTATTTTCAGTCTGATGTGTATTATATGTGACGTTTTATATCACAGAGACCAGTATTGTGGTAATATTGACGTTTATTGAGATTTCCATACATTAGAGGGTTCCACCATTATTGTGTTATTGATTAGTAAGTTGCACTTTTTTTTCTAATGCTGACATTTACTTGTGTCACATGCTGATGTAAAGTAGCATGGGCCAGATCTTTCTGTGGTGCGGCTAGGGATGTTCTCATACACCATACTCGCACTGATTACTGTTAGAAAGATCTCAAAGCTGCTGCACGAGGAGAAATATTTCTAATACGGAATTACAGCAGAATACAGTGTGTATAATATATAATTATGGGATGTGTCTACAGTTCGGTAATGGTTACCTAAAGCAAGTAAGGGCAATATGTTTATCTGTTGTTGTGGCTGGAGGGGGAAAGCATAGACATGCTTTGCATTTATAAGGCTGTACCTACCTATCCTGTTACTGAGTAGTGTGGGTGGCTGCCTGCAGAATGAGGGGCGTGATTCATGTTGAAGTGGGCTTGTTCACATTTAACATGTACAGGCCTAGAGTACCCACCCACATAAACAAAGCATGATGGGAAATGTAGTTTGATTACAGTGTAGTGAGAGAAGAGGATATAATGTAATCCCTGTGCTAACAGCTCCTCCTTGGCAGAATACATGCAGCATTTTTTGAATTAGAGAGCTGACTTGCTGAAAATTCAATTAGACTTTTCTCTTTAATGGTAAGGCCCTAGACTGCCTGGAATAGGAGGACGTCTATCCAGGATGGGAGATCCGCCTTGTGGACGTCATATGACAGTTGCGGGTATTGAAGTGGTTAAAGGGCAGCCATAACTGATCTCAATGCAATATTCCACAAAGTCCTAGGTCGTTGATTTTAAAGTATATCAAAAGACAAATTTAGTTCTGGGTAGAGTGCTAAGAGGTTAGAACCCCTGTGAGGTTTTTATTAGTGTCTGTGTCCCTGTTCAAGAGATTAACCCTCTCCATTTGTCTTGATGATCATTGTGACTGGGAGCAGGAAAACCCAAAATTTTGAGTTGTAACATGAGCAGGAATAGAGTAGAGGTCTTCTGAAGGGATCACTTTTCAAGTGACAACTGTCTGAGAGCATTTCCCTCACTTTGGAGAAATTTCCTCTTATTTTCTCTTGTGTCAACAGAACAGAAAGTAAAGAATAATCTCTGCAATGTCACACAACTTTAGGTGGGTTTTACCTTTCCCAATTTATACAAATAAGAAGAAAGTTTTGGCTTCAGAGATTCTTTAAAATCTCGTTTCCTATATTTATATGGTGCCAGCGCATTATGCAGCCAGGTCTAGACCTACTGCACCTACTGGTTAATCTGCAAAGAGTGTGTACCTACAGGAACCGGTATTGGAAATCCATCTCAATAGCTAACAGATTACAGGATACATAGAGGCAATCACATTACTTGCTCAGAACCCGATGTATTCCTGCTCTTTAACTTACATAGCCTTGCTTCTCACAGTGGTCTTGGTTGGAGGTATTTGTTTTTACAATTCTGTGCAACAATTACTTTTTATTTTATTTTATTCTACTTCCCTCTGGCTTGATTATATTTCATATGGCTTCTAAAGCTCTCTTACAACATATTCTTTAGGGCACAACATTTTTGTCCTAGATTTATGTTTCCATCTTGATATACTCTGTCAAAACTGTTATTTTCATAATACAGTTGAAAGCACAGAAGTGTGCTGGGATGGGTACTTTCAGAAAGCATAGTTTGTGAAAATATAAACTGATATACAGTAGATGGGCCTTCGTATTCATTGTAGGCATGCATTAAACTGGATTTAAGGTGACCTGTTCAGCTATACACAGGCAGAAGATGGGAGGTGTTGTTCAACCAGTCCCTTATCATACGAGTTGCAAAATTAAAAGGCATGATTGAAAGTGATGAATTACTTACCAATTTTACTGGATCTGATTTACTGAAGTGTAAAACAAGGTGAAATGTCCACTTCAAACCCTTAAATGCTAGTATCACAATTTAGTAAATTAGAATGAATGTGCACTTGTATTTTTAACAGATGATCCAGTAGAGGATCTTCCTGAAGCCAAGGTCCCAAAAGGTGGTCTTCAGAGCAAGAATGGGCAGCAGATTCCGCTAGAGAACATTCATGTCAAAGCTCGATTAAAGGACCTTGCCGCTCAGGTATCTGTGACTTTTACACACTTTTGATCCCAAAAGCCGGTCGCCATTTTTCCTTCACTTACTTTGTGTCTCCTGTATTCAATAGGTTATCATTTTCCAGACCTACAAGAATAATTCCCTCTTTCCAATTGAAGCTAAATATGTTTTTCCTCTGGACGAAACTGCAGCTGTGTGTGGGTTTGAAGCATTTATCAATGGAAAACACATTGTTGGCGAGGTAAACCAAATTGATTGCTTAGGATAAATATTTAGCTAAAGTGATTTTGTATTAGTCTATAAAAAACTATTTTCTACATAGGTTAAGGAAAAGCAGCAGGCACATCGGGAGTACAGAACAGCTATCAGCCAGGGTCATGGCGCTTATCTCATGGACCAAGATGCACCTGTGAGTTTTATGCACATTTTCCAGTATTAAAATATGTATAGAAGGTGATTTCAAGTTGGCTGTATGAGTAAAATTATGAAAACACTGGGGGATTTTTACTAATACTGGAGCACTCAAAATCTGATGCAGCTGTGCATGGTAGCCAATTGGCTCCTAACTTTAGCTTGGTCAATTACTTTGACAATAATACTTGGAAGCTAATTTGTTTCTGTGAGGAGCTGCACTCTCCATTTTTAGTAAATCCCCCTCCCCACTGTATATTAATACTGAAAACAGCACATGCTCTTTATAATCACATCTCTTCAGGTAAGAGTTATAAAAAGAAGAAAATGTTTCTGCGCTGAAGTGTAAAAAAGGCAACAAATGAGCTGCAACTATAAATCACCCAAATATCAAATGTGATATCACAATATACATAAACAGAAAATAGTGCGCTTCTTATGACATTATCAGTGTTATGTGTATATACATCAAACAAAAATAGGATTTTTATAACAGCTTACCTGTAAAATCCTTTTCTTTGAAGTACATCACGGGACACAGAGCCATAGTAGTTACTATGTGGGTTATAGGCCACCTTCAGGTGATGGACACTGGCACGCCCTAAATTAAAAAGTGCACTCCCTATATATAACACTGGTGGGAGTAACTCAGTAACTCAGTTTTGTAGCAAAGGCAATACACGTGTATACCAAAGAAGGGAGGGACCTCTGTGTCCTGTGATGTACTTAAATCCTATTTTCTTATCGTACATCACGGGACACAGAGCCATAGTAGTTACTATGTGGGACGTTCCGGAACGCCCTGAACTTGCTGCGTTCACCCAGGAATCTGTCTGGGGTTGGTACTCTGGGCTCAGGTGGGAGCATGACCACTGCTGGAACAGAGGAGGTTCCTTGTGAGGAGGAGGGTGCTTGTTGGGGCCCCTGGGTGGCCGTAGAGTCAGACAGAGTCTGTATGCGTCCCTCCAGCTGGGTATAGCCCCGTTGTAAATCCTTGACAGCTTGCGTCAGGCCGGCCAGGTGCTGACAAAGTTCCTCCATGGGAGAGGGTCCCTGGCTGTCTTCTACTGTCACGTACCTGACGGTAGAGCCTGATATGCAGTGGACGGCCTCTCTTACACCTCTGACTCAAGGCCCCCCGGTAGAGCAGACAGGAGTGCAGAGTCGCACGAGTGCCTGATCGCTTGCAGACCGTGGAATCCGAAGCAGCTGTAGGAGGAGCCGTAGCGCACGATTCTCCAGGCAGAGGAGAGGAGTGGTGCAGGCAGGCCGGGTCATACACTGGCGGGCACGTCAGGAGCAGATGCGGAGGCAGCAGAACAGTCAGGGTACAGGCTGGGTCGGTGATGGGCTGGCAGCGAGGTAGCAGAAGGATCAGGCAGGTGCGGTGGTCAGACAAGCCGGGTTGGGTGCAGGCAGAAAGCAGGAATCTTCAGAGGCAAGCCGGGTCGAGTAACAGGTAACAAGATGCAGGTAGGCAGGAACACAGGAAACGCTGTAGAGCAGACAGCACTGAGTCTGTGCACTGGCAGTGTTTAAATAGGCTGTTGGGCGCCAAAAGCTGTTACGGGGTGCGCGCGCATGCGCACAAACATGCACGAATGCGCACAAACATGCGCACATGCTCACACACACGTGCACATGCACACAAACATCTAACGGGCTTGGATTCTATCTTCAATGCTGGCGTGCCCTTCGTGTGCGCGCGTGCACACACGCGCGCGCAGATGCACCGGAAGTGTTCGGACAGGGGCTGAGGTCACAGGTTGTATTCTTCGGCCGCCATCTTGGGTCCTGGCTAGCCCTTCCTGACAGATGGTGAGCCACAGGCCTCACAACTATTTCCATAGAGTGTTTTAGCAAAAAAAATAAGCGATTCTTTATTTTATCAACTCATCGGTTCCATTCAGGTTTTATAAAAGGAGAAAAAACAGAGGGGAACTAATGTGCGGTAAATTCTTTAGGAGTTTATTCCAACGATAAAAACTTTTTCAAGCACATTTAAAAGGATAATATAAAAAAAATACTCAGCAGCAAAAAAAAATCATTCACTTTGAATGGACCCGGCAGCATGGCTAGCCCCAGCAAGGATTGCTCCAGTGGAGCTCAACACAGCACATCTTTACTCGTGACCAACACCTTAGACACTGGCGAAAACTGTACACTTAGAAACTGTACTCCCACCAGTGGGAGGGGTTATATAGGGAGTGCACTTTTTAATTTAGGGCGTGCCAGTGTCCATCACCTGAAGGTGGCTTGTTAATAGATAAGAACTACAATCTAGTTCAAGGTTATCTGCTGCTGTTTCTAATTAAAAAGTGTGTACATGCATGCATTCTAGAAGCAAAACTCTCTGACACAGCATTCAGATTGGTTACTTCTTACACTTCTCCTTTATTCCTGGGTGGTGTTAATGTTTTATACACAAAGATATGTCATTGCTATGTCAGTCTAATAGGTACATCTCATTGGTTGAAATACAAGAGAAATGGAGAAACTTGATGCTTGATGGTTGATTGAAGCTGGTTCTGTCGTTACGTCCGCATTCCTCCAATGTGTGGGAGGAAGGGGGTACCCGCCATCTTTAGTTCCAAACAGAACCAATCTGTATACTATATAATAAGTAAGGAGTTGCATAGAAACATGTATACACATAAGCAAATAGACATTTTCTGATTATCAGTATGTACATTACATTCCTTCACACTATAACCCACATAGTAACTACTATGGCTCTGTGTCCTGTGATGTACGATAAGAAACAACCATTACACATTCATAAATGTCATAGGTTAAAAAGTGATCAGCCCATATTGTAAACGAACTGTGATAAAACGTCTTTGTGAATAAATTGAGGTTATCTTCTCTCAGAGATTCCACGAGAAATAAACCATGTGAAGAGACTAGGAATGCATCTTATATGCATGCCCACCACCACCATAAAGCCTCTTACCAGACGGATGTTATCCCCAATTACTCAGATCCACAGCACATAGGGAGCCTCAAATCCCCAGCTGGAGTCTCCAAATCAGGTAAGTATGGTCAGCAGGGTTCCAGTATAAAAGCATCAGTTAGTAATCACCACATCTCCAAAGTGAACTCAGATAGCCATCATACAGGGAAAAGGAACAAAGGACTGACATAGCGTCAATACCGCTAGTACATCTTTGTTATTAAAACCATAAAAAAAAAACATCTTATTATATCATATTGTCTCCTGTTGAGGGAAGGTCATGATACTGTTTATGCTAGTATTTATACAGTATAGTAAATAGTATTTATACAGATATTTCTCTTATAGGATGTCTTTACAGTGAGTGTTGGGAATCTGCCCGCTAAGGCAACTGTCATCATTAAAGTCACCTATATAACGGAACTGAAATGTTCAAATTCGTATGTGTCCTTCTCTATTCCTGGAACTGTGGCTTCTTGGCAAGAAGATCAAGCACTGAAAGAAAATACCCAGGTAACTGTACTGCTCATTTTTATTATACTTTGTTTATTATACTCTGTATACACACATTATATATGAAAATCAATAGTCTAGATAGATAGGCTATTGCCAGCTAGACAAAATCCCAGTGAGCCAATGAGTGTGAAATATTACACAATATACGAGTAAATGCGCAAAATAACATGGATCTCTAGGCGATCAGTCAAAAATCCAATAAACATGCAGAGAAAGGTCCATGCCATTTAAAGTTCATATATCTATATAAATAGTCCAATGGAACAGAGAAAATGGTGGAGAAAATCAAATGTAGGAGATCCACATCCAGGGCTGCCGTCAGAAAGGAACCATGTTCCGCGGTCTACAGGAAAAAGCAAAGGAAGAGGCGTATCTGGGTGTAGACGTAAAGAGCACTTTTAATTATAAAAACATGTATATTACAGTGGGGCAAAAAAGTATTTAGTCAGCCACCAATTGAGCAAGTTCTCCCACTTAAACAAATGAGAGAGGCCTGTAATTGTCATCATAGGTATACCTCAACTATGAGAGACAAAATGTGGAAACAAATCCAGACAATCATTGTCATTGTCTGATTTTTGAAAGAATTTAGTCAGCCATCAATTGTGCAAGTTCTCCCACTTAAAAAGATGAGAGAGGTCTGTAATTGTCATCATAGGTATACCTCAACTATGAGAAAAAATGTGGAAACAAATCCAGACAATCACATTGTCTGATTTGGAAAGAATTTATTTGCAAATTATGGTGAAAAATAAGTATTTTGTCACTATCAAAAGTTCATCTCAATACTTTGTTATATATCCTTTGTTGGCAATGACAGAGGTCAAACGTTTTCTGTAAGTCTTCACAAGGTTGTCACACACTGTTGCTGGTATGTTGGCCCATTCCTCCATGCAGATCTCCTCTAGAGCAGTGATGTTTTGGGGCTGTCGCTGGGCAACACGGACTTTCAACTCCCTCCAAAGGTTTTCTATGGGGTTGAGATCTGGAGACTGGCTAGGCCACTCCAGGACCTTGAAATGCTTCTTACGAAGCCACTCCTTCGTTGCCTGGGCTGTGTGTTTGGGATCATTGTCATGCTGAAAGACCCAGCCACGTTTCATCTTCAATGCCCTTGCTGATGAGAGGAGGTTTGCACTCAAAATCTCACGATACATGGCCCCATTCATTCTTTCATGTACACGGATCAGTTGTCCTGTTCCCTTTTGCAGAGAAACAGCCCCAAAGCATGATGTTGCCACCCCCATGCTTCACAGTAGGTATGGTGTTCTTTGGTTGCAACTCAGCATTCTCTCTCCTCCAAACACGACGAGTTGTATTTCTACCAAACAATTCTACTTTGATTTCATCTGACCATATGACATTCTCCAAATCCTCTTCTGGATCATCCAAATGCTCTCTAGCAAACCTCAGATGGGCCCAGACATGTACTGGCTTAAGCAGGGGGACACATCTGGCACTGCAGGATCTGAGTCCCTGGCGGCGTAGTGTGTTACTGATGGTAGCCTTTGTTACGTTGGTCCCAGCTCTCTGCAGGTCATTCACTAGGTCCCCCCGTGTGGTTCTGGGATTTTTGCTCACCGTTCTTGTGATCATTTTGACCCCACGGGGTGAGATCTTGAGGGAGATCGAGGGAGATTATCAGTGGTCTTGTATGTCTTCCATTTTCTAATTATTGCTCCCACCGTTGATTTCTTCACACCAAGCTGCTTGCCTATTGCAGATTCAGTCTTCCCAGTCTGGTGCAGGTCTGCAATTTTTTTTCTGGTGTCCTTCGACAGCTTTTTGGTCTTCACCATAGTGGAGTTTAGAGTGTGACTGTTTGAGGTTGTGGACAGGTGTCTTTTATACTTATACAAGTTCAAACAGGTGCCATTAATACAGGTAATGAGTGGAGTACAGAGGAGCCTCTTAAAGAAGAAGATACAGGTCTGTAAGAGACAGAAATCTTGCTTGTTTGTAGGTGACCAAATACTTATTTTCACACCATAATTTGCAAATAAATTCTTTCAAAAATCAGACAATGTGATTGTCTGGATTTGTTTCCACATTTTGACTCTCATAGTTGAGGTATACCTATGATGACAATTACAGGCCTCTCTCATCTTTTTAAGTGGGAGAACTTGCACAATTGGTGGCTGACTAAATACTTTTTTGCCCCACTGTAAGATTTCCCTTTAGTGGTGATAGATTTCTGGCCATGGTTGACAAATTGACAGGTCTTACATAGTGCTTTTATACATTGGTACATACCTATAATGGGTATTAGAACAGGTACAGGTTGTGAAACAATATTGGATTTGAGTTTGCTTGGTGCGATTTTGTTCCTCAATTTAAGAGCTCTCCGATAAGTAACTGTAGGGTGGGCCGGTAAAATAGTTTTTAGATGGGGGTCCTGTCCTGCTGTAGAATATTCCAATGTTTGGATAATATTCTTTCCATCTTATTGTGTTTAGAATGGAAGGTTGTGACAAATATCACCGTGCCAGCCTTGGGGTCGTGGCTGGGTCTCGGTGGTTTGCCCTGAAGGTATGATTCGTGAGCTTCATAGATCAGACCTTCAGGGTATTGTTTGTCAAGATATTTACTTTTGAGATGGGTACTGAGTTCAACATAATCTGACTCCTTGGTACAATTTTTCCTTAAAGCGGTTCGGCACCCAATTCATTTAGTAAATCTCTTTGCCTTCCAAATCAGGCAAAGAGTACTAAATGAAATGTTTTTTTTTTTTTTTTTACTTACCTTGTAATTGAAGACTTCCGGTCTTCTCTCTCTGCGGCGGCGGGCGGGGTCTCTGCGTCGATCGTCGTCACGGCGCACTGTCTCCTGGGATCTGGTGTCATTGATCCCAGGAGTCAGTGCGGGCATCTTCCGAAATCTCCCGAGATTTCGGCCACATCTTCCGAAATCTCCCGAGATTTCGGCCACATCTGCCGAAATCTCGTGAGATGTCGGCAGATGTGCCGTTACTGCGCACGCGCGAGTAACGGCGGTGCATGCTGGGCCATCTAAAGTTCCTGTGGGTGTTTCACATGCCCACAGGCAAGATGGCCCCCAGCACTAAAGAAGAAGACGAGGAACTTCATCGGACGAAAACCGGCGGCGATCGAGATGGAAGATGGAACAGGTGAGTCCCATAATAAAGGTAAGCATACTTTATATAACGTCCTAAAAAAAAAAATTTTTTTTACAGAGTGCAGAACCGCTTTAAGTCTGCAAAATTTACCTTTTGGGATATGTTTTATCCAATTAGGATGGTGGCAGCTTCTAAAGTGAAAGTAGGAATTTCCCACTATGGGTTTGGTATAATTCTTAGCTATTTTCCTTACAGTGTTTTATAATTGTATTATATTTTTTTCTCATGGATATCATTTCTATTATAGATAGCAATAGGTACGCAGTTCTAGACAAAATATACCTTTTACTATCCCCAGTTATTTTCTCTAATGATGCTCAGCTGAAAGGTAAAACACACCAAAACCTTTGTGGCAAATTTAAACAATTAGAAAGGATGATCCAAACCACGAACCAACAGTGGCGGGATAAATTTTTCCTGACTCAAGGTCTGCTTGTGATGAAAATTTGTCCCATATTTTTGGATAATATCAGTTCTAAAGAATGGGCAAATATTGCAGAATTCTGCACAGCCAAATAGATAGGAGTATTAATATCTCATAGAGCCACAAGATTTGATCATGTATATTCACAATTAACCACCAATATAGAGGAAATTTCCAGTTACTCTGTACCTATTCCTTCTCTCTGGCTGGAAGTTCTCAAGATTCATACGAGAAGAGATGAAGATGACCTTATCAGTATGAAAATGGGTAAATTCATATGTGATTTAGACGACTATAATTCTGACCGGATTTTTACATGGAATAAAAAGATTGATTATCACTCTAGCAGTATACACCGTGTATCCACAGTTCCAATTTCACCAACACAAAAAATACCAGACCATGCTATTTCTTGTCACAAACCTCCTCCGTTGATGAGCTTACGGCTTCCAAGTCGTTATGCCTCTAATAGTCATGTAAAGAATTCTTCAAATTCCCACATCAAATCACCATTTCGCAATTTTCAGATGAATTCTATATACCGTATATACTCGAGTATAGGTCGACCCGAATATAAGCCGAGGGTCCTAATTTACCACAAAAAAAACTCGGAAGACCTATTGACCCGAGTATAAGCCGAGTATAAGCCGAGGAATTCAGCAGCTACTGTAAGTGGAAAAGAGGGTCACAGCCTACCGGTGTCCTGTTCTGCAGCCTCCTTGTCCCTCATTTGCAGCGATCAGCGTGCCGGTACATACGACGGCCATAACTGTATTCAAAAGCCGCGCCTCCTTGTCTGTGATAGGCGGAACACTCTATTTCCCAGCAGTCCGTGTTCCGCCTATCACGGACATCCTCTCATCCTCATACCACGGATGAGGATGAGAGGATGTGCGTGATAGGCGGAACACTGACTGCTGGGAAATAGTGTTCCGCCTATCACAGACAAGGAGGTGCGGCGTTTAAACACTGTTAGGGCCGCCGTCTGTCTGCATGACACACTGATCATGCAGACAGACGGCAGTGACTCGAGTATAAGCCGAGGGGGGTACATTCAGCCCAAAAAAAAGGGCTGAAAATCTTGGCTTATACTCGAGTATATACGGTATAATGGTGACAATAAAAAGAAGAAGAAAACTTATGATAAAAATAGGGAGCTCATTTCTGCTTTAAATACATTTTATAACAGATCGCTTAGCTCCTGTCAGGATTCTAATGTACTTCTAAGTGCTTCAGTTTCAACTCATCTTACTCATCTTGTTCAAACTATCACTATTTCCCCTACGATTATTCAGACAGATGTCGGTCCTGCTTCCGTTGTTAATGTACCCACAGAGTGTATTTCACTTGGACCTACTGTAAATACAGATCAGAATACTCGGTTTCCTAGTACCCCTATTGTCAATTTATCCTCCCCCCCCCAAAATTCTTTGACACCTTCTTTTTTAGTGCCACATCCTCCTCTGCCTCCAGAAAAAGGAAACTCGTAGGAGAGGCTGCAGAGGGGGACAAAATAAATCATCCAAACGCCCTGAAATACCAAAAACTGTAAAAGTATTCAATTTGTCCTCCCATATGTTATTCTCCAGTGAGACTTCTCTTCTTAGTTATGGATTGAATTTTGCTCCAATTAATAAACCCAATCCTTTTCTTCTCTTCAAGGATTTAAATGGATACATTTGTAATCTTACCTTGAAAAGACATTTCCATATTAAACATGAAAAAGAACAAAATATAGCTTCTGATGAGGTTTCCGGAAGGTCCCCTGGTAATATTTCTTCTGTTTCGTTGGTATCTACTTCTGAACTCTCAGAAATCGATATCGACATTCTAGATGAAGACGAGATACTTGGAACACTGACCCAAAATCTAGCTACTTCTCCTCCTATAGTTCATTCATCACTGAAGCCCAAGTCAATCTTTTTTCCAATGCACTCTAATGCCCCGTACACACAAAGGGATTATCCCGCGGGATTGTCCGCTGGACTAAGTCCACCGGATAATCCCTCGTGTGTGGGCCTTCGACTGACTTTTTTTCAAAAAATCCGGCGGACTAAAGTTTTAAGGTTTGTTTTAGGACTTGGCAGTCCGGCGGACAATCCCGCCGTTAGTAGGCTAGTCCGCCGGACTTTTGAAATGAACGGACTTGCCGCTCATCGGAAAGTCCGTTCATTTAGCACGTGACTTCAGGTACGTAGCTAGCGTAGGCAGTAAATGCCGGCGCGCTAGCTCCGTCACCTGGCATGGATTTAAAGGGACTCCCCACGCCGAAAAACGGTGTGGGGATCCCCCCAAATCCATCTCAGACCCTTATCCGAGCACGCAGCCCGGCAGGCCAGGAAAGGGGTGGGGACGAGCGAGCGCCCCCCCCTCCTGAGCCGTACCAGGCCGCGTGCCCTCAACATGGGGGGTGCCCTGGGGAAAGGGGGGCCGTGCGGCCCCCCACCCCAAAGCACCTTGTCCCCATGTTGATGAGGACAAGGGCCTCTTCCCGACAACCCTGGCCATTGGTTGTCGGGGTCTGTGGGCGGGGGCTTATCGGAATCTGGGAGCCCCCTTTTATAAGGGGGCCCCCAGATCCCGGCCCCCCACCCTATGTGAATGAGTATGGGGTGTGATGTACCCCTACCCATTCACCTAAGGTGTAAAATGTAAAGTAAAAAAACACACAATTTTGAAAAAATATTTTATTGCACTGCTCCGGGGGTCTTCTTCCGTCTTGGGGGTCTTCTCGCCGGACTCCTCCGCCATTTACCTAGCTCTTTTACCGAGCGGAGAAGTCCGGCTACCTTCTTCGTCATCGCCGCCGTCGTCTGGGGGTCTCGATCCGCCTTCGGGGGTCTTCCGGGGTCTCTTCTGTTCTTGCCGCTGTCGTCGCTTTCTGCGCCGCCTTCTTCTTCTTCTTCCTCCTCTTCTTCTTCTTCTTCTTCCGATGTTGACACGTCGCTCTCTCTGGCCGGAATGCCAGAGCCGCGCTGTGCTGGGACTTATATAGGGACAAGGGGACAGGGTCACGTGCTCATGTCACATGGTGGCCCTGCCCCCTTGTGATGTCACAGTCCCAGCATCCTCCGGGACTGTGACATGTGTGCTCCGTGTGTGGGCAAGTCCGTTCATTTTCAAAAGTCCCGCGGACTTTTTCCCGCGGATTGTCCGGCCGGCCGTGTGTGGGCAAGTCACACGCTTGGAAAGTCCGGCGAAGCCCCGCTGGAAAGTCCGGCGGATTGTCCGCTGGACTAGGTCCGGCGGGCAAAGTCCGAACGTGTGTACGCGGCATAAAGGTCCCTACTTGGAAACCTTTTACAGAGTAGTTTATGCCGACCTCATTAAAATGTGTAACTCTACCGTCACGTCCCAACAAAATAACCTTGCACCCTCTGAAATCACAGCACTTGAAGCTCTTATGCATGCTGATAATTTAGTGATAAAATCAGCTGATAAAGGAGGAGGCTTCGTAGTCCTGAACAGGACCGATTATCTGAGGGAAGCTCAGCTAAACCTCTCGGATAAAGCCACTTACACTAATTTTAAAAAGGACCCCACGTCAGACTTCGCTAGAGAAGCTGACATTTTGATCAACTATGCACTCCAAGAAGGCATTATTACAAAAATTGAAGGTTCGTTTTTACGAAAACCTTTTTATTCCATACCATATTTCTACTACCTGCCCAAGATTCATAAAAGCTTACAAAATCCCCCAGGAGGGCCTATCGTGGCGGCTATGGACAGTGTTAGCACTAGCTTCAGCCTCTACATAGACCAATTTTTACAACCTATTGTCCGTCAATTACAATCTTACATTCGTGATGGCACACGTCTACTCAAACTTCTGTTGCCCTACAATTGGGAGCCAACTTATGTTTGGCTCTCACTTGACGTTTGTTCACTCTACACTTCAATTCCACATACATTTGGCACTAGAAGAATTTTTTTTCAGGCCCACTTATCAATCCGCGTCAGGCAGACTTTATTTTACAAGCTACAATATTCTGGCTGACGGATAATTATTTCACTTTGGATGATGAATATTATCAACAACTGCAAGGTACTGCGATGGGGGCTAATTTTGCCCTCTCATACGCAAACCTAGCAATGGGATTTGGGGAAAATAACCACATCTATAAAAACAATCCTTTTGCAGCCAATATAGTCTTCTTTGGGAGGTATATTGATGATCTCATTATCATCTGGGATGGTCCCTCTGATCTTATTACCCAATTTGTCCAACATTGTAACAGTAATACTTATGGACTGTCCTTTACGTCTGTAACCCATCCCTCCACAATGGCCTTTTTGGATTTAGAGTTAGGTCATGATGGTCAACACATTTGTGCTAAGAATTATACCAAACCCATAGCGGGAAATTCCTACTTGCACTTTAGAAAGCTGCCACCATCCTAATTGGATAAAAAATATCCCAAAAGGTAAATTTTGCCAAAAAATTGTACCAAGGAGTCCCACTACGTTGAACTCAGTACCCATCTCAAAAGTACATTTCTTGACAAACAATACCCTGAAGGTCTGATCAATGAAGCTTACGAATCATACCTTCAGGGCAAACCACCGAGACCCAGCCATGACCCCAAGGCTGGCACGGTGAGATTTGTCACAACCTTTCATTCTAAACACAGAAAGATGGAAAGAATGTTATCTAAACATTGGAATATTCTACAGCAGGACCCCCATCTAAAAACAATTTTACCGGCCCAACCTACAGTTACTTATCGGAGAGCTTCTAACTTGAGAAACAAAATCGCACCAAGCAAACTTAAATCCAATAGTGTTTCACAACCTGTACCTGTCCTAATACCCATTATAGGTATGTAACAATTTAAAAAAGCACTATGTAAGACCTGTCAATTTGTCAACCATGGCCAGAAATCTTTCACCACTAAAGGGAAATCTTATCAGCTCAAGGAGTTCCACAATTGCTCATCGGACTATGTTGTTTATGCTCTCAGTTGCCCATGTGGCCTGCTTTATGTAGGTCGGACGATTCAGGCACTGAGAGCCAGATTTGGCGAACACAGAAGATTCATAGAGGGTGGTATAGATCCCCACAGTGTTCCCCAACACTTTGCTGCAGCTCACCAAAAATCTACTGCAAGTCTTAACGTATGGGTGATTGAGCAAATCTCCAGTGCCTTTCCCGCAGCGGAGAGATTTAAAAAGCCCTATGCACGCGAAATGTACTGGATTTACACTTTGGATGTACTTTCTCCCGGTGGTATTAATGAGAGTATTGAAATTTCCACCATTATTTAATGTGCCCACTATTGCTAGTATCTTTCCCTCTTTTTCTTTTCCCCTTTTCTATATAATCTAATATTATCATTATGCGCATGTGCATACATACGTATACACAAGTGCGTACAGGTACGTCCCTTTGAATTGGCCGCCGTGCCAAAAAGTAAAAAATAATGATTTTTTTTCAAACTTTTTTTGTTTATAGCGCAAAAAATTAAAACCGCAGGGGTGATCAAATACCACCAAAAGAAAGCTCTATTTGTGGGAAAAAAATGACCTCAATTTTGTTTTGGAGCGACGTCGCACGACCGCACAATTGTCAGTTAAAGCGACGCAATGCCGAATCGCAAAAAGTGGTCTGGTCTTAAGCCACCAAAATGGTCCGGTCTGAAAGTGGTTATTTTTGTGTGTTGTGTGTATATATATATATGCGTCTCTATATATCCCATACATATTCATTCCACCAGCTGATTTGCAGTAATTCTCCAATTACATCTTTATTCCTCTTTATATTTTAATTCTCTGTGTATTGTATGCATATAGTTCATAGGACAGTCCCCCCCCCCCCTTTCTGGTATGATATTCATACTTTACCATTTTTATGCTTGTATATGATTTTACCTTTCTTTTATGATGACCTATTTGCATATTTTGTGTATTAGTCGTTTTATTGTTGTTTTCGATTTTATCCATGATCTATTATATTTATTTTGCCCGTATGTACTAGTTGCGGTAATTTCCACCTTTTTTTCTTTTCCATTTATTCATGATTATGCATCTCTTTTATTGTTTTCGTTTGATACCACTTCCCCTTTCTCCTGTGCATGGCCTTTATCTACCAGCCCCCGTACTCCACCTATCAGCTTGATGAAGGAGCGCGGCTGTCACGTTACCTCAGCTTGCACGCTCACGAAACCGGTCGCACCCACTAGTGACGTCATCTCTCTCTGCCTGCGTTCCAGACCTCGCTTTGCTTCGAGCAGCGTACCACGGCCGGCGTCTCCATCACTTTCTGGCCACAAGCAGCTACAGCGCCTCAGCCTGATGGATTTGATGATGACTAGGCCCATGTTCGGATTTGTTAATGCATTCAATGCTCACTCATTATCTCAGAAATGTGAGTTGCCTGTATATACATGTTTTTATAATTAAAAGTGCTCTTTACGTCTACACCCAGAGGCGCCTCTTCCTTTGCTTTTTCCTGTGAAATATTACAAGTGGTGCTCTACTTTATCTTGAGCCTTTTCTATTGTTGGTAATTGAAGTACCTGTTCCCTAGATCATTACCATTCCTTTTTGGACATTCATTTGTCCAACACTAATCTATGAAACTACAGTTTTCCATAACTTTTTTGTTTTCCTCAGGATACCGTAGCAACAGTGGGAATTGAGAGCGACAAGGCAGCGCAAGGGTAAGTGTAATGTTGAAAAACAGGGTGAACAAAATATCTGCGCCAATTACAATAAAATGTGTGAAGTAGCAGCCAACACAGTTTGTTGATCAGCAAACAAAATAAATATAAAAACCAAAATGTGGCGCTAGATAACGTAAAATACACAAAAAATATATATATATGTGAAAAAAAGTCTGTGAGTAAAAACAATAATCAAATTAAGATAACAGTCCATCGGTCAAATGACGTGAAGTAGTGCTGTAGAAAAACAAGGCAATCCTCTACCAAAAAGATAGTGCATGAGCCACACTCTTTGTGAATACAATCTGCTTACCAGATGGAAACGGTAAAAGCGCGATGTTAATCATGTGCTGCCAGAGGTGAATGAATGGAGACTTGATGAACACAATGGGAAGACCAAATCCAATACGTCTCGATGGAGTGTTGATAACCAGGTTCACTCAGCCAGATCAAAATGTGCTGGAAAAACTCCCACGAAGTGAGGAAGAAAATAACAACAATAGTGAAGCCCGCAAGATGAAAATCAAAGGTTTTATTGCATGTAGTCTACTTACATCGAGATAAAAACATCAGGGCACAGATAAAAAACAGTTCCGCGTACTTGCATCAGCCCGCCTGACATGTTTCATCCAATGGTGGATATCATCAGAGGCGCCTAGCACCAAGTGTCCCCAAGATGTGGGGCCCCAAAGTCGGTCCCCAATGTCAAGCACTTTTCTGCAGCAGAGAATGACATTTTCCGAAACGAATTTAGGGCCCCGTATCTTGGGGTCACTTAGTGCTAGGAACCCCAAATTTTATGTACCAACCAAGTGGACCTACCACTACAACATATCCAAAGATGGGGTTCCTAGCGCTAGGTGACCCCAAGATACGGGGCCCCAAAGTTGGTTCGGAAAATGTCATTCTCTGCTGCAGAAAAGTTCTTCAAATTTTCTGACCCGACTTTGGGGCCCCATATCTTGGGGACACTTGGTGCTAGGAACCCCAAATTTGGTATTCAAACCCAGTGGAACCCCGAGATACAGGTAAGTGGTGACCCCGAGATACAGGGCCCCAAAGTCGGTCAACTGTGTCCATCTGCAGCAATGTCATTTCGGGACCCTTTGGGTCCAGAGACCCCAAAGTTTGGCTGCAGCTAGGGGGCATTTAGGAACCCTTAACTACCAAGTTTGAAGTTTGGGGGACCTATGGCTGCAAATGGGCACAGTGAGGCATGCAAATGGGCACAGTGAGGCTGCAAATGGGCATTGTTGACCCTCTTTTCCACTTACAGTAGCTGCGCATTTCTCACCCTAGGCTTATACTCGAGTCAATAAGTTTTCCCAGTTGTTTGTGGTAAAATTAGGTGCCTCAGCTTATATTCGGGTCGGCTTATACTCGAGTATATACGGTACTCTACCACAGAGAAAGAACATATTGAACATGTTAAGACAGTGTTGTCCCTACTAAGGACTTATCGTTTGTCTGCAAAACTAGAAAAATGTGCTTTCAATGTGAAAACTGTAGATTTCCTGGGGTACATTATTTCACCTGGCTGCATAGAGATGGAAAATTTCAAGAATCAAGCCATATATCTTCTATAGAAGAGTCATACGTTATTTCTCAAAGATTGTTCAGCCAATTACAGCAATCACAAAACAAAAGGTGACATTTCAATGGAGGCCCAACAAGCTTTTGATGAGTTGAGAGACCTATTTACTTCTGCACCTATTCTAATTATGTTGAAGTAGATGCTTCAGATACAGCTGCAGGTGCTGTACTATTACAGAGATCCGGTGAAAAAGAACTTTTACATCCAGTGGCCTTTTTTTCACGCTCCTTTACTCGCGCTGAGAGAAATTATGATGTAGGAGAGAGAATTAATAGCAATCAAACTTGCATTGGAAGAATGGAGACATTTGCTAGATGGCACTAGCACACCCATCACGGTTTATACAGATCATCGCAATCTTGAATACTTACAGACAGCTAAAAGATTAAAACCATGTCAAGCCCGATGGGCTCTTTTCTTCAGCCGGGTTCCTCCAGCTGATAACTTACCATCCAGGTTCTCGAAATTGTAAGGCTGATGCCCTTTCTCATATGGAAACTGACACATCTTCTCCAGGTCCTGAACCTTTTACCATATTAACCACTTCCCGCTTGCCATACGTCATATGACGTCCTTGACTTTGAGCGGTGATATCTGAACGATGGCCGCTTTTATTTACTTTTATTTTTTTAATTCAGGCTTCCCAGCCTAGAGGTGAGATGTGGGGTCTTATTGACCCCATATCTCACTGTAAAGAGGACCGATCATGCCATATTCCTATTACAAGCGATGTTTACATTCCTCGTATGCCCGTCTCTGTGTGCTCGCACACAGAAGCGAACACATACGTAAGTCCCGCCCACATATGAAAACGGTGTTCAAACCACACGTGAGGTATAGCCGCGAACATTAGAGCGAGAGCATTAATTCTAGCCCTAGACCTCCTCTGTAACCAAAACATGTAACCAGCATATTTAAAGCGTCGACTATGGGGATTTTTAAGTACCGACGTTTGGGGCCATTCCAGGAGCGTGTGCAATTTTGAAGTGTGACACGTTAGGTATCTATTTACTTGGCGTAACTTCATCTTTCACATTATGCAAAAAAATTGGGCTAACTTTACTGTTTTTTTTTAAAGCACAAAACTGTTTTCTTTAAAAAAAAAAAAACGCGTTTGAAAAATTTCTGCTCAAATACCATGCAAGATAAAAAGTTGCAATAACATATATAATACATAATATAATGTTTGGGGTTCTATGTAATTTTCTAGCAAACAAAATTATGATTTTTACATGTAGGAGAGAAATGTCGAAATTGGCCTGGGTGGCAAGTGGTTAAATAAAGACAGTTTTTTTGACTACTATGCCATCACTATGGGATACTGTCAGATATCATACTAATGTGAATGATAAACCTTCCACAGACCCCCCCCCCAATGAACTATCAAAATTGACTTTCATTGTACAAAGTAAGAGTTTATGTCCCTCCTGCTGCAGTCGCTGAAGTACTGCAATATTGTCATGACACTCCCATAGGGGGTCATGGAGGAATACATAAAACACATGAACTAATTTGAAGAACCTTCTGGTGGCCTTCCTTATTAAAAGATGTGACATCCTACGTTTCTACCTGTTCTGTTTGTATTCGTGCTAAAGACAGCCACAATCGCCCTCAAGGCCTTCTTTTGCCTTTTGCCTGTGCCTTCCAGGCATAGAGACTTATCCAAAGTGACTTGGAGCTGTGATAGCCACAAAAGGTGGCTCTACAAAGTATTGACTTTAGAGGGGTGAATAGTTATGCACATTGACTTTTTCTGTTATTTTGTCCTATTTGTTTGCTTCACAATAAAAAAAAAAACATCTTCAAAGTTGTGGGCATGTTCTGTAAATTAAATGATGCAAATCCTCAAACAATCCATGTTAATTCCAGGTTGTGAGGCAACAAAACACAAAAAATGCCAAAGGGGGGGGGGTTAATACTTTTGCAAGGCACTGTATATAGAGGACTTCCTGTCTGTATTTGTTTACCATTGTTCATTCACTTCTACGTGGCATAACCCAGGTTGATGTACACCAAGAAATTAATTTTACAGGTTACTATGGAGGGTTTGTATAGAGGATTTTCCAGCAGCTTTTTTGCCAGTATCCAAGCACTGAAAGGTAGTTGCATATTACCCAAAGTAAAGACTCAAGCTCTTGGCTCCTGTGTTCTGTACTTCCAAGAAATGGATTTACTAAGTCAGGTCTTAAAAAACATAATATGCATTTGGTAGAAGAAAAAGCTGCTTCTAGTCTTCTAAGGCTACAACTTCTTATATTCAACTTTTTAACTTGTTTTTCTTCTCTTGTTCAGCAATTTTTGCCTTGACATGTCAATTGAGATGCCTCAAAAAATTGAAACTATTCGCTGTTATACACACAGCATAAAAAAAAAAGTAAGTAAGAAAGATCTTAAACTGTAATGTATGTTCACAAACCAAAGTGTAGAACCATTGAAGTACTTTTTTTCCCAATTGTTACAATAGGTTAAACAAACATTTTGTAAGAATATAACACAAGGAAAGTAGAACTGAATTTTCTCTATGCAATTTACTTCTATTCTTTTTTAATTCTTTATTAGATAAGGATGGCAATATAATATGCTGTGACATAGACACTAGCTAGTGTCTAAGAGACAGAGAAAAAAAACAGTTCATTGCCCAGTTGACAATGACATAGAGTGTATCAGTAAGTATATGGAACAAACAACATTGTAATTCCATTGTAAAGGGACATAGTGTTGAGTTCTGTGAGCTCTTGTGGGGCAATTATATAGATCACTAAATGCCATGCTTATGCAACCTTTTTTCAAAAGAACAATAGAGTCAATGAAAGTCATAACGGGTTTAAGGAGATCAAATTCCAGAAAGTTGTCAATGGGAAGAAGGTTTACCTTCCAAAATGACAATGAAATTATCACACAGTGATTTAACCACTTCAGCCCCAGAAGGATTTACCCTCTTTCTGACTAGGCCATTTTTTGCGATACGGCACTGCGTCACTTTAACTGACAATTGCACAGTCATGCAATGTTGTACCCCAAATTAATGTCCCTTTTCCCCCACAAATAGAGCTTCCTTTTTGGTGGTATTTGATCACCTCTGCGGTTTTTACTTTTTCGCTATAAACAAAAAAAGTGCAACAGTTTTGAAAAAAACACAATATTTTGTAGTTTTTGCTATAATAAATATCCCCCAAAAAATAAAAATAAACAAATTTCTTCATCAGTTTAGGCCAATATGTATTCTTCTACATATTTTTGGTAAAAAAAAATCTCAATAAGCTTATATTGATTGGTTTGCGCAAAAGTTATTGCGTCTACAAAATAGGGGATAGATTTATGGCATTTTTATTATTATTATTTTTTTTACTAGTAATAGCGGTGAACTGCGATTTTTTTTTTTTTTTATCGGACTGCATTAGTCAAAAGACTGCAGGTGTTTAACCATATCTCTCAAACTAACATTATTGTCTTATTGCTTGTTTGTATCAGTATGCTTGCTAATTCTCTCTTCTTCTAGGCTATGCTTGTCCTAATAAATTCTTTGAAATACCTCAAGGTGTGTCAGCTTCTGAGTGAGCAAAGTGTGCCACTTTCTTTTTCAAATCTTTTATTTATATGATGGGTAAAGACACACGAAATACATAATCTCGGAGTAACATATAACAAAGATACCATGGTATACAATGAGCTGAGCAGCACTACATGACATATGTGGGATATACCATTATAAAGCAAGAACAATAATCTTTGGAACATCAAACAAACCCATCTGTAACATCTCGTATCTCCCGGATGGAGAAACGTATTAATTGCGATCGACTCTGCTCCTAGCTGTGGTGGTGGGTATCTTACTACAGAAGGTTCTCTTGGACCACAGGATGGTTCCGTGTATCTCGTCCTCTTTTTCCAGTTTCGTGTAGAAGTAAAGCAGCATAGGTCCATGGGGCACCCGATAGGTCCCCACATACCTAGACCGTTGGCGAAAGAGAGAAGAGATAGAAAGAAAAGGAGGGGGGGAGACAAGAGGTAAGGGGGGGGGGGGACGGGAAGCAAGAGGGAAAGGGAGGGGAGAAGGGACCCAGGGAGGCAGCCAACACGCCCATCTCCGGTCTCGAGCATAGGCTGGTACCACCGACCGCCGACCATAGTCCTATCCGATCATCCGTCGTTCTTTAATGGGATTGTACTAATCTGGTGTATCACTCTCCAGGACGGCCTGGCCTTCGTCTGAGAAGATGAACATGTTCCATATGGACCATGTCTTGGTAAACTGTTCATTTGATGGCGGGTAGTGAGGATTAGGTCCTCCATTTTTTAAATTTCCTCCACCTTTGTAAGCCACAGGCTAATAGGTGGAGATTGTGTGGACTTCCAGTATATGGGAATGCAGGCCTTGGCCGCATCTAGCAAGTGAGGGATCAGTGACTTTCTGTAGGTTTTACGTGAGCTGTTAGAGGCATGCAGTAGGAAAAGGGCTGGATCCTCCAGCACGGGACGTTCAGTGAACCTTTGCACCTTTTGCTGGATAGTCTTCCAGAACTGCTCCAGGATGGGGCAGGTCCAGAAGATGTGGAGGATCGTTCCCCGTTCCCCCTGGCACCTCCAGCAATGGTCTGGGGAGGAAGGGAAGATCTTTTGTAATTTTGCAGGGGTATTGTACCATCTGGTGACTATTTTGTAGTTGGTCTCTTGCGTTTTTGTGCAGATGGAGGATCTATATAGTGCAGGATATTTTCTTTTTGACGCGTCGTGAAGGTGCACTGTAAATCCCTTTCCCACGCATCCAAGCATCGTAGGTGGTGGCCATCTGGTGGCATAATCAGTAATTTATAGGCGGCCGATAGGGTAGGGGGCATAACACCCTCTTCTGAACAATAGGTCTCTAAGGTGGTTAAAGTTTGGTCGGGAATACTGGGTGTGGGTATTGATTTAAGAAAGTGACAAAGTTGGAGAGCCCTCCAATAGTCTAATTGGAAGGGACTGTTTGGATTCATAAGATCCATTGGCGGAGGTCCACTTTCCGTTTACGAGGAAGTGGGAGGCTTGGAAATATCCAGACGTCCTCAGGGAGCAGAAGATGGGATCCGTCTGTCTCTGGGGCAGTGATGTAAGTAACTGAGTTAAAATAAACTGAGTTACCTAACGCAGTTACTTTAGAGGGTAACGAGTAATCTAACTGATTACTTTTCCCCTCATGGTAACTCAGTTCCCATTACTTTGGCTTAGTTACCCCAATTACATCTACCGCCAGTAGATGGCAATAGTGTAATTCCGGTGTCCGGCCGAAAAAGTTCCCCCGCCGGATAAGGACCCCCTTCACTGCGCAGGCGCAGGGCTTGCGCAGTACGAAGGACTACGGAGCTTCCGAAAATTGCCGAACCTAAACAGCTCTGAGTGAACTCTACACCGCGCAGGTGCAGTTAACATGTAATTGTACGAGGCGATGCCGCACGCTCCCGATGCTCGTGCTACTCTGCAAGGGGCGTCTATCGTGTAAGTAAGGGGTGGGTCTAGTATTACTGTAACCAAGGGGCGCATTTATTATTATTGTTATATATCGAGCTCTGCCCATTAATTTAACATTCGCCCTCTTCTGTAGCCATCCGCCCCTTACACGATATAATAATAATAGACCCGCCCCTTACACAATATAATAATAATAGACCCGCCACTTGCTTACACGCTATAACAGATCTGCCCCTTGGTTAGAGTAATAATAGAGCAGCCCCTTGGTTACACGATATATAACAATAATAATAAATGCGCCCCTTGGTTACAGTAATACTAGACCCGCCCCTTAGTTACACATATAGAATATTTTAAAAAAAAGTCAGTTACTTTGCTGCGTAACTAATTACTTTTTCCAATGTAGTAACTGAGTTACTAACGCAATTACTTTTTGGGAGAAGTAATTTGTAACTTAACTAATTACTTTTTTAAAGTAAGATGACCAACACTGCTCTGGGGTTCCCAAAATCGGGCGTATTGGGGAATCGAGTGACATAAGGCAGGAGCGTGTAATGAGAGTTGAGCAAATTTGCATGGTTGTACCTATCAGGGGGTGGTTCTTCACGTCTTTTGGTAATAAGTTATGGCACCAAGGGGCCCGATTCAGGGGTATGTCAAACTGAGTCAGTTCAATTTGGGTCCATAGTTTAGTGGATTGGTGACGGTTCCAGTCGATAAGTCTGGTCAGATGAGTCGCCTGGTGGTATTTGCAGAGGTCTGGTACTGCCAATCCTCCATACAGTTTGGGCAACGTGAGCTGTCTTCTGTTGAGTCTAGGCCTCCTATGTGCCCATATGAAGCTATGAATAAGCACTGATTTTGGTGCGAAACGCGTCAGAATTCTGTACCCCCCATTGCTGTGGATTGGTTTTTGTTTTGATGTTGTGCCCGGTGTGCGGCAATCCAGAGTTCTTACCATTGCCAGAGTTACCATTGCCTGCTAATGTGCCCATATGAAGTCGAAAAACAAGGCTCTGGTCTGGTCAAAGTAACTAGAGGGGATTTGGATCGGGAGGGCTTGTAGAAGATAGAGAGAGAAATTTGGGAAGAATGCACATCTTAAGGATGTTGCATCTCCCAAACCATGAATGGAACCCCGTGTGCCATTTGGTAAGCAGGGCTCGAACAGCAGCCAGCAGTGGGGGAAAATTTAAGGGGAATATCTGAGAGATTTTGGGGGGGGATATGTGTGCCAAGGTATTTCAGGGCCGAGTTTGTCCATTTAAATTTAAAACTGTATTGGAGGGCTGTGAGGAGACGCAAGGGGACTCCTATGCCCATTGCTTCGGACTTGCTGAAATTAATCTTCAAGTTCGAGAGACTACCATACGCTCTGAATTCGCTTAGGAGGTTTGGAAGAGAGACCACTGGATTGGTTAGTGAGAACAGCATGTCGTCCGCATACGCGGCAATCTTCTGCTGTGAATCTCCCATAGCCACCCCAGTGATGTCCGGATTGGTTCGCACGGTACGCAGAAACGGTTCCAGTGACAGGGCGAAAAGGAGCGGAGATAATGGGCAGCCCTGGCATGTTCCGTTCTTAATCCCAAAGGAGTCCGATAGAACCCCCGTTGGCCCGGACACGCACTGAGTGGTCACCATAGATTGAGTTTATCCAATGTAACATGGTGTTGCCCAACCCTATATGTTTCAGAACGGAGGTCATAAATTGCCAGTTCACCCTGTCAAAGGCCTTCTCCGCGTCCGTGCGTAAGAAATCACAGGGAGTCTTGTTCTTATTGACCACATGTAGGAGGTTGAGAACTTTAATTGTGTTGTTCCTGGCCTCTCTGGTTGGGACAAATCCAACTTGATCCATATGGATCAGGGATGGAAAGTAAAGTTGGATCCTGGTAGATAGTAATTTCGTGAAAATTTTGAGATCTGTGTTGAGTAGGGAGATCGGTCTATAATTCCCGCATGTGGTAGGGTCCTTCCCTTCTTTGGGAATCACTGTGATATGTGCTGAGAGGGTGTCTCGGAGAAATTTTATATCTGATCCCAGTGAGCTGAAGAGTTTGTGCATAAATTTCTCTAGGGACGGTAGTAAGGTTCTATAGTATTGTGCGGTAAGTCCATCTGGCCCCGGTGCTTTCCCTGATTTAGTGGCTCCGATTTGCTGAGTGTATCTCCTCTATGATGATGGGCTCGTCTAGCAGCTCGCCTATTTCCTTGGACAGTCTGGGCATGCCTGACCTGGTCAGATAGTCCTCTAATCTGGGCTTGTGGGGGAGCTGGGGTCTGAAGGTTGTAAAGGGACGCATAGAATTCTTTAAACTCTCTTGCTACGTTTTGTGGAAGTGTTATTTTCTGTCCGGAGGACGCCATAATATGTGGTATGTAGTTTGCTAATACCTGGTCTCTTAGAGATTTGGCCAGAAGTTTACCGCATTTATTCCCAGATTCGTACGAAACCCGACGACAAACCTGAATCGCTGCCTTAGCGCGAAATTGCATCAGGTCGGTAATTTTTTGGTGTAAGAGCAGGATTTCCATTTCCAAGTCGGAAGTTTGAGCGTGTTTGTGTCGGGCCTCAGCAAGGGTCAAGTCGTTAAGAAGCGACGTCATCAGTGCAGCGCGCTGCCTCTTAACGCGCGATCCATGTTTAATTAGTACCCCGCGGATCACCGTCTTGTGGGCTTCCCATATGATGCCGGGATTACTGTCAGGAGTGTCGTTGGTCTGAAAGTACCAGTCCAGTTCCCTGACTACATCCTTAAGTACTTCTTCGTCCTGGAGAAGACTTTCATTTAATCTCCATGTCCTCGATCTGGAAGTGAAAGCATCAGTCAGGGCGTAGGACAATAGAACGGGGGCACGTAATAGACCCTATTGATGCGTCCCTAATTGCATGTAGTTGGGAATGAGGAAGTAGGAAGTAGTCCATCCTTGAATAATGTTTATGTGGTGTGGAGTAAAAGGTGTAGTCCCTCTCTGTCGGGTGAATTAGTCTCTAGGCGTCAATCAGTTGTGCCTCGTGTGAAGCACGAGCAATGCATTTCCTAATACTAGGTGTGATTGAGGAGTGTCCTGAAGACTTATCTTCCGTGGGGATTAGCAGGATGTTGAAATCTCCACCTAGTATCAGTTGGCCCCTAGAGAACTCTAGCAGTGTGTCTATCAGTTTGGTGATGAAGTGGTCCTGATGATTGTTAGGGACATATGTGTTCGCCAGGGTTACTTCGATACCACAGATCTTGCCCCTTAGGAACAGAAGACGTCCCTCCGGGTCAGTTTTTATATCCTCACAGTTCCAAGGAACGGTGCAGGAAATGAGAGTGGATACACCACGAGACTTAGCGCTCCTGTTGGTGAAATGGTACACTATCGGGAAGAATTTGTTTTTCAATATGGGGAGTTTGCCCCCTTTAAAGTGTGTCTCTTGGATGAATGCAATGTCCATCTTAAGACGGCATAGGTCTTGGAATAACATGCGCCTTTTTTCTGGAACATTTAGGCCCCTCGCGTTTAGCGAGAGCACATTCACTGCCTCCATGGCTCCCGGTTATAGGGAAGGGAGGAGGTAGGGTGCAGGGAGGGGACGGGATGGAGAGGGAGGAAGGTAGGAAAGGGGTGTAGAAAGGTTAGATCAGTAGGGAGGATGGAAGGTAGAAGATAAGAATAACGGATTATTCAGTTCAACATAAACAGATCAAATCTATACTAGCCAAACACTGGAACATCCTAAAAAATGACAAAGTCTTGGGTCCCCTCTTACCAGACAACGCTAGAGTAATATACAAAGGGGCATCTTCGCTTAAAAGCCAAATTGCCCCCACAATTATTGACCCTCCGACCAAACTGTCCTTTTTTCATAACCTTATAGGATATTATCCATGTAAAAAATGCATTGTTTGCCACTATAACACCAAAGGAAGATGCACGACCAAAGAATTTGAATCTTCAGTGACCAAGACAAAATACGCCATCAAGCACTTCAGTACATGTGCCACCACACACGTTGTATATCTGATTACTTGTCCATGCTCGAAACAATATGTCGGCCGCACAGTACGCTCTTTTACAACCAGAGTATCTGAACATATCTCTAAAATCAAAAGTGGAAGTATTAAGCACACGGTACCAAGGCACTATCGACAGCACCACAATAGAGACCCCAGAGGTACCCAGTTTACGATAATCGATAAATTTACACCACCATGGAGGGGAGGAGCTAAAACCAGAGGGGTCTCACAACTGGAGACTTTTTGGATATACCAATTACAGTCCCATTCTCCGACAGGAATGAACATAGACTGGGATATAAACGCATTTATCAATAAAGCGTAAACAATATCACCTAAGAGAAATTACAGATATACTTCCTTATAAATACACATTGGGATGTAACAATACAACATAACCCCCAACTGACCTCCTTTTATACATATCATTTGTACACGTTTCTGGGAATCTACTTAAAGCTAAACCTTTTCTACTTACCCACTTTTATATCAATATTAAAGAAAACATTAACATTTACAATAACCATAGAGCCATATTTTAAGAGTACATCTCTGATAACTTATGTTTTTATATACATTTTATATATGTGCATTTTATGGATTTTATACACATATTTGTATTTATACATGAGTTTTATGCGTTCAAATTTCATTCATGCCGCATATTTAGGCTTTTATGTACATTCTATATATAGGGATTTTATGGATTTTATATGTACATACATATACATCTATATGCGTTTTATGCGTTTTTATTAATTTATACCGCATATTGAAGCCCTCATATACAGATTTTATGCGTTTATTTTTTATTCATGCCGCATATCTAAACCTTTATGTATATTGTATATAGATATCTTATGGATTTTTATATATATTTATATGCACCTTATGGATTTATACCGCATCAGTGTCACCCCAATGTGACATTACGTCTAAATTAGGCTTATAGATGTGGTAAGAAACCAATATCTTTATAGTTTGCCATTTCACACTATTTATGATATATCTATCCCCTTTGTGATTCGCTCCTATTAAGCCCCGGGACCTTACGTTCCCGCCCCTAGTGTCAGCAAAGTATGACATTCCGTAAAGCACATTAAGCACTGGGACCTTTAGTCCCCGCCCCTAGTGTCAGCAAAGTATGGCATAGCATACGACTGTGTAACACACAGCCATCATTAAAACCATCTGCAAGCGAGAATGAGGCTTGGTCCTTCCGGGTTGTGACGCAATCGCGTCACACCGGCCTCGCTCCAAAACGAGGCTTGGTTCCTCCCAATAACAACAATACAGCGTCTATGCGCCGCCGCTCTGGCCAGTTCATAGTGAGGCTTGGTTAGACAAGCGGTCACATGGCCCAGAGCGGAAGTGACGCCTGACGCTTTCCCTACAGCTTCCAAGGGATTTAACATCCCATTGGAAGCATCTATATAGATACAAAATACAAATCGGACTTAACTCAATATTATAGTCTTATCCCCAAGCCTTTTCATTTCATTTGTAATAAAAATAACACTGTAAGCTCGTCAGACCGGAAGTGATGTCACTTCCGGTCTACAGCAACGTTTTTTTCACTTTGGGGTCACACTCCCTATAAATGCGTGCTGCTGACACATGTAGTCCACACCCCAGACGACGTCTATGCGGACGAAACGCGTCGGGTGGACTACAAGGACAGCACCACGCCAACTCCAATTTTAAAACAGGCCTGTTTTTAACCATCTAAATGTGAGTGTTTTTAAACTGTTTTCTTAAACAATAAAAACGTGTCTCAACGGTATTACGCTATGTAAGTTCTTCCTTTCAATATGACCACACAACATATGTGAAAACGTGGATTTCTGACGCTCACCTTTTCCCATCCGGCACCTACCTTCTTGTCACCTGAGAAAGTTCTGGAGTCATCATGAGGAGCTGAGAGTTGCCAGTGTCCAAACGTTTTAAGCTTTTGCGACTTGTGAGGCATAAAGTGTGGGCAGGACTCATCCCCAGTTTCGTGCTCTCCCCGTGGGGTGCCGAACCCATAGCACGGAATTGTTCTCTGTCCTCTCGGTGGGTGTAATAGCTTGGGCGAGATTGTCCTGCTGGACTGCCTCCCTCCTCGCCAATCCCCCCTTACACTCTGCTGTAAGCGGAAGGGAGACTCCCCTTCCATAGGGCCATTCCATCCCCAGCACCCCATGCCACCCCAGAATTCACATCTAGTGTGCCCCGGATGGGGGGGGAGAGCCCGTGTCTCTCCAGGACAAGTAGGACAGCGGCAGTGGAGACATGACAGGGCAGCTTAATAGCAGACATTCCTATATATTACACATATGGGTACCCTCAGTACATCTATACATTCAGTTCCTCCTTAGTGTGGAACTACCACGCATGAATGTGATAGTGTGGAATGCCTCTGGGGCCTGAAGTCCAGCTTGACTTGTGAAGTGTATCATGCCCTGCCTGGGAGCGGACCGAGTGTGCCAACGTCTTACCTCGGAGGACTCCTTATCATGGTCCGCATGTGCCCCCCAAATCTAGTCCTGGACCAATCACGGGTCAGATCCCGGGAACGGCAGCTGGCTCCGTCAACAGCCAGGGGACACTGGTGGTGTTAAGCATTGGGCAAGGGTGGCAAAAGTCTCGGCTTCCATGGTGGCACAGAAACTCACTCTGGGGTGACATGGGCAACGCGGGTGCCGCTGACAAGTCATGGTGAAGGGTAGTCAGAAGTGAGTAACTAGGGGTGAACTAAGCAGTCTATGTGCAGTCATTCATAGCGGGGCAGACAACAGGCAATATATTCATGACTCACGTATTCCCTCAGCTGAGGGTGTTCGGGCTCTCCTTCTGTGTCGCTGTTGACGCGGCGGTAGGAATTTCCAATGAGTAGAGGGACCCGGGCGGCCCTAAGGGCGAGGGATAATAGCGAGCCAGTTTGGTACCCGGACCGGCTCCACTCCCAAAAAGGCAAAGAGGGCCGGTAGTTCCACCGAGGTACACAAGGTAAAGGAGGAGGCGGCTGCGTTGTGAATGATGACTGCCAGGGGGTATCCCCAGCGATAAGTGCATCCCTGCCGTCTGGCCAGCTCCAGGACAGGTCTCAGCATGGCTTTTCTCTGTAATGTGGCTTTGGAGAGATCCAGGAGGATCTTAATTGAGGCACCATCAAATCCCACATCTCCATGCTTCCATGCTTTGCAGAGAATAAGCTCCTTTTGGTTGTAGTGGTGAATCCTGCAGAGCACGTCTCGTGGCCTCTCTGGGTCAGATGATTTGGGCCCCAGAGTTCTGTGAACTCGGTCCAGCTCTAGGGATGGTGGGGAAGTGCCCAGAACCTCCTGGAAGATGGTCGTCACTGTCGCCACCAGGTCCTCTGCTTTGGTAGCCTCCGGGAGACCTCGCAGCCGCAGATTATTGCGTCGGCTGCGGTCTTCCAAGTCTTCCAGGTGGAGTTGTAGATCGACGGCCGTGGCTGCCTGTGATTCCTGAGAACCCTCCAGTGCTACCACTCATTGTGTAAGGGAGCCCAGCGATGACTCTCCTGAATCAACTTGGTCCGTGAGTGTGTGCAGCTCTGCCTTGACCTCCTGGATGTCCCATATCTGTGCGGAAGACTGCCGGTGTCCCCCGAGAGGTAGTCAGCGGTGGTAGATGCAGTGGGGAAAGCTGGTAAGTCCAACGTGGTGTCCTCTTCTATATAGTCTGCTATAATGGTGCCCGGCGATAGTCTCTGTGTGCCTCGATAATATAGCTGGATACCGCTCCGTGGGGTGGAAGAACGGTTACCTCCCGCCATCGATCTCGTCCTGTATCGTCTGGGGGTTATCATGCCTCTCTAGTGTCCACATAAAGCCATCAGTGTAGTGGGACGGAACGGGGTGGCCAGGACCTCTCTTGAAACACGTCCTCACTCAGCCATTGCTAAGCCACGCCCCACAAGTGTGCCACTTTCTAGATGCAGAGAAATTGCAAAACAAATCAGCTGTTCCTATGGGAGTAGTGCTACACATTATTGATCTATCTGCCCCTGCAAATGCTAGTTTTGGCCAAAAGGTTCTGCAAGCGGGTATTTAATGCCCTTTTCTTTTCTTATCTTTGTTTTTTGTATATTCTTGTTGGGCTGGTTGGCCTTTTTTGTTTTGGTGTATCAGCCTCTCCGTTTGCACTGCTTCTAGATATCCCTTGGTTGCTTATTGTTAATAAAACAGTGTCCCTCAATGGTTAATGGAGAAAATAGGATTTTAGTACCCGCCATAAAATTATTTTCTTTTGAGTCTATTGAGGGACACAGCTCCTTACCATCATATGATATTCTTTCCCTTTTAGACTGCTTGATACAACTGAGCAAGTGAGAGGTTGGAAGGAGCCTTTAGGGAGCTGGCCTTATTTTCATTGTGCTTATTGCCTATTTCTTCTGTAGGTGACAGTATAACCCTTGGTTGCTTACTCCTTATAAAAAAGGATTTTATGGTGAGTACTAAAATTTGATTATCCTGCACCTTGACAAACTTTTATGTATCAGGGTACACAAAAGAGTATTGTGTACATCTATTGGCAAACATGAAAACCCAACCTATCTTGGTCCAAAAACAAATGAAGAGACAGGGAATAAGATGCCAATATGCCTGTGCATATGTTTACTTATAAATCATTGGTGATGTAGGGATCGCTGATTTGTTTTCTTTTTTTTTTTATCCTTTATAGCAAACTGAGTGCAAAGCTGTGATCCAAGTGGAAGAAGGCAGTACCCTGACTGATGGAGGCTTTTCTTTAGACATAGACATTGAAGATACTTCTATCCCAAGAATGTGGGTTGAGACCCACCCAGACCAAGACAGTGAGGTAAAACGCTGTACCATCTGCACAGAATTTTGGTTCCAGACTTTTCTCTCTAGGGTGAAAAACATAACATATTTCAGCCGGAATTTCTGATCATTCTATTGCTGTTGTGTATTTCCTAACAGTTCATCAAAGGACAGAGGAAAAGTTCAGGACCATTGTGCTATGCTGCTGCCTTTATGTAAAAAAAAAAAAAAAGGGCCAACCAAGTATAACCCTTTCCACCCCCATGGTGCATAGTTTTTTTTTCTAGTGTCCTAGGAAGATGTATGTCTTTTCAAATCCATTTTTTCTAAACATTTTTACTTTTATTAAGACTACTTTTTCTTCAATCAAGATTGATCATTAAGATGATGAGCTGGGACTTGTTATGCAGTTA
Organism: Lithobates sylvaticus; assembly: GCA_028564925.1. Classification (NCBI taxonomy): domain Eukaryota; kingdom Metazoa; phylum Chordata; class Amphibia; order Anura; family Ranidae; genus Lithobates; species Lithobates sylvaticus. The sequence continues at coordinate 529,896,317 of CM053027.1, read as the reverse complement.
TCTGGAATGGGTTATCCTCAGTGCCACCTGAAGTCTGTATTGGGACCCTACTAGAATGAGGGTGCAGTGTTGGCTATTAATGTGCCCATTGGGTACTAGGCTTTATTTGTGGTGCTCTCAAGGCACCTAGTGCACTGGCTTGAAAGATTGTGGTGCACTCTACATGTCCAATGTCATGACACAATCTCTGGTGTGATCCTGATCCCTAAAGACCCCTGAAGACTGTCTCAGGAGTATGCCTCCAGTAGAGGCAAAGATTTCCTGGAATGTGACATGATCACTGGGTTCTGCATATGGAGCTCTCTGGTGCATCAGAGGCGTAACTAAAACCTTCAGGGCCCCCGGTACAAGAAACCACGAAGGACCCCCTCCATGGATCAGTGGCAGCGGATGTGAAGTCCACTTATGGTGGTGGGGGAGATGGGATCAGTGGTGTTGGTGGGGATAGGGATGATATCAGTGGGGGGATGGGATCAATAGCAGTGGCTAGTTACTGTGCATTTAGCTGCAGAATGTTCTCCAAGCCTTTGACTGTGGTATGTCTGGTGCTTGTCTTCATATGAACATGGTACGTTTCTCCTGCAAGTGCTGAGTCACTAATAGCTGTGTTACGTGGGAACTTTTACTATCTCCTCCCACTTTTAGTGTGAGCTTTTTTTTCCCTAGCAGTGGTGGGGATAAGGATGACATCAGTGGCAGTGGTGGGATAGGGATGACATCAGTGGTGGTGGTGGTGGAATAGGAAAGACATCATTGGTGAGGGTGATGGGGGGATAGGGATGTCATCAGTCCACTGCCACTGATGTCATCCCTATCCCCACCACCATCACTGCCACTGATGTCATTCCTATCCCCACCGCTGCCACTGATGTCATCCCTAGCCCCACCACCACTGTCACTGATGTCATCAGTATCCGCACCACCATCGCCACTGATATCATCAGTTTCCCCACCACCACCACCGCCACCAACACTGATGTCATCCCTTTCCCCAATCACCACTGCCACGATGTCCTCCCTATCCCACCACTGCCACTGATGTCATCCCTATCCCCACTACCGTCACTGCCACTGATGCCATCCCTATCCCCACCACTGCCGCTGATGTCATCCCTATCCCCCCCACTTCCACAGATGCCGGATGAGGGAAGGGGAGTGTAGATTCAGGCAGAGGCAGCGGAGGAGGGGTTGGCATCAGTGACACTGGCACTCACCTGCTCTCTTTCAATGATTCTTTCTCCTTCTCTTTGCTCAGTGTGTCTCTGCCTGCGTCTGGCTCCCTTCACGTGCCTTCAGTAATGCCTCTCCTGACCAGTGTTGCCAACCTACCAGATTGAAATTTACTGACACCACACCCAAAATTTACTGGCGCAGCCAAGTTTTTACTGGCATTTCCAAAAGTTACAAAATTACAGTTGTAAGTGCAAATTTCAGTATTTAGGCTACAAATAAGTACAATATGCAATTAGCAATGTTATTCAAGGTAGATATTAAGGCAAAAAGCATATTTCTTATTTTATTTTAAATATAGTAATTAAGTGGCTCAGGGACAGGACTCAGGGGCAGGAAATTAGAATGGGCGACACACGCACATGAAATAGACTCTCACAGTGACACTGACAGCAGTGTGCAGCAGCACAAATCACTGACACTTCCCATCCCGAGTGACAGTCTCTCTCCATACCAAGTGGTCGTCTCAGTCCCCTCCAGTCCAAACAGCATTGACAGTCCCGCCCCCGGCTTGCCCTGCTCCTGTCCCACAGACCCGCACATGAGGCTCTGACCACTCTGCGTGGCTCCCTTGCACCATGACATCACACGACATGCTCAGGCACCGCCTCCATCAGACCCTGACAACTTTGGGTGTAATCCTAAGTATGCCCATGCAGCGCGTGCAAAATATATTTTTTTATTGCCAAATTTTTGGCAAGGTGCACCTTTAGGCTTTCAAGGATCATAAATTACACATCTAATTTCCTTACTACCCAACATATTTTTGGAGGCCCTGTAGCACCAGGACACTAGAAACACCCACAAAATTACCCCATTTTGGAAAGTACTCCTCTAGAGGGGGGGAGGTAGTAACTGGCATTGGTAAATTATATAGGGAGGTATAAAAGTCCCCAATACCTGTGCAAAATCTTTAGGTTTTGTCATTAACTGTCCCCTGTTACCTTTTATTCGCGGTATATATGTTGCTATACGTTGTTCCTTAAGGGATCTAGCCAATAATCTACCGCATTTCCTCCCGATCATATGAAACTTTCCTCCCAGCTTGTATTGATGCCTTGGCTTTGAACCGGAGAAGATCTGATACCGGTCTCCGAAGTGATTCTAAGTTCTTTCCAATTTGTATATCCAGTGTTTCTTTGTGTTGTAATTCTAGGGCCCGGATTTCGATAAAAAGTTTTGTTAATTGCGCCTCTCGTGCTGTCTTAATACGGGATCCATGTTTAATTAGGACCCCTCTTGTCACCGCTTTATGTGCCTCCCACACTATACCTGGGTCCATTCCTGGTGTATCGTTTGTCTCAAAATAGGCCCTGATTTCCTCTGCTACATCAGCTAATACTTCAGGATTTTGTAACAGACTCTCATTCAGGCGCCATCTTCGCTCTGAAATATAAGGAAAGTTAGATAACGAAAAGCGCATCTTAACCGTTGCATGGTCCGACCAGGTTATTTTTCCTATCGAAATATCCACAACCGAGTTTAACAGGTAGTGTGGGACCAAGAAAAGGTCGATACGCGAGTACGACTGGTGCGGGTTAGAGAAAAACGTGTAGTCTCTCTCCCCCGTATGCATCACCTGCCACGCGTCGATCAGCTGCTGTTCATGGAGTGTTTGCATCACCCGTTTCCTTACACCTTGTGGTACTGCCGATGTGCCAGATGAGGTGTCTATTTTAGCTTCTAGTGGGAGGTTGAAATCCCCCCCTAGAATCAATTTCCCTTCTGTGAAATCGGTCAGCTTCCGAAACACTTTAATCAAGAAAACATCTTGATAGGTATTGGGTGCATAAATATTAGCTAATGTCACTTTGTCTCCTCCAATCTCCCTTTAACAAAAAGATATCGGCCTTCTATATCAGAATAGGTATCGATAAGGGACCAGGGGACACTCGGCCTGCAATCAGAATTGAGACCCCTTTCGAACCCCATGGAAAGAGTTTATTTTGATCCAATGGGTCATGTAGCATGTCAGGGACATTAACTTGACGTTTTCAGATGTATTATCATCACATGGGGTGGGAGGCGCAGGAGGAGGCAGATTGTGCTCATCCTCTTTCTTTCCTCAGTGAGCACAATCTGAGGTAACATATATCCGGAAATAACTAAACAAGCCAACATACACATACAAATAACTTAACACCAGCGCCTCAGTAGGGTGCAAATCATCCTTTATGTTACCTCCCCCACCTTCTAAAAAAATATTTAATTTATTAATCCAATTTGTACATACATAATTGATTGTGCTCATTCTTTCTTTCCTCAGTTATGTACAGTATTCTATATCTATTAATCCTTATTGTATAGTATATTCCTTCTGTGTTTATTGCTGTCTTAAGTGTTTAGATGAACAAATTATCGTGAAACATGAATAAAAAATAAGTAAATGACTACATCCCTGAAAATAAATGAAAAATTTGTAAAGTTTCTCACTCCCTTCCCCCCAAGAAACCCCCTCTCTCCCCCTCCCAAATAATACTCCCTCCTTCTCTCCCTCTTACCCCACCCTATTTATAAAAATATATTTTTGAAGCATCAGAGACACAGGGATTAGGGGATTTTAGACCCTCCCCCCCCCCAAAAAAAAGGAGGGACCCCCATTAGTACTAACATAAAAAAGGGGAGCTATTATGCACTCCCGAGCTTAGTGGGGGCCTCTCTGTTAAAGAAAAAGAAAATACTAATAAAATAAGAAAAAATAAATAAATAAAAAAATAAATAAATAAAAATAAAAAATAAGTTATATACACACATATATACATACACATACATATACACACACACATATATATATATATATATATATATATATATATATATATATACACATACACATACCCACACATACACATACACATACACACTCCGGCATACTCTAAATTAGCTTTGGGATAATTTGCAAGATAGGCATCCTCCCCAAAAAAAAAAAAGGAGGTGAAAGGGGGTGGGGATGGACAATTAAAAAAAAAAAAAAAAACCCAACCCCGATCCTCCATCACACCATCAATAACTGCAAGACACTACAAGAAAAAAAGGGAAAAATTCTGTAAAGTCCTGTTCCCCCCCTCCCTCCCTCCACAGTCCTTCCGTGTTCTTCTTAACTTTGGCGCTTTTGTGTCCTGCATATACTTCAGCATTCTGCCGATGACTCTGTAGCCCCCCTTCATCCTTGCTCCTTGACAACTTGTGGTGCCCGTCCTGTCCTTCCCTGTTCGGCAGGTCTCCGTCGCCCCTGACCTGGGCCCGGTATTGGTTTTAACCAATTGGGAATCGGTATTGCTTCCGTTTCCAGGAAAGCGGACAGCCCAGGCAATTCTACTGGGTTAGACAGGAGGTACGACAGGGTGCCCTTCCTGACAGTAAGCGAGATAGGGTACCCCCAGCGGTATGTACCCCCCAATTGTCTAATTTTATCCAATAATGGTCGCAACAGCGCCCTTCTTTGGAGGGTATTCCTGGAGATGTCCGCTAATATTTTTATCATCCATTAAAATCCATTTCTCCTACTTCCCAAGCCTTGCGAAGAATAACCTCTCTATGAGAGTAACGCAGGAGGCGACAGACAATGTCTCTAGGTCTTTTGGGGTCTATTGGACGTGGTCCCAGAGCCCTATGAACTCTCTCGAACTCAAAAGCCTGGGGGGGTACTGATGGAACCACTTGCTGGCAAATTTTCAATGCAATAGACTGTAGTGTCTCCTCACCTGCATCCTCGGGGACCCCCCTTAGCCGTACGTTATTGCGGCGATTCTGGTCTTCAAGCTGTTCCACATGAAGCTGTAGTGACGAGACCTGTGTTGTTTGTGCTTCTTGTGTCTGCTCCAGCTGAGCAACTCTTTCTTCCAGAGAGAATGTTGCCGCTTCCCCTGTGATGATCCTGTCCGTGAGTGTCTGCACTTCTCCTCTGATGATCTGAAGGTCTCCACGGTGCACCTCCTCCATACGAGAGATCAGCGTCTCCATGTCTGCTCTTGTGGGTAATGCCTGTAGGAGAGCTCTGATGTCCCCCTCCCCCAGACCAGGTGGTACGTCCTATTGTGTGCTCTGCTGTGGAGGGGAGACACACAGGAGTGCTCCGGACGGCTCCGCCGTCAACAGGGGAGCCGAGGCTGATGAGGCTGTCATTCCTAGATCAAAGTGAGAGACGTTCTGTGTCTCTATTATGCGGCTCCGCAAGACGACTGTCCGTGTACCTGGGAAATAGCGATGTATCTCAGGTTGGTATGCCGCTCCTGTCTCCTTTCCTTTCTCTTTCCCTGCTCTGGAGGTAATCATGCCGAGAAAACTGCTACTGTATAGCCGGCTGCTATATGCTATGTAGCACACATTTATCTGCTGGTCTGCCGGAGGGCGTCGGGAGCTCCATTAAACTGCGTCCTCACTCCACTGCCATCTCTAGACCACCACAATAAGCTATTTCTAACAAACCTCATAGGCATACTTAGTATTACACCCCAAAACTAATTTTGCTACTCCTCCTGAGTATAGGGATACCACATGTGTGAGGCTTTTTTACATAAATTACGCGTCTAATTTCTTGACTACCTATCATATTTTTGGAGGCCCTGAAGCACCAGGACAGTAGAAAAAAAACACATTTTGGAGGGTAAACACCCCAAGGTACCTTTTAAGGGACACTGAGTCTTTTTAAGACTTTCTTTTATTGCCACAAGTTTTTGGAAAATGCAGAAAGAAAATGAAAAAACTTTTTTCCACAAAATTGTCATTTTAATAAGATATTTCTCACACACAGCATTGGCATACTTAGAATAACAATCCAAAACACATTATACTGTTCCTACCAAGTGTGGTGATACCGTGATACTTTTTCACTGTTTGGACTGATTATCTACTGGACATTTTATCTTGTGCCAGAACTGTTGTAGTGTGATGGTAGCTTAGTGTAGTGTCACTGATAACAGTCCCAGTTCCTATAAGCCAAGCAAGCCCAGCCTATTAGTACCTGATTGCCCCCAGGAATGCCGTATTCACTGGCCAGGAAGTACAGGCTGAGAAAAGGAAGAAGAAAAGAGTTCCTGTGGTTCTAGGAGAGCAGTTGTCCACAGGAGATGACTTGGACTGGTGTCTCACAGAAACCTAGTCAGACGTGCAGATAGGTCAGTTCTGGTGACAGGCAGAGACACGATTAGCCAACAGGCAAAAGATTAGTCCAAACAGCAGACAGCCAAGACACAAAAAAGGGAGAGAAAATCCCTCTAAAGTGATGGAATCTCTGGTTGTCAACAGGGTCACTGGAACTATTTTTTTGGGACAACACAAAATTTGGGATTTTCTTTTACTTTCACTTTTAGAGATGGGCCGAACACCCCCTTGTTCGGTTCGCAGCAAAACTCCTGAACAGGGGAAATGTTCTAACCCAAACGGCGAACCCCATTGAAGTATAATGGAAGCTGAACAGGAAAAATCAAACGTGCCTATTTTGAAGGCTTATATGCAAGTAATTGGCCATAAAAGGGGTATGGGGGTCCGGGTACTGCCCTGGGGGGATATGTATCAATGCAAATTTTTTTTTTTAAAAACAATCGTTTTTTTTTAGGAGCAGTGATTTTAATGATGCTTAAAGTGCAACAATAAAAACAAAAAATTCCTTTAAATATATTGATGGGGGGCCCCTTAGTCTATCTGTAAAGTGGCGCATCTGTAGGATACAAAGGGGGGGGGGGGGGAGAGTCGAATCACATTTAAAATGACTTGCGGTTGCAATTGCCGGAACCCAGCTTCTGAGGAAGAGGAAAAATCCTTGAAACACGATGGTAATCTGATTGCACTACCTTATAACCCCATGGAACATGGGTATTGTGATATGGACTTTTAGAGGAATGATGTGATTTTATTCCAGTTACCAAATGTGAGTACGCTACTTACTTCTGTTATTTAATAAAACTTTTTACCAAGGATAATGCTGGGTCTGGTATGGATTTTGAGGGGGAACTCCTCCCCTCCCCTTTTGAACTATACCAGGCCACATACCCTCAACATTGGGGGGGGGGGGTTAAGTCGTTTGACAGTTCTTATATAGGTAAGGGATGGGCCACCTGGCTATGTCACCTGGTGGCACCACCCCCCTTCTTTCTGACATCAGGTGCATGTTGGGTCAGTGACGTCAGAAGGGGGCAGTGCCACCAGGGGACATAGCCAGGTGGCCCGTCCCTTACCTATATAAGAACTGTCAAACAGCTTAGCCTGCAGTAGACGGCTAGCTTTCATGGATGGCCGGGAACGTTTTTTTTGTTTTTATTTTACGGGTTTAGTCAAAAACTCCTCTGTGTTTTTATTACTTTTTGACACTTTTTTGGTGAATGGGAGTACCCCATATTCATTCACATGGGGGGAGCAGAATCTGGGGGCCCCCTTGTTAAAGGGGCTTCCAGATTCTGATAAGCCCCCTGCCCGCAGACCCCACAACCACCGGCCACGATTGTGGAGATGAGGCCCTTGTCCCATCAACATGGGGACAAGGTGCTTTTGGTTGGGGTTGGGGGGCTTTGCCCAATCAGGGCACAAAATGGACTGTGCAGTGTATTGCAGGGCGTTCGGTAAGCAAACACCCTGCAAATTCGGGTGTTCCCCGAACAGGGCGAACAACCAATGATGCCTGAACTGATACTTGGGCTGAAGCGTTTGCCCAACTCTTCTTACTTTTGGCAATAATGGTAAACAGGACTAATAGAGGGTGTGAATCTCCCTCACAGACAGCAATAAAGACCTCACAGGTGTTCTAACTATCTTTACGCTAACTAAAACAAAAAAAAAAAGTTTTGCCTTGTGTTATACGTTAAGAATTCTAAGGTCATAATTGAATCTTCTTAAGGCTTGGTTCACACCTATATGTGTGGCTGCTGCCCATAACCACACGCATGAAAAACACAGTGCGTTTGCAGGAACCGCAGGAAAATCGCATTAGCAAAAAGACCATGCGATTTCCCTGCAAGCAGCATTTTGAAAAAGGTGCATGCACTTTTCTGTGGGAAATGCAGCCACGGCAGCCTATTCAAATGAATGGGCTGCCATGACTGCGCATACACGAGCCACAAAAATGCAGGGATGTTCACCTAGGGCAAGGATATGCAATTAGCGGACCTCCAGCTGTTGCAGAACTACAAGTCCCATGAGGCATAGCAATATTCTGACAGCCACAAGCATGACACCCAGATGCAGGGATGTTCACCTATGGTAAAGCAAACTCACTCATTATACCTGTCCCACAGCAGCTGTGTAGCCTTCTATGACTGCTTCTGTTCCCACATGGCAAACAGCATCTTGTTTTTGCAAACTGTTAATTTTATTTTTGTTTTTGTCAGGCATGCTTGCTGATATTTCAGCCTAAGTTTGAAGATTGGTACGAAGATCCAAAATTGACCATCTTCCTCGATTGTTCCAATTCCATGGAATCCTGTTTTCAGAGTGCTAAGCAAGTTGCTCTGCTTGCCCTCAATACTGTATATTCCCCTGCTACCAACATTATTGTTTTTGGATCAAGTAAGTAAAATTAATAGGATGAAGTATATGCCACTCTAGGAATGTTTTTCTGTCTACAGTAGCTACATGGTAACAAAGTTAATAATGATGGAAAAGACTCTCGTCTATTATTTGTAAACCTAAAAAATAAGCTTATTCCAATCAAGCCCAAACTATGCTTTATGCTATATTTTGTATATTATTTGTTGGTCAGTCAATTCTAAATACCTCATGATCCTGCCTGTCTTCTTAGCCCTCGTTCACACTGAACCAATTTGTAATGCGATTTGACAGGTCAAATCGCATGACAAGTCATAGCCTATTGCCAGGAATGGCACCGCTCCAATCCGTGTGACGCTGACTTTACGGCGCCGTCCCGAATTGCAAAAGTAGTTCCTGCGCTACTTTTGCCGATTTCGGGTGCGACTTCAAAGACATCTGGGCATGAAGCCGCACAGATGTCTTTCAAGTCGTACCTGAAGTCGCATGGACTTGCTGCTTTGAAGCAACAGGACCCTGTGCAAAAGCATGGCTCCCCTGCAGTCCCATAACTAGCTAGTGGCTGGCTGACACCCAGCCCTGCCGAGCCTGATTGCCTGAGTCTGACAAGAGTCTCCCTGTCAATAGAAAAACTGCACACACTGGAAGCAGCTAATTTTCATCAGCGGTCCCTGCCCCAAGCCCCTGGACCTTCAGGACACGGATATCATAACTAGGAAGGAAAAGCATTTTGGAGGGATTTTTGCTGATTTCTTTTCTGTTCAAAAGATTTTTATTCAGGCTTTTAATGTTCACATATGACAATCAGGAAAAGTGGGAAATGTATTGATGGTTGTACAGCATTGATGGTGTACAGTAGACTAATGCCGGGTACACACGTTCGGACTTTGACCTAGTCCGGCGGGACTTCCCCACACACGCCCGGACTTCCGAGCGTGTGACTTGCCCACACACGCCCAGACTTCTCCGGCGGACAATCCGCTGGACAAAGTCCACGGGACTTTTGAAAATGAACGGACTTGCCCACACACGGAGCAGTCCGTTCATTTAGAATGTGACTTCAGGTATACGAGCTAGCGTAGGCAGTGAATGCCGGCGCGCTAGCTCCGTCACCTGGCATGGATTTAAAGGGACTCCCCACACCGAAAAACGGCGTGGGGGTCCCCCCCAAATCCATCTCAGACCCTTATCCGAGCACGCAGCCCGGCAGGCCAGGAAAGGGGTGGGGACGAGCGAGCGCCCCCCCCCTCCTGAGCCATACCAGGCCGCGTGCCCTCAACATGGGGGGTGCCCTGGGGAAAGGGGGGGCCGTGCGGCCCCCCCACCCCAAAGCACCTTGTCCCCATGTTGATGAGGACAAGGGCCTCTTCCCGACAACCCTGGCCATTGGTTGTCGGGGTCTGCGGGCGGGGGGCTTATCGGAATCTGGGAGCCCCCTTTTATAAGGGGGCCCCCAGATCCCGACCCCCCACCCTATGTGAATGAGTATGGGGTACGATGTACCACTACCCATTCACCTAAGGTGCAAAATGTAAAGTAAAAAACCACACAATTTTGAAAAAATATTTTATTGCACTGCTCCGGGGGTCTTCTTCCGTCTTGGGGGTCTTCTCGCCGGACTCCTCCGCCATTTACCTAGCTCTTTTACGAGCGGAGAAGTCCGGCTACCTTCTTCGTCGTCGCTGCCGTCTGGGGGTCTAAATCCGCCTTCGGGGGTCTTCCGGGGTCTCTTCTGTTCTTGCCGCTGTCGTCGCTTTCTGCGCCGCCTTTTTCTTCTTCTTCTTCTTCTTCTTCTTCTTCTTCTTCTTCTTCTTCTCTTCTTCTTCTTCTTCTTCTTCTTCTTCTTTTCTTCTTCTTCTTCTTCCGATGTTGACACGTCGCTCTCTCTGGCCGGAATGCCAGAGCCGCGCTGTGCTGGGACTTATATAGGGACAAGGGGACAGGGTCACATGCTACGTATACCTACGTAGCTACGTATACCTGAAGTCACGTGCTAAATGAACAGACTTTCCGATGAGCGGCAAGTCCGTTTATTTCAAAAGTCCGGCGGACTAGCCTACTAACGGCGGGACTGCCAAGTCCAGCGGATAATTTTAAAACAAAACTTAAAACCCAGTCCGCCGGACTTTTGGCGCCAAAAAGCCCGCCGACTCCCACACACGAGGGGATTGTCCGCTGGACTTGAGTCCAGCGGATAATCCCGCGGGATAGTCCCTTCGTGTGTACGAGGCATAAGGCAGTGTTTTTCAACCTTTTTTGAGTCAGTACATCCTTTAGAATTGTTCAAAATCCTGGGGCACAGCAATCTGAGGGCTTCTTCTCACAAGGAAGTGCGTTTGAACGTGAGCGCTTTTTAGCATTTTGTGTTTTTTTAATAGGCTGCTCTATGCTTGCGAAACACGCATAAAAGGTGCTGGTATCGTTTTTAAATCATGCCCCACTGCCATGCATTTTAGTGAGCACAACCCTAAGAATTAATGGCACCTACGCATCTGCAAAAGGCAGTGCAGTTTTGTGTGGTGCAGGAAAATGTGTAATTTCACACGCATTACGGCACTGTGAAGAACCCCTAAAATGTAGTTTGTAAGGCAGAGTTAAGAGGTCTGGAGCTTGTAAATCCCCCCCCCTCCAACCCCCCCTACTAGCAAAGGGAAATTTGTGCAGGGCTGTGCAGGGTTTAATTACCGCCCCCCCCCCCCACACACACACACACACACACAATTTCTGCTGCTGGGACATGAGCAGCCTGGAATGGAGATAGGAGGAGGTAATCAAGCTCTGTACTATCTGAACATTAAAGGGTTACTCTATTAACGTTTGTGTACAGAGAGGTGGGAGAGAGAACACCTGAACCTCCTCCTCTATGCTGTTATCTGTACTGTTGCCAGCAAAATTGAAAGCTGTGTGGGCCACCCGAACAGTATAGAACAAAGATGCCAAACCTTTGCACCTCAGATGTTTTGGAACTACATTTCCCATGATGCTCATGCACTCTGCAGTGTAGTGTAGCATCATGGGAGATGTAGTTCCAAAACATCTGGAGTGCCAGGGTTCGCTATCACTGGTATAGAAAATTAGTATTAACAATAGTGAAACAGGAACGGAATAAATTAGAACAATACTACAAATGGCCATTAAATGGCAGTAGAGTTCCTGAGTTCAGTTCAGTTTTTGAACAGGGAAAGAAGGTAAGGTTTCTCACATGTCCACCTTATGATGGAAGGTTCTGGAAAGCTCATGGCTTTGTGCATCTGCGACTGGCACAGGCTTCACATTGGCACTGCTGCTTCTGTCTTCGATCAGGAGGTTCTGGTGGCTGAAGATAGGGCCAACCCCACTGCATGGAAAGCCTCTCCACAGTACTGTAGCAAAGTTCTCTCCAGTGACATAGATGCTGCATGCTCTTGTGCTTACTGCTGGTGGCTCGCACACCAGACTTAATGGGGGAGAACCCAGCACCTGGTAACAGTTCACTTGCCCGGTCACTGCTGTCCCATCAGGCAGGGTCTCTCTGAGCACAGGAAGCAGGGAGGAGCTGGAATTTATATCCCCTGGGTGTGTCCAAGAGCCTAGGGGATGCTGGGAGCAGACCAGAGGATTGTGGAAGTTTGAATTAAAGGGACCTGCACCTGACTGTAGATAAAGGGGTAGGACACAGACAGGCAGCTTGCACAACGTTCAGTTTTACTGGTGAATATACAGATAACAGCATAGAGGAGGAAAGAGCCCGGAGGAGGTGCAGAGTGTGCCATCTCCCTCCTCTCTGTATGCAGAAGTTAACAGATTAACCCTTTCATGATTGGACTGGACGGGCTTTGTCATTTTGTTGCTGCCTCCCGGTTGAAAAACCTTGGGCTAAGGCTACCCAGACAAGGCCAGATAAACATACAGTACAGCTAGAAATCATCATACGCCAATGAGTACAGTAATAATGGCATATGCAGGAAACTAGATGCCCTTCGCAAAGTGGTGGAAAAGCAAGAGGAAAAGACAAAGGTAAGAAAGGGTAAGAAGAGCAGAGGGGAATCCCGTGGGGCCTTTGTCGTAGTGGGAAGGACAGTAGTTGCAGTAAAAGTCTGGAACACATTGTTCTTGTTCAAGCAGCATGATATCAACGTTAGTAGGTAAAAATGTATCTATCCACCAAGGCTGACAGATTTTGGTATATTTGGGGGCCTGATCCTGTGGGGTAGCGTCAATCTTGCCATGAACCATGGCACGCATAACTGTTTTTTTTAACTGCAAGTAGATTAAAAGTGCAGGACTTCTAGGCATCTACTACTATTTCCTTGTATTAAAAAAGTTTAATTTGAGCAGTAGTAATGTCTGGAGGGCGCTAGTTTAGAATTGCTACAGCTGGGCCTAGAGGAATAAATCTGCCCAGCACTATGGAGAGAAGATCAAAAACCTCAGTCCAAAACCTGTGAACAATGGGGCATATCCATCAGACATGTAGGTGCGTTCCCAAATCCTTTCAGCCCCGAAAGCACTCTGCAGAATAGTTTGGTATACATTTTGGAATGCATGCTAGAGGACCTTGTATGTGGCCTCCAGTGTGGCAACATTCACAGAACAGGACTTAGTAGCCAGCCATTTAGCAGTCCAATTTTCTTGTTCAACAGTAACACTGAGGTCATGCTCTGACTTGCTAACATAGGGTGTGGGCCATGAGAAGAGCTTGGAAAGCATTTTAAGGTATAGGGTGGAATTCTGTTCCAGTGCGTGGGGTTCTTTCTCGCAAAGGTATTTAAACATGGTAAACCGAAATGCTTAATTTGAAAGTAGTGAAAAAGTTGACATAGCATTGGGAAAGGGAGAATCCCATCAGGGCCTGCTAATTGGTGCAATCTGGTTAGTTTAAGATCAATCCAAATGTAAAAGGAGGCTGGAGGGGTATAAGCCGCGTAAAACAGGGGGTTCCACATGAAAGATAGCATAGGACAGTGAGGTTAGAGAAGACCTGCCCACGGTTTAGTGCAAACCCAAAGGGTGAGGGAGTGTGAGGTGATGGGGTTCGTGATGAAACACCTCTCTTTTGGGTCCTGCTGATTTGACTCGCCTGCGGCTTTTGAGAGGCTTTAATTCAGCTTTACCTTCGCTTTGTTTTGGAGAAATTGCCGGTATGAGATATCAACACATACACAGGGCATCTGCCAAGCTTCAACAAAGTTTCAAAAGAGCACCACCGAAGCCTCATCGAAGCACCACCAAGGCATCATAAAAGCTTGTTGAAGCAGTAGGAACTTTAATGTGCGTTAAAGCCGAAGCAAGTGTATATGAGCCTTAAGAGTTCACACCTATTTTAAGTTCTCTCACAATTCTGTTCTCAAAATAAATACTTAATTTTGCTTCGGTCCTCCAAATTCTTACAGTCCCCACAAAGAAGGTGGAGAAAATGTAGTGAATTCCTCAAAAATGTATTTAAAGGGTTGAAGTAAAATAGTAGGAGTTAGTAATCCATAGACAACTTTACAATCTACCATCCTATAGACGACTAGCTTATATGTCAGGCACAATCTGAAGAGTTAATGGAAAAAAAAAACCTCTAGGTGAGGTAAATAGCATAGTAAATGAGAAAAAAAAATCAGCATACAGAAGATACAAGAAAACAAAGTATAGCTGATGGAGAAATGTATAAAAACAGACATGGCCAAACATATCAGTGCTACTAAAGCACAGAATGAACTATGTCAGACAAAGAGATGAGGCATATTTTATTAGGATTTAAAAAAATGCAGTTTTTATTTCCTCAGTCAAAAGCCAGAAATATTGTACAGACATGCAGCACACAATGCAAGTGTTTTACATGGCCGCAATGCAAGATGTAGAGACTAGGCAGGTTTGATCCTCCTAAAATATTAATTAGAGTGTGTATTTCAGAGCAACAAGCCAGAAAAACTGAACTCTATGTACTCCTTTATTTGCTAAGATTCTGTGTCAGAGGGAGATATGATCTGCAATAAACAAATCACAATGTCTTTCTCTTTTTTTTTTTTTTCCCCCCAAACTCTATATTCAAACAATTCTAAATATTGCATATAGACTTCTTGAAAGCTTTTGCTGTTTCACTATTCCAGAGAACGTGTACAGGCAAAAGGAAAATTTCGAGCTGAAGACAGAAAAATTTAACAGTTATGAGGGGCACCTTTAGACTATTTTGGCATACTGTAGTTATTAAGCCCTTTTGAACAGGCTGCAATTTCTAAGAGCTTGAGCTGACATTTAGCATCTGAAAAAAGAAAACAATATTTTTTTGTCTTGTCTTGGACACTGATGATGGAACAGCTTAGCAACACAACTAACAAACAAGTGTGGACAGTTGACAATTTTGAAGGGATAGAGAAAAATAAATATGGCTTACTTTTTCACAGAGTGAGAGGCACAACTTTTAAAACCTGTTCAGACTGTCCGCTATTTGTGATTGAGAGAGAGCAAGCAGATTGCACCTTACAATCCATATATTGTTTTTCCATGCAGCAGATGGAAAAATATAAGTACTTTTCAGTACAGTTTTATACCTTTTTTGGAGAGGCCACTATCTTTGAGGTACAGAGTGCGCAGATTTAACCTGAAATAATTAAATCACACTATATATACTTGTGGAGATATGATATACATATTGTAAACAGAAACAGACAGAAAAAATCATCCTTACTATTGAGAGGCAGGCTCTTTTTATGACACATAATCTAGAAATCAGAATCAGAAAATGGATTGTCATTTTACAATAACAATCATAATATGAAACAGAATTGTAGCTCCCTCACATTAACCACTTCCCGGCCACCCACGCGAAGGTGGCTGGATAGCGCGAATCGCCATAGGTGTACGTCGTTCCGTGCATGTGATATAGCGGGAGCGTGCCTGTGGGTCTGGCAGACTCGATGTCCGGCGGCGACCCATGATTGCGGTATACAGAGGCAGAACGTATCTGCATGTAAATTAAGGTGGATCCCCGCTCTGACAGGAGACATCATGAAGATCTGCTGTTCCCAGTCATCGGGAACAGCGATCTCTGTGGTGTTCCAGGCAGCCCACCCCCCCTACAGTTAGAACACACCCAGGAAACACAGTTAACCCCTTGATCACCCCCTAGTGTTAACCCCTTCCCTGCCAGTGTAATTTATACATTGATCAGTGTATTTTTATAGCACTAATCAATGTAATAATGTCACTGGTCCCCAAAAGAGTTTTTTTGGGATATCTATTATAGCAGAAAGTCGATTTTATTTTATTTATTTTAAATTTTTTTTAAATTGTCACTCTTTTTTGGTTTATAGCACAAAAAAATAAAAACTGCAGAGGTGATCAAATAACACCAAAAGAAAGCTCTACTTGTGGAAAAAAGGACGTCAATTTTGTTTGGTTACAGCGCAATTGTCAGTTAAAGCAATACAGTGCCTTATCACAAAAAATGGCTTGGTCAGGAAGTGGTTAAATCCTTCTGGGGCTGAAGGAATTCCACACCCAGCATAAAAACACATAACCAAAAACAGCATACATACCATAATAAATACATACTGTTCCTCCCAATCCATTTATTCCACAAGACCTCTAGCGTTCAATAGCCACACAGATCGAGAGAAGCTATTCTGCAACCTGGTAGTACTAGAGCCAATACTTCTATACCACCTACCAGATGGTAGCAATGTATACAAAGCATTAATAGGATTTAAAGTGTTTTTTCAATATATTAATCACTCTCCGAAGACAACGTCACCCCTCCAGTTCATCAATGCAGGGGAGACTAATTGCTGCAATAATATTCTGTGCAGTTTTTATTACCCTATGCAGGGCATTTCTGTCACGGATTGTGCATGATTCTTGCCACAAAGAAATGTGATACGTTAGCACACTTTCAATGGCAGCTTTATAAAAGCTATAAAAGACCTACTCTGAAAAGCCTGCCCTCCGTAGCTTTCTCAAAAGGTACAGTCTCTGATGAGCCTGGCCTACCAGATGGGATATATTCCCTGTCCATGACAGGTCTGCCCTAATTATTGTTCCCAGAAAGCAGAAATCCTCTACCTTCTCAACCTCCATCCGATTAATCACCACTGGCTCATAGCTAACCTCCCGTACTTTCCTAAAATCAATAATAATCTCCTTTGTCTTTGCTACATTTAGCTGTAAGTTCTATTTGCACCATCCAACTAGATTTTCAATATTCTGGTCGATATGCAGATTCATCACCGCCCCTTACTTTCCCCACTAACATGGTGTCATCTGCAAATTTTAACAGAGTCCATCTTGGAGTGAGTGGAGTTGTTGTACCTGGCTGGTTCCAGTACCATGTGATCACTGTGCCCTAAAACACTAGCTGCGATGTGAGACAGGGTGCCCTATCCCCCTTCATTCCTCTTGCTTGTGTTTCTTTGGGCATGTGCTAGGTTCTAGGAGCTAGAGAAAGGCGTAAGCTATTAACGTGGCAGTAGACTCATGGCAGTCGAAAAAAATAAGTTTAGTACTACATACTAGCACATTATGAAAGACTTACCTTAAAATGGTTTGTCACCGCTGCGGAGGCTTCCATCTTCACCCGGGCTTCCTTCTGGGTTTTCTAACTGGCTTAACCATGATGACGTCACACCGGAGTCTCAACCACAGTTTACAGCTCTGAAGGCGCCCCATAGGTATGCCGTTCCTTCAGAGCGCATGCGCTGGTGACATCACCGGCTGCTGCTCACTAGAATATTTTCTAAATTGTGCACGTTTAGGAGATATTCATTTTACCTACATGTAAGCTTTATTATAAGCTTTCTTGTAGGTAAAAATAAAAAACAAGAGTTTAATATCACTTTAAGCAGCTGAGGGGAGGGGAGTGCCTTGTCGAACATCTTTGCTACTGTTGTAGGGTACTGTACCTATGAAAGTGGGACAAATTACTACATGCACTTTTTTTTCGTTTCAAAACTGAATAATGTAAAAAGATAACATTAGTTATTATTAAAATGCATTAAGGGTGGGAATGAGGTTCAGGAGGGCAATCTTTTCAATACAAAGCTAAAATCAAGAACACATGGATATGACCTCAAACTAGCTGCAGGAAAGTTTAAAACTAATCTTAGAAAGTATTCTATTACTGAAAGAAAAGTTGATGCTAGAAAGATACTTCTAGAAGTAGAGTCAGTCAGCAGTAAGTGAATTTCAACATGCTTAGGACAAATGTAGATAGATTATAATTCTGTATTTTAAAGTTACACATAAACATCAAGCTAAGAACATATGGATATAGCAAGACATTCAAGAAAAAAGAGAGAAAAAACTCTTCTATATTTCTCTAATTGAGTCTCTGAATCAAACTATTTCCATATTACCCATTAGCGATTGGATAAAGGAGAAAAAGTTATGCACAAGGTATTGGAAAGAGTATACACTATATTAGAAATTTTAGTTTTTATTTAGACAATCATAACATTGTGCATACTCAAGTCTAATGCAACAAGACTCACACATGGTAAAATTCTACACCACCATGCTCAAATTCCCAAGGTTGCCTGTGTATTATTCTGAATAATGTCTATAATTCTAATACTATAATTCTTTAGAATAGACAGGCGACATGGGGAATATGAGCATGGTGGTGTACTGTAGTATTTTGGTAATGAGTCACGTTGCATTGGGTTTAAGTACTATTTTACGTTTGTCTAAATGAAAACTACCATTTTTTAATCAGGACTTTAGTGTACGTTATATGCCCTAATGTAATCTAGGTTCCTAGGGCATACACTGTACCCTTGGTCCTTATACCCTGCCATTGCAGTTATAACTAATGAGACAGGGCTGTCGTGCTGACAGGTGAGTCTCACTCTGTACCTCGGGAGCAGCTGCAGCAGTTTCTGTCCTGATGTCTGCAGACATTATTGATCCATGTACCATTAAAATGACAAATGTTGCATATTTGTACAAGTATTCTAATGTTTATTTCTTTCTCATAGCCTACAAAGAATTTGATCTCTACCCAAAGCGGGCTGATAACTCAGAAATGGAAAAGTTCATTAAAGTAAGGAAAATGCTTTGACAGTTTTGTAGGATTAGATATTTGCTACATTTAGTTGTACTTAGGGTAGAAATGCCATTCAGTGTAATAATATTTCAGGAAAATGCCACTTTAAATACTATTTTTAGTAATTCCATGCCTACAGTACACTTTCCAAAATAATTTTATTGTAAGATTATGAATATTTGTGCACATCTTTCTACATTGATCATGACCTAAATCTTGCTATTCTCGAAAAAAGAAAGAAGGTAGGAGAAGATGAGGCACATGGTTTACTAACCACACAGATGGCACCTTAGGTGGAAAATCTGTCTGTGGTTTGGGGTCTGCATTCAGGTCCGTGCACTCGCTCCTGCCCGCATGTCAAACTTTGACAAATGAATGTGTCTGTGCTGCTGCTGTGTGTGCATCCACTTTTATGGGCTGCCTGCATGCAGCTACAAAGTGGTTGCACACTCATCTGCCAGTGGCTCTGCATGTTGCACTAATTGGCCATCTGAATGAGCCCTTTTTGAGTAAAACAAGAATTCCTAACTGAAAAGAGTTACTAAAAGTGTAATAAATTTTCCTTGCATAATACTTTACACTGCAGTCCAAACTCGGGTATATCAGGATGACACGTTAATATTTTTAATGCTTTAAAGGCCTTATTTAAATATGGTGCAGAAGATAGATGCCCGATAGTCTGGGCTGTACATACTTTAAAGCTGAACTCCAGGCAAACAGGAGGACATACTGTAACTCCTCCACCAGATCCTGCACTTCTATGTGCAGCCGCAGCACCCCCTCGTTTCTGCCATCCCTGGTCTCAGAATTCAGCAGACTCTGGCAGCTGACTCTAGCCCTTCTCTGGTCCTCCTCCAGCCCCTGCACTTTCTGATACCCAACTCTGCCTCCAGCTTCTTCCTGGCAGCAGCACAAGGTAAGGGGGTGCACTGTGATGTAAGGGATGGTGGGGAGACTCTTGACATCTAATGTAAGGAGTCAGGTGCTCTGGACATCTAGTCTTACAGATAGCACCGGCCCTTTGAGGACAACGATAATGCTGATGCGGCCCTCAATGAAATTGAGTTTGACACCCCTGCCCTAAGGTATGGTAAAATTCTAATTAGAAAATACTTAGGTAAATATGGAAGTATTTTCAATAATACAGATAATGAATTACCAAAGTATATCTTTCAAACCAGAAATCTCTGTTTTGCAGGGCAAGATATATGACTTTTCTCTGCTGCACTACAGGAACACAGGTCTTAATCTCCTCCAGCCTGTGACTCAAGAGTGAAAAGAGAGTTTGATGTGATTATATCAGCATGCTTGTTGCATTGCAATACAGCTGACTCGCTCCTAGTGATGCTTCTCCCTTCCACAGTCTATACTCTGCTGTGCAGGCACTGCAAAAGGCTGATACAAAGTCAAACTCAGTACTAACAGTATCTCAACAATGCACATGCTGCTAGTATTTAGACAGTATATATTTTGGCTGGTTTAGCTTTAAATATTAATTTGTAAATGCAAGCAGCATACAGTATCTCACAAAAGTGAGTACACCCCTCACATTTTTGTAAATATTTTATTATATCTTTTCATGTGACAACACTGAATAAATTAAAATTTTGCTACAATGTAAAGTAGTGAGTGTACAGCTTGTATAACAGTGCAAATTTGCTGTCCCCTCAAAATAACTCAACACACAACCATTTATGTCTAAACTGCTGGCAACAAAAGTGAGTACATCCCTAAGTGAAAATGTCCAAATTTGGCCCAATTAGCCATTTTTCCTCCCTGGTGTCATGTGACTCGTTAGTGTTACAAGGACTCAGGTGTGAATGGGGAGCAGGTGTGTTAAATTTGGT
Organism: Lithobates sylvaticus; assembly: GCA_028564925.1. NCBI lineage: Eukaryota > Metazoa > Chordata > Amphibia > Anura > Ranidae > Lithobates > Lithobates sylvaticus. Next base: position 529,875,755 of record CM053027.1, on the reverse strand, counting down.
GTTATCGCTCTCACTATTTTATACTGGTCACTGGAAGTTCAACATGGCACCTCATGGCAAAGAACTCTCAGAGGATCTGAAAAAAAGAATTGTTGCTCTACATAAAGATGGCCTAGGCTATAAGAAGATTGCCAAGACCCTGAAACTGAGCTGCAGCACGGTGGCCAAGACCATACAGCAGTTTAACAGGACAGATTCCATTCAGAACAGGCCTCGCCATGGTCAACCATAGAGGTTGAGTGCATGTGCTCAGCGTCATATCCAGAGGATGTCTTTGGGAAATAGACGTATGAGTGGTGCCAGCTTTGCTGCAGAGGTTGAAGGGGTGGGGGGGATCAGCCTGACAGTGCTCAGACCATACCCTGCACACTGCATCAAATTGGTCTGCATGGCTGTTTTCCCAGAAGGAGGCCTTTTCTAAAGATGATGCACAAGAAATTTACACTGTTATACAATCTGTACACTCACTACTTTACACTGTAGTAAAGTGTAATTTCTTCAGTGTTGTCACATGAAAATATATAATAAAATATTTACAAAAATGTGAGGGGTGTACTCACTTTTGTGAGATACTGTATGCTGCTTGCATTTACAAATTAATATTTAAAGCTGAACCAGCCAAAATATATACTTTCTAAATACAAGCAGCATGTGTATTGTTAGAATGTTGGTGTTTGTGTATTTCCTCCTTATATGTGCAGTAATCCAGCATGAAATAAATCTTGTATTTTTATTCTATGCAGGAGTTTCCTGTAATAAAAACTGATTCCTGGTGCTCTCTATGCAGGGTGATTGGTCTTGTGTCAGCCTTTTTTATGCCGCGTGTAATGGGAGGACCTTCCGGGCTCCACCCCCAAGCTCCTCTTAGTGCATGGACAATGTGCAGCAGACACTGTTACTTTTGCAAAGGCATTTGGTTCACATAGAGCGACTTTATATCATTTGCACCTATTGAGGGATACACTGTATGTAAATGAAAAATGTGTGTGCCCGGAGTGCAGCTTTAAAGGAGAAGTATAGCCAAAGCTTGTTTGGCTGTACTTCTCCTATGGATCACAGGAGTGCAATACGTTTTGAGCAGAGAGCGAGCTGAAGTCCGCTGTCTGCTGACGTCACAGAAGTCAGGCCAGGCCAGGCACCACGTCATCATGACAAAGTCTGTATCTGCCAGGTGCCTGGACCTTCATCCGGCTCAACCTCTCAGCAAGCCACTGAGAGCCTGAGATGGCCAGCCCCGCCCCCTCCACAGCCCAGTGCTCTAGTGAGCGAGGAGGGGGCAGAGCAGAGAGCGGTGACTAACAGTCTGCAGCTCTCTGCTCAGGGAACTGTCAGAACCGAGCGATCAGTGGTGTTCGATCGCTCGGTTCTCAGTGTAGAGGCGCCGGGGGAAACAGATGCAGCATTGGACCCATGCTGCATCCACCTAGGTAAGTATGATACAGGGTACTATAAAAAAAAACTTTACTTCACTTTTAAGGATGTATTATTGAATACAGAAGTACATTCATTTGTGTTTTTTTTAATATCTGCCTGGAGTTCCACTTTAAAATATGCTAGTATTAGTAAAAGTTAGGGCAAATTAGGGCTAGGTTAAAGTTAAGATCACAAGACATGAACATGGACAAAACATATGGTTCCTGTATAGAAACATACATTTTTTTTTTACCTCAGGCTCAGTCCAGACTGAATTGAAAATAGTGCCAGTCTGAAATATAACTTTCCCTTTGACCTGTAGTTCTCATTTTATTTACTTCTGATCCTTTCCTAGATGGCCAAACCCAACATGGGAAGTACAGAGTTCTGGAAGCCTCTACTGTCCACCTGTCTTCTTAAACCCACTTCTGGACCTCATAAAATCCTCCTCATCTCTGATGGGCACCTTCAAAATGAAAACATTGCATTCCAGATCCTAAAGAAAAATAAAAATCATATTAAATTGTTCACTTGTGGTGTAGGGTAAGTATTATTCACTGATTGACTGTATCTGTTAACAGCACCCAGACCTTTGAAAATGGTTAAGTCTTCATTTACACCAAGAGGTGCGTCAGAGTGTGCACTTTTTTTTCCTGTGCATTGCGTTATGAAATCAAAATGAATGGACTGATCTGTGCGTAAAATTGGATGGTACTGCAGTACTATGCATTTTAAAAGGTGCAAATAAGGGCACTAATGCATGTGTAGGTAGGGTGCAGGGTGGTGCAGCAGAAGAACACACTCAGTCCCAGTGCAGCGAAAGAACTTGTATTGCAATAATGCAGAAACAGTTCACAAATAACCCGGTGGAAGGCAGCCCAACCTGGAACACTCACTGTTCTACCAGCCATCATGTAGAGAGCAGACTGTAGCCAAGTGTCCGCATCTGTAGAGAGGGGGAGAATGCGGCCTGGCCGTCTTGTGCCCCACAGGCAGGTGGGAACCTTTCCCTGCCACCAATTCTGTCCCTAACAGTCAAGGTACCTGTCCCTACTCTACCAACTCGCAAAAGTGAGCCAAACCTTGGAGCCAGGGCCATAAAAAGGCTCTACCTGACCCAAGATGGCTGCCAGAGGCACATGGGGCAGCAGCATCCAACTGGATGCTTCTCCAGTGACCCAGGAAACCACAGAGGAACTATGTTCCTCTTGACTTCCTCTCCAACTGCAGTGCAACAGCGGAGAGAGCCACCTGCATGGGCAGACAGTAGACTGCACCTGCCTACACATGCACATTTGCAAGATGCGTGGGGCTGCGATTAAGAATTAATGGCACTCGCACTTGTCTGCAAAAGGGCAGTGTGTTTGTTTTTCTTTTTTTGTTTACAAACTTTGTTATTGGGTACAAAAAAGTGGTACAAAACAAGATAATATATATTAGGAAAAATGCAATATATGAGCTTGCATAGTAAGGACAATTACAACTATGGGGGTTATTTACGAAAGGCAAATCCACTTTGCTCTGCATGTGCACCTGAAAGTGCACTGAAAGTGCACTTGGAAGTGCAGTCGCTCTAAATCGAAGGGGTAGATCTGAAATGAGTGGAAGCTCTGCTGATTTCATCATCCAATCATGTGCAAGCTAAAATGCTGTTTTTTTTATTTTCCTTGCATGTCCCCCTCGGATCTGCAGCGACTTTACTTCCAAGTGCACTTGCAGTGCAAAGTGGATGTGCCTTTAGTAAATAACCCCCTATGCATAAGGGCAGTGTGTTTTTCTTTGTTTCCGCACTGCACCTAGTGTGAACATAGGTGCAGCGCTTTCAAAATGATAATGCAAACCCCCAAAAAACAAATCAATGACGTGAAAACATATAGATGAACACTTGCAGTGATAATCAAAAAAATCAGTGTAGTGTGGCACACGATACCTGCAATTATTTTTGGAGCACTTACATAGTTACATAGTTAGCTAGGCCAAAAAAAGACACAAGTCCATCCAGTTCAACCATAAAAAAAAGAAATAAATAAAAATAAAAAAATATCGTACAATCCAATATACCCCATTCTATACCCACAGTTGATCCAGAGGAAGGCAAAAAAAAAAAAAAAAAAACCCCAGAAGAGCATGCTCCAATCTGCTACAGCAGAGGAAAAAAATCACTTCCTGATCCCCCTAGAGGCAATCCGATTTTCCCTGGATCAACTTTACCTATAAATGTTAGTACCCAGTTATATTATGTACATTTAGGAAAGTATCCAGGCCTTTCTTAAAGCAATCTACTGAGTTAGCCAGAACCACCTCTGGAGGGAGTCTATTTCACAAATTTCACAGCTCTTACTGTGAAGAAACCTTTCCTTATTTGGAGATTAAATCTCTTTTCCTCTAGACGTAAAGAGTGCCCCCTTGTCCTCTGTGTTGACCGTAAAGTGAATAACTCAACACCAAGTTCACTATATGGACCCCTTATATATTTATACATGTTGATCATATCCCCCCTTATTCTCCTCTTCTCAAGAGTGAATAAATTCAGTTCCTCTAATCTTTCCTCATAGCTGAGCTCCTCCATGCCTTTTATCAGTTTGGTTGCCCTTCTCTGCACTTTCTCCAGTTCCCCGATATCCTTTTTGAGAACTGGTGCCCAAAACTGAACTGCATATTCCAGATGAGGTCTTACTAATGATTTGAACAGGGGCAAAATTATATCTCTCTCTCTGGAGTCCATACCTCTCTTAATACAAGAAAGAACTTTGCTTGCTTTGGAAACTGCAGCTTGACATTGCATGCTATTATTGAGCTTATGATCTACCAAAACCCCCAGATCCTTCTCCACTACGGATTCCCCCAGTTGTACTCCCCCTAGCATGTATGATGCATGCATATTCTTAGCCCCCAAGTGCATAACTTTACATTTATCAACATTAAACCTCATCTGCCACATAGTCACCCAATTAGACAGAGCATTGATGTCGGCTTGTCAATTGGAGACCTCCTGTAAGGAGGTTATTCCACTGCATAGCTTGGTGTCATCTGCAAAGACAGAAATGTTACTTTTGATCCCAGACCCAATATCATTTATAAAGATATTAAAAAGTAAGGGTCCCAGCACTGAACCTTGGGGTACACCACTGATAACCTTAGACCATTCAGAGTAAGAATCATTAACCACGACTCTCTGAATTTTGTCATTTAGCCAGTTTTCTATCCATTTACAAACCGACATTTCCAAGCCTGTAGACCTTACCTTACACATGAGCCGTGTGTGGGGAACTGTATCGAACGCTTTTGCAAAATCCAAGTATACCACGTCCACTGCTACCCCTCTGTCCAAGGTTTTACTTACCTCTTCATAAAAAGAAATCAGGTTTGTCTGACAACTTCTGTCTTTGATGAATCCATGCTGTCTGTTGCTTAAAATGTTTTTTTTTTTCCAGCAAGAACTCGTCTATGTGGTCTTTTATTAAACGCTCCAGTATCTTTCCAACTATAGAAGTTAAACTAACAGGTCTATAGTTACTTGGTAAAGACTTTGATCCCTTTTTATATATAGGCACCACGTTCGCCCTGCGCCAATCCAGTGGTACTATTCCCTTCATTAATGAGTCCCTGAAAATTAAATACAATGGCTTTGAAATGACAGAGCTCAATTCTTTTAGGATCCGTGGGTGGATGCCATCTGGTCCAGGTGCTTTAGCCACCTTTATTCTGTCTAAATATTTCTAGACCATATCACTTTTGAGCCATTGTGGATCATTCGGGGCTGTGTAAATACCACCCCCATTATGGACATGAGCTCCCCCATGCTCCTTTGTATACACAGAGCTGATGAAAGTATTTAATAAATTAGCCTTCTCTTTGTCCCCAGTCACCCAATCTAGATTATTTTGTAAAGGGCCTACATGCTCAGACCTGACCTTTTTACTATTAATATATTTGAAGAATTTTTTGGGGTTTGTCCTACTATCTTTTGCAATCTGTCGTTCGTTTTGAATTTTTGCATCCTTGATTTCCTTTTTACATATTCTGTTAAATTCTTTGTAACATTTAAACAACACTAGTGTTCCTTCACTTTTATATTTTTTAAAAGCTCTTTTCTTATTGTTTATAGCTTTTTTAACTTTGACTGTGAGCCACATAGGTTTTATTTTAAGCCTTTTAAACTTATTTCCCATGGGAATATACTTTGCAGTGAGGTCCCAAACAGTCTTTTTGAAGAATTCCCATTTCTGTTCTGTGCTCATTGATGCCAATATTCCCTCCCAGTCCAAGTCCTGGAGAGCAGCCCTCATCCTTGCAAAATTTGCTCTCTTGAAGTTAAGCATTTTTATCTTTCCTGTATGTATTTCTTGCTTACAGCTAACATCAAATGAAATCATGTTATGATCACTGTTACCCAGGTGTTCCTTTATCTGAACATTAGTAATAAGCTCTGCATGGTTTGAGATTACCAGAACCAGCAGAGCATCAATCCTAGTTGGGGCCTCAATAAACTGAACCATAAAATTGTCCTGTAATAGGTTTATAAATGTTTGCCCTTTAACTGTCCCAGCAGTGCCATTACTCCAGTCAATTTCTGGGTAGTTAAAATCCCCCATTATTATCACCGTCCCAGCCCTTGCAGCCCTTTCCACCTGTGCAAGGAGCTGGGTCTCCACCTCCTCGTGAACATTGGGTGGTCTATAACAAACCCCAATGATTAACTTAGAACTACGCACATCTGTATGCAGTTCCACCCATAATGCACTTTAAAATAGACTGTGCTTATTTATCCATTTGTATACACCAATATTTTTGATTATCACTGCAGGTGTTCATCTATATGTTTTCATGTCATTGATTTGTTTTTTGGGGGTTTGCATTATCATTCTGCATTATGTTTATATATGTACTGTATTTCAGTGTAAATTTGCTGGCCCCTCAAAATAACTCAACACACAGCCATTAATGTCTAAACCGCTGGCAACAAAAGTGAGTACACCCCTAAGTGAAAATGTCCAAATTGGGCTCAAAGTGTCAATACTTTGTATGGCCACCATTGTTTCCCAGCACTGCCTTAACCGTCTTGGACATGGAGTTCACCAGAGCTTCACAGGTTGCCACTGGAGTCCTCTTCCACTCCTCCATGATGACATCACGGAGCTGGTGGATGTTAGAGACCTTGCGCTCCTCCACCTTCCGTTTGAGGATGCCCAATAGGGTTTAGGTCTTTAGACATGCTTGGCCTGTCCATCACCTTTAACCTCAGCTTCTTTAGCAAGGCAGTGGTTGTCCCCACCCCCACCACCATGCTTGACTGTAGGCAAGACACACTTGTCTTTGTACTCCTTACCTGGTTGCCGCCACACACACTTGACACCATCTCAACCAAATAAGTTTATCTTGGTCTCATCGGACCACAGGACATGGTTCCAGTAATCCATGTCCTTAGTCTGCTTGTGTTCAGCAAACTGCGGGCTTTCTTGTGCATCATCTTTAGAAGAGGCTTCCTTCTGGGACAACAGCCATGCAGACCAATTTGATGCAATGTGCAGCGTATGGTCTGAGCACTGACAGTCTGATCCCCCCCTCCACCCTTTCAACCATTGCAGCAATGCTGGCAGCACTCATACGTCTATTTCCCAAAGACAAGCTCTGAATATGATGCTGAGCACATGTATTCAACTTCTTTGGTCGACCATGGTGAGGCTGTTCTGAGTGGAACCTGTTTTGTTAAACCGCAGTATGGTCTTGGCCACCATGCTGCAGCTCAGTTTCAGGGTCTTGGCAATCTTCTTATAGCCTAGGCCATCTTAATGGAGAGCAACAATTCTTTTTTTCCATATCCTCATAGAGTTCTTTGCCATGAGGTGCCATGTTAAACGCTTAGTGGCCAGTATGAGAGAGTGAGAGCGATAACACCAAATTTTACACAGCTGCTTCCCTTTCACACCTGAGACCTTGTAACACTAACAAGTCACATGACACCGGGAAGGGAAAATGGCTAATTGGGCCAAATTTGGACATTTTTACTTACATACTCACTTTTGTTTCCAGCGGTTTAGACATTAATGGCTGTGTGTTGAGTTATTTTGAGGGGACAGCAAATGTACACTGTTATACAAGCTGTACACTCAATACTTTACATTGTAGCAAAGTGTAATTTCTTCAGTGTTGTCACATGAAAAGATATAATAAAATATTTACAAAAATGCGAAGGGTGTACTGACTTTTGTGAGATATTGTAAAATCCCAATAAAATACATTTACCTTTTTGGTTGTAACATGATAAAATGTGGAAAATTTCAATGAGTATTAATACTTTTTCAAGGCACTGTATTCTTCCTCCTGAGCAAGACACATTCTGACCCACCGATTTGAACAGTGTGATTGCCAGCAATAGAATGTGACCTGGCATACAATTTGACCTTTCAAATTGCATGACAAGTTACTCCAATGTGAACGAGGGCTTAGTCAGCTACAGCAGCAATTCTGTAAATAATCAGGAAAAAAAAAAAAAAAGACAGATGTGAAGCTGCTACAAATCTCTGCTACAAAGTAGGTAGTGTGACATGGTTCTTATTTTATATTGCTTGTATGCTTTATATAATTTGTTGTGGTGTTTGGATACAGGAGCAAGCATTACAAAAAAAATCAAAATCTTAAAACTGTCTTGCCGCTTGCACACGATCGGAATTCCGGACAGAAAAAGACAGACGAGAGCTTTTCATCGGAAAATGCGACCATGTGTAGGCTCCATCGGAATTTTGCTGGCCGAATTTCCGACAGCAAAAAATTGAGAGCATGTTCTCAATTTTTCAGACGGAAAAGGTTTCTATCGGAAATTCCGATCGTCTGTAGCAATTCTGACGCGCAAAATTCCAACGCATTTTCGGAAACAATTTGACGCATGCTCGGAAGCATTGAACTTGGCTCGTTGTAGTGTTGTACATCATTGTGTTTTTGACGGTCAGAATTTGGTGTGACCGTGTGTAGGCAAGACAGTTTGAGTGGAATTCCATCGGAATTTCGTTGGGAAAACCATCAGAGCTTTTTCCGACGAGAATGACGATCGTGTGTACGTGGCATCTCTGTTCTCTGAAGACTGTGCAAAAACCAACCCTTCCTAAAGTGGTAAATTGCAGGTCTTCTACTGTGCTTACTGGTTCCTCCACTGACCGTACATCATGATTACACCAGCAGGTGGAACTCCTTGTTACCATGTGATTTCTATAATAACTAATTATCCCTTTTATGTTCTGCATTCATCCTGTTAAATGTAAGGCATTCATTGTTGGCAAAGTAATGTTGCTCCTCCTTATGTCATAGATGTGTAATTTACATATAATGGTTAAATAACTCCTTGATAGCCCATAAGACATTTTACAGGTAATCCTATTTACTGTGTTTTATTCCAGGGCAAAAGCAAATAAACATATGCTGAGGCGTTTGGCAAAAGATGGTGCTGGAGCATTTGAATTTTTTGCAGACACATCTAAGAGCAGCTGGAGAAGCCAGGTGATAGAAATGAGAGAACAGCAGGTTTCCTTTTACTCCAGTAGCCTCCAGGGGGTAATGTTGAGTGACTTGGTAGTGGAAGTTTTTATGGTCCTTGATAAAACTGGGAAAGGAATATGAAGCACATTTAGACGTCCAAATATCTGGGTGAGTGAAGGTCCACTATAAGCCAGGCACTGACAAGCAACTATAATGTTTTTTGGAAGGCCAACAGTGGCAACCCCTGTACTTGCCTCCTGGAACTTCCTAGTCATAACTAGCCTGTCCTGTGACACACAGCCTCTATTTCAAAATCATTCCAGTTGACCATGGCTCACTCTTCTCCCCATCTCCCATGTGTGCAGCTTAGACTTCACACACCTGAATGGGAAGCCAATAGACCGCTAAATTAATAGACCGTAGATGGGTTTCACTGTGAGCTGCATTGTATGGCATTTTCAGTTAAACTTAAGCTAAAGTGATCTCCAGAAACCACAGCTGCCCAGTAAGGGACACTTTAGGCTAGTTAAAGTGGTTTTAAAGTCTACATATGTTTTACCTTAATGCACTCCCTACATTTAGGTAAAAATCATCCCACTAGTAGTTTTGCCCCCCCCCCCCCAACACTTATCTGACTCCTGCACTGATCCAGTGCCGTCCCGTCTGCAGTTGAGCTGCTCTCTTTTCCTGCTCTTACATTACAAACTGAGAGCTGTGGGAGCCATGGGTGGTGTGTGTGGGCAGGTAAGTATAACAAAATTTATTTTAGTGAAAAAAAATCTAAACTTTACAATTACTTTAAGTCCATTGAGATTTGAAAATGACAGTCAGGCTTAAAAAAGGTCCTAATCCTTGTGCTAAAGCTTTGTGAACTGAGCCTTATGTGTTACTACCCTAATTGTCCATTGTGTCTTCACAGATGGAGAAACACGATTCAAAGCTCAAATCGGCTGCATGTACAGCCATCTCCATCAAGTGGAGGCTGTTTGGTACAAATACAGCTGAACCGATGCAAGCCCCCGCCAGCATTCAGTCTTTATATCATAATGACAGTCTCTTTGTTTATGGATTTGTCCCTCATTGCACTCAGGTAAGCAGTTTTTATGGTTTGTTAAAAGTAAACTGGTAACTGAGTCTGAACATTTCATGGGAAAAAAAAAAGCATAAACAATGGTTACCTTCAGTGAGCATTGTTCATCAAAACAGTCAGAGGATCCAGAGGTATAGGCATGTGATAGCATATGCAAATCTTGATTAGTACACTCTTCAAAGGCCAGAATAGTTTTGCCCAACCCATCCCATTCCCAATTATTTCTTATTTTATTGATCCCTTAAAGTATAACTAAAGGCAAACCTTTTTTTGAGGGGTTTTGGATAGAGTTGAGAAGGATTAGAACGCCTTTAATTTTTTATTGCTGTCTGTGCCACCGTTAGGGAGATTCTCCCTCTCTATTTTGTCCTGTTTACCATTATCATTGAAAGTGAAAGTAAAAGAAAATCCCAAGTTTTGGGTTGTCCCCAGAAAATAATTTGTGATGAAATCTTCCAATGGGGACACTAATTCTGGTGACCTGGGGGTCCCCATGGAATTACCTTATTTTGCAGGGATTTCCTCTCACTTCCTATTTGGCTATGGGACAGGACGTGAAGATAAATCTCTGCAATGAGACACTAATGACGAAAATAAATCTGAACCCTCCAAAATTAAAAAAAGTTTTGCCTGTAATTCTACTTTAATGCAGGTTGAGCAGAACCTGTTGAAATATGTCACATGGTCACATCCCCGTCAGATAAATCAGCTGCAGTCAGGGCATACCCTCTTCTGCAGTTGCATATACAAAAAGGTGGGGGGGGGGCATGCTTCTGATGTCATTGACAGAATATGGTCACATGGCCATATTCGGACAATGGCATTGAATAAATATTGCCATGTGGTCATATTAAGTTATTGATGTCATAAGCATCACTGCCCTTACAACTGATTGGGCTGGCAGGGATGTGATCATGTGACAGCTTTACACTGGTTCTGTCGCACTGGATTCAGACAGAGTTGGGATGGAACCCAGCTCATCCCGACTTCGGTGTGATGGGCAGCCCAATAGGAAAGTGCAGGAAACAGAGCCAAGCTGGACTTTGAAAGAACATACAATATATATATCACACAAATTTTTGATTTTTATTTATTTTTTGTTAAAATTTTCATTAAACATACAAACATAATAACAATTAGGGATAGAAATATGTGCAGTATATGAAATCAGACCCTACAGAGTATAGAGGACATATCAACGTACCGGAAGTAGACGACCAAGACATAGTATACCCATATGGCACGTGGTAAGTCCGTAGGAAATTCAGAAGAACACTCGGCGCATGAAGGCTGTTAGGTGTTGATTTTCCATTGCAGTCCATAGCATTAAAGGACATATCCATGTGCATGTTTAAATGTGCCTTAGTGCTAAGTTGTTTTTCAAAGAATGTAGAACATCAGCAAGTACACTAGGTCTGGATGAGTTAAGGTGGCCACAAGTGGATCGAAATTCTACCAGTTCAGCATGGCCCGCTCGACAGAAGTTAATCTAAAGATTGACTTCTGTTGAATGGGAATGTTGGAAAAATGCTCTCGATCACAAGGCTGCAGTCAGTCGGCTGCTTCTCTGATTAGTGTATCCTGATAGTCGAGTCCCCTCTGTCAGAATACAATCGCACAGTGGGGAGGATTCCTCCATGTCTTGTGTGGATGGGGGAATATGTTCGTTTGATAAAAAAAATATCTACTGGCTGATCTAAAAAAAATAAAATTAAAAATGTACTTATCTATGATAAGCCTTGGGTTAGTGATAAGTTAATCATTGCTGTTGTCAAAAAAAAGTTTGAAAGTTTAGGAAGAGATAGAGAAAAGGGGGTGTCAAACGTGGTTTGCGTTCTCCCTAGACAAAAGTGGGAATTTGGATCTAGAGGTCACAGATTTTAGTTTCATAATATTTTTATTAAAGGTTTAAGTACTAAAAAGTAAAGTACAAAATACAAAACTAAAGCCTCTCAGGCTTGTGTGTGTATACAACATGTGATAACAGTGTTGAAGTTTCAAGACAAAGAGCTTAAAAGTCTTAATACAGCTGAAATGTAAATAATGTGCAGTGTTATACGATGCAAAATACAGTTCTGTATAGCATATAAGGTTATAAAATAAGTCAAATGGAAACAGTCAAAAGTTATATGCCAGTTGTTGCTATTAAGAGCAGCATCTCAAGGTTAATACACAGATAAGTAAATTATACAGGCATTAAAACTGATCTTGAAGCGAACATCAAACAATTGCCAAAATTAACTTCCTGATATGAGTTACGTACTCAAAGGTGATGTCAAAGATTTTATTGTATTTTTCGAGGGGATATTCTGACTGATAGAAGCTCTGTGGTATGTACCTCCCTGACACAGGTAAGGAGTTCTATATTGGAAGGGGAAGTAGCTTGTTTTCATTTGAGCACAATTTAGACATGTTAGAATGTGTGAGATAAGTTTGCTTGTGGATGCTGGCAAATGATGAAAGAGACTATGCCCTTAATGATAGTCCAATAAGTTTTTATACTGTGACATGCCCAGTATATATGGCATAGGGAACCTACTTCTGGTGGCATCTCCAGCATGTGTTGGAGGTGGACAGATAAATTGCATGAAGACATTATGGGGTGTAGTACCAGTGGAAGAATGTTTTATTTATTTTTTTCTTTTTCAAATGTGCAGGTGGAGCTTTTGCTTTCTCATCTCCAAATAGTTTTCCAGTGGGGAGCTCTCTTGACCTAAGACTTTTTCCCACTTTCTCATGTATTTGAATTTACAAAATGGATCACTTGCCAAAGTAAACAGGAGTTTGTAAATGGCAGAAATTAACCCCTTTCTACGTGGTACATCTCTGCATATGGGTTTAAATGGAGTAGGGTTTGAAGGTGGCATATTTGTAATGTTCGCAAAGTGGCATATTTGTAGATATAAATAGATTGACTGGAGACAACCAGGGTTTTTCCAATTCAGTCCACTTGTTATACACTTGGGAGGTGGTCAAAAATGCAAGAATTCTTAAGGCGCAAAGTAATATTTGAGTCTGGGATTGCAATACCACCTTGGAGTTAAGTGGTGTATAGGGCTGATTTAGGTAGTCTGTACTCCTTATAAAAGGTTGTTTCAGGGTAAGTGGGTCATCATCAGCATACAGTGAGAGTATAAAGGTTTTATTCTTCACTTAGCTGCACTTGATAGTGGTTTTGATGCAAGCTGAAAGTGGTTCTATACATAATGCAACAATGAGGTGGCATCCCTGATGGGTGACATTATATATCTGGAACCTAATAGAGGTGGTGTACACACTCTCTACCTGTACACACACAACACCCCACACCTACACTTATTGCAGTGTTCACACATAGCTCTCCAGAATATTAACAAAAATGGTTTGTACACTGTGTGGTATGCAGGTCATCTTGGGAGGCCCCTGATGCTTGTGTTATTTTGTGTCACCCATTGTCTAAGTCATTAATGTGATGTTGGAGGTTGTGGATAACAGTAGCCTGGGAAACTGATTTTTCCTCCAGGATAAATGTTTTTTGGTAGTTTGTAGGTCACCCCCCCTGTAGGTCACCCTCCAGCATTTCAATATTAGCAGAGGAGTTGAAGATCCTTCCAGAGGGAACCTATTTCAGAGCAGCAGGTTCCCCTGACCTCTTTGATTAAAAAGAAGAATTGGGTATGTGGCAGGCATATTCTTTCCAAGTGGAGTAATCCTCATAGTCATGTTCTGAGTAGGAGGAATGGGAATTTTGGGTATTCCTAGGTAGGGATGAGCCGAACACCCCCGGGTTCGGTTCGCACCAGAACCTGTGAACGAACCGAAAGTTTGCACCAACGTTAGAACCCTATTAGTTACAATGGACGCGAACGTTCAAAATCTAAAGTGCTAATTATAACGGCCAATATGCATGTTATTGTCATAAAAAAGGTTTGGTGGGGACCCGGGTCCTGCCCCAGGGGACATGTATCAATGCAAAAAGAAGTTTTAAAAACGGACGTTTTTTCTAGGGCAGTCATTTTAATGATGCATAAAGTGAAAAAAAAAGTGAAATATTCCTTTAAATATGGTTCCTGGGGGGTGTCTAAAGTATGCCTGTGAAGTGGCATGCGTTTCCCGTGTTTAGAACTGCCCCTGCACAAAATGACATTTTTAAAGGAAAAAAAGAAGCCATTTAAAACTGCTTGCGGCTTTAATGTCATGTCTTGTCCTGGCAATATGGATGAAAATCTTTGAGAAAAATGGCATGGCTACCCCATCACCCCTTTGGGTCTTGTATGGATATTAAGGGGAACCCCGCACCCAAAATAAAACCCTATACCTACCACCCTATATACTCTGAACAGCAGTATACAGGCGGTGCAAGCAAGACAGGGACTGTAGGTTTGTTCTTAAGTAGAATCTGTTTGTAATTTTGAACAGGTACATTTTTAAGTGTAGCTCCATCCCAAAAAATCTATTTTTATGCTTTTTTGGAGAACATAGGGAAGGGTTATCACCCCTGTAACATCAGTAGAGAGGAGATACCTTTTTCCCAAATGAAATCTAACAGGATAGAATTTCCCTTCCTAGGGGTAGATTTCCTCTCACTTCCTGTTTTCTCCTTCCGTTTGCAAGTAGGAGTCGTTTCTAAGTTGGATGTTTGAAAGTAGGGGCCTGCCATATATACTCTGCAGAAATTTGCCCCATTAGATGTTGGTGTTGCCACAACACTGTAAGCCCTCACAGCTACTCTTGGTGGGCGCTGGAACGCCCTGCTGTGAACTATTATATCAGGAATTGTAATTACATGCCATTGTTGAACAGTGGTAGAAAAAATTGGGCCTTTGGTGGTGGTGCTGGTGCTACAACACTGTAAGCCCTCACAGTTACACTTGGTGGGCGCAGGAATGGGCCCTGCTGTGACTTATTAGATCAAGAATTGCAATTGCATGCCCATGTTGAACAGGGGCAGAAAAATTGGGCCTTTGGTGGTGGTGGTGGACGGTGTTGCCACAACACTGTAAGCCCTCACAGTTACTCTTGGTGGGCACAGGAGGGGGCTCTGCTGTGAATTATTAGATCAAGAATTATAATTACATGCCCTGTTAAACAGGGGCTGAAAAATTGTGCCTTAGGCACTGGTGCTGGTGCCACAACACTGCAACCCCTGACAGATACTGTACTTGGAGCACAGCAATGAGACCTGTTGTAAAGCATTGCATAAAAAATTGTAATTACACGCCCCTGTTAAACAGGGGCTAAAAAATTGTGCCTTAGGCACTGGTGCTGGTGCCACAACACTGCAACCCCTCACAGATACTGTACTTGGAGCACAGCAATGAGACCTGTTGCAAAGCATTGCATAAAAAATTGTAATTACACACCCCTGTTAAACAGGGGCTGAAAAATTGGGCCTTAACCACTGGTGGTGGCACCCAGAAAAAAAATGTTCTTCCAAGCTATCATCAGGATCATTGAGGAGGAAGAGGATAGTCAGTCAACATAACAGACAGTCACGCAGCATCAGCATAGGCAGTCTTGAAGGGATGTGACATTTCAAAATAAATTATTCAGTTATATCGGCTTCAGGTGACTGGTAGCTGGTGGTGATCCAAGACTGATTAATCTTTATGAAGGTCAGTCCATCAACCGAGTCGGTGGACAGGCGCACCCTGTGATTGGTGACAAAGCCTCCAGCAGCACTGAATGTGTGTTCCGAAAGAAAGCTGCATGCAGGACAGGCCAGTAGCTCAATTGCATACTGTGCAAGCTCTGGCCAGTGATCCATCCTCAAGAACCCAGTAAGCCAGAGGATTTTCGGTGGGAAAGGTGTCCAAGTCTGACCTTGCCCCTAGGTATTCCTGCACCATGTATATCAGACGCTGGCGATGGTTGCTGGAACCGATCATACCTTGGGGCTGCGGACTAAAAAATTGTCAGAACGCATCGGTCAGACGTCCACCTTCCCCACCGCTCCTTCTGCTACTGACCGAAGCCTCAGCAACTCGTCGTCCAGGACCAGGAGTTTGTAACCTCCCAGTCTCTGGGAACGCGTTGCACAGACCTTTCTGTGAGGCCTCCCGGAGATGTCTCATCCTCTTCTCCCTCTGCGACGGCAAGATAAGGTCTGCAACCTTACCCTTGTACCGTGGATCAAGGAGAGTGGCCAGCCAGTAATGGTCCCTCTCCTTGATTCGAAGAATACGAGGATCCTTCTGCAGGCTTTGCAGGAGGCATTTGGTCCGGAGTCTTCTGGGTCACTGAGAACGACATGAAACGCAGCCACCTCCTCCCAGCCACGTACAAGTCCACCGGTTTCTTGGGAAGGTAAATCATCCCTAAAAGACTGCTGCTGCTGCTGCTGATGCTGAGTGCCAGGCTCCACCTCCATGCTGACACAATCCTCCTCCTCTTCCTGTGTGATGGGTGGGAGAGAAGGAACACTGTCTGGATAAAGGGGGCCTTGAGAGGAAAGGAAGTCCTCCTTTTCCTGCCTCTCTTCTGCCTCAAGTGCCCTGTCCATTATTCCACGCAGCGTATGCTCCAACAGGTGGACAAGAGGTACAGTGTCACTGATGCATGCACTGTCACTGCTCACCATCCTCGTGGCCTCCTCAAATGGTGACAGGACAGTGCATGCATCCCTGATCATGCTCAGCTGGCGTGGTGAAAAAAATCCGAGCTCCCCTGACCCTGTCCTGGTGCCGTAGCACTATGTCCAGAAAACCAGTTGCTATCCTGGCTGACTATGCAGTTATTAAGCATTTAGGGGTTATGCTTGCTGCATTACACTATTGTGTAGAGCAGTGGTTCTCAACCTCAGTTATCAAGTACCCCCAACGGGCTATGTTTTCAGATTTTCCTTTACTTTGGACAGCTGCTTTAAATCAATATCAATGACATGGTCAATAAAGGTATATCAGAAACGCTATGTATCACTGATCCCAGCGCTCAAGGAAAAAGAGAAATTGATCCACTATAGCAGCTATTTGATAAAGATGCAGCATTACAACATTAACAGCGCTAAAAAACAAATAACTAAGAGTATAAGTGCAATAACATGTAGACCGCGCATAAATCTACATTCATATGCGACAAAGTCCTAACAGAAGTCCGTAGGGTAAATGTGGTTCTCCGTGACCCCTCAGAATCGCAGGGAAGCCTCAAAGCATAAACACCATCACCGTAAAAGAAACCTCGTGCTCAGAAGTGATCCCCGTTGGTAATGCACTTACCACAAACGGGCCAAAAAATAGCCTTAGTATCTCCTGGTACACCTGGATAAACTGCTATTCTGATGAACACATTCTTTCATGAGACAGCAATGCATAGAACCTGGTATCTCCTTGTGGTGTGAAAAAGGATCCTGCTTTTAAGTATTTCACGGTAATCTCTTAAAGTGGAAGTAAACCCTCCTATAGTTTTCAGCCAAGCAAGCTGCCATCTTGGCCTCCATTTAATCTTTAACTGCCATGAAGCTGCACATGTGATCAGTTATGACGCCAGCCATTGGATGGTTTGACAGTTTGGTTGAGCGTACAACCAATGTGACAGTTAGCATTTCCGACATGCCGGGAATGTAACTGTTTTTTTAAACTGTTAAATCGATGGGTTTACTTCCGCTTTAAGTGGGTCACCCAATGTAACACGCAAAAAGAAAGGAATTCACATAGTATAACACTGTTTTATTGGGGACATGCCCACAACTGATAAAATTATGCTTACAAGAAAGCTGAATAAATACAGTGATGTCAATGTACAATCTGCACTTCACAGTTCATGTCAATCTCACCGCTTCCCGATGTTACTGAATGCGGTGAGTCCCGGGTTGACACAGACTGCAGACTGGCAGACAGGGGAGCTGCGTGGCCACGGCCTAACGCATTTCATAATCACGTCTTCCTCAGAGGGCGTGGCCAAGC
Organism: Lithobates sylvaticus; assembly: GCA_028564925.1. Classification (NCBI taxonomy): domain Eukaryota; kingdom Metazoa; phylum Chordata; class Amphibia; order Anura; family Ranidae; genus Lithobates; species Lithobates sylvaticus. Next base: position 529,857,899 of record CM053027.1, on the reverse strand, counting down.
CGCACAGCTAATCCCTTATATACTCCGGACGGATTAGAGATTAACTTACACCCAGCCGGGGTGTCACTCGCCAGCGCGGGTATCACCGCAGCCAGCCACATCCATCGGCAGCCCTCAGACTCCACATAGAGACAAAAGGCATTGAGGACGTACAAAATAATATGCAAAACTTGACATATACAGACATCGTACGACACCGCCACACTAACACTGAGCAGTACAAAGACTGCACAGAGAGAGTCATGGTAGTCCTGCAATGCCAAACTGCATGTAAAATGCACACTGGGCAACGTATAGATGGAGAAGAGATGAGACCAACACACAAGCTTTCACATGCATGTACTGGCCATCACCCCATTAATACATATACCCGTAACCTAACATCCCAAAGTGTAACAGATCTACAGGGATGAAAGCTAGGGGCATGATTACACTTAAATCTATACATAGTGGAAAATACAACGGAGGACATAATATAATAGATATTAAAAACATTAATAATACAATGCAATTACAGCACATTATAAAACATTTAGCAATATAATCCAATTTAGGAACAAACAATTATCAATGTATGGATGCGTGCTCTCTGCGATCAACAAAGTGCACTCCAGCGAAATCGCACCTTGACATAGCACAAAAGTGATGGTATATAAATTTATATTTTGCAACAAATTATTAATCTCACTTATACTAAAACAAATGTATGTATATGCAAACAAATCTTTTACTACATCAGCACGCAGTGTCATGTGTCATACACAATCCCATTCCTCAACACTCATGTTGGTATATAAAATATATTAAAAAAAATATATATATCTATAAGGAGCAGATACATATATATGATCAATCGGTAAAATACTATAAAAATTTTAATAAAATATTATATAAGATCCCTGATAGGTATGAATGGCAGAAAAAAAAAAGTGTCTATATTTAATGTGCCAGGATAGGTTATAATTCCTGGACTGCAGACAAAACATTAATGTGTACACCACCATAATGTCACTCTGCAAGAAAAAATATAAAATAAAATATATATAATCACGCCTATACTCAGAAGACAAGGTCCAATTCAATGTGAATATGCAATGATCTGATTACAAAGAAGGCCTCAAACCAAAGAAATGAGGCGAAAAATGAACAAAAAAGATGGGCTACATTATCAACAACTAGTACTCAGTAATGAAACAATTTAAATCAAAATCGATATTCATTCCATTAGGACTAAGCGTGTTTGTCAAACAAATCCATTGTGTTTCGCGTTTAGACAATTCACGCACAATGTTGCCACCCATCCAAGATGGATATAATCTGTCTATTCCCCAGAACTTCAGACCTGCTGTGTTTCATCCGTGTTTCTGTTTAAAATGCAGAGAGACGCTGTGGTCTTTATAAGCTATCAGAATGTTATAAATATGCTCAGAGACTCTCTTGGCTAATGTCCTCTTGGTCTTGCTAATGTACATTAAGCCACAAGGCCACTGCAATGCATACACAACATGGGTAGAGAGGCAGGAAATAAATTCCTTAATCTCAAATTCCCTGTCATTGGCTGTCGACCTAAACCTATTTAAACCTCTGACGTGGGTATTCTCTTGTTGATATGTTTTGCATTTTCTGCATGCATAAAAACCGCCACAATCCCAAAACATCTGGGGTCTAGTGGGGGGGATCCGAGACCTTTTTTACTACTTTGTCACGGAACGAAGATGTCCTCTTATAAATGAATGGAGGGGCATCAGGAAGGACTCCATTAAGAACTTTATCCATCTTCAGAATACCCCAATGTCTTCTAAAGATCGATTCAACTTCTTTATACTGTTCGTGAAAAGAGCTGATGAAGCCCCATTCATGCTTAGTATTCTGAATTTTTGTCCTTGTTTCGAGACAAGACTCCTGCGTGACAGTGCCAACCTCTCTAATCACCTGATCCAATTTTTGGGCACTGTACCCTTTCTCTACAAATCTACTCTTAATCTGCTGTGCCTGTGCAACATAATCAGATTCACGGGAACAATTCCGGCGAATACGCATGAATTAACCCTTGGGTATGTTGCGCAGCCATAAAGGATGATGGCCACTATTGATCAGATTAAAACTAGTCCGATCAGTGGGTTTGAAGTATGCTTTAGTAAGCAATACATTCTGACTCCTTATAATGGTCACATCTAGATAGTGCATGGATTCTCTTCTCCAACTGAACTCTAATTTAATATTATTCCCATTAGTGTCCAGCCACTCTGAAAACTCAATCAATGAGGCTTCTGAGCCCTGCCAAATAAAGAACAGGTCATCAATATTTTATGTTGGTAAAAGATAAGCTCCTTCTTCCTACCACAATAAATCCACTTGTCTTCCCACTGGCTCATGAAAAAATTGTCGAGACTGGGTGCAAATTTTGCGCCCATTGCTACGCCCCATTTTTGGTTATAGAATTTGCCATTGTACCAAAAATAATTGTGCGCTAGCTAAAATTCTAAAACCATCCTGAGAAACTTTTTTTGAATGTAAGGAATATCGTTCCTTTGGCTGAAAGCCCAATTGAGGGCTAATAGAGCGTCATCGTGTTGGATAATGGTGTATAATGACGATACATCCGCATTCACCAAAAAGATCTCAGCATCATCTGGGAAAAAAACATGGTATTGATAAGAGCTATTTTTTCTAAAGGAAGTTCCCAAAACATGGCCCGTTGGGGGTACTCGAGGACTGAGGTTGAGAACCACTGATGTAGAGGGCTTGGTAAATATTCTCCTGATTTTACTGAATGAGTCTTCAGTCTGAAAATAGAGAAATGTTGGTCTGATTAACAACAAAGCATAAAATGCTTGCTGTGCATCTGTCTTTTAAAAGAGGGCTCGTTCACACGTGTGTCAATACCATGTGTTTATGCAGCATTTATTCTGCATTTTTAAAGCCTCATAACTATCCTTCAATGCTTGCCATGAATAATACAATGGTACTACACAGTGCTGTTCACGCAGGAGCAGTAGTATTTTGTCATGTTAAAAATGAAACCGCGCACTGCTTTCATAAGGCATTGATGCTTGTTGTCAGCTGCCTCCATTGATTTAAATGGAAATGCTCTGTAACCTTACCTTAACAGCACCTAGAGCATTTATGGCGTGTTAGTGAAGCACTTATTGTATAAAGTGTTAACTGGGCATTGGGGGATAGGCAGTGGAGGATCCTGTATCCTAGAATGCACTGGGAAATAATAGAGAACTAGGACAGTGCACCTCCAGTCACTTTCTGGTTGTACAGAACAGCTGTGTAGTAACACCATTTGCTCCTGTGTGCAGGCAAAAGCATCAAGCCAACAATATTATCAGTGCCAGGTAGGAGCAGAGGCATTAAGTATTATTGTTGGTGACAAAGATTTTTGTGTCCGCAAAAGCTGAGCTGGACCAAGTCAAGTGTCAAAGAAATGAAAGTATACAAAACCATCTTGCAGAGAATTCACAGAAATGTCTGCTATCACATCAAATCCTAACCACACATCAAAGTAGATAATTTCCCCTTCACATTAGAAAAGCAACACGTCCATGGGCATTTATCAAGTAAACATTTTCAACGCTTCATGTGAATGCATCATAAATGCTATAGACACGTTATCGAGTATTGCTTATTCGTCATAATCAACACACGTGTGAACGACCCCTTGCATAATAAGATAGGTTGAAAAAAAGACACAAACCATCCAGATCAACCAATAGACAAAATAATAAAAATATAAACTCTAGGGGCCATTGCCATTGTTTCAGAGTTTTTACTTAAACCTGTTCACAGTTTCTAAAATACCCCCATCTTGCATCTAAAAGTCATGAAAATGAATATCTACATTTGCAATCCAAAACTTTGAATGGAATCCGCCTGATCTGTCATAGCTTCCCTCAATTAGGGAGACTTTCTAGCCTTTGTGGAAATTAAGGATTACTTGCATGTCCCCAGTTTCCAGCGCACTAACACCACCTTTACTTTGCTGTGGGCACCAACACTACCAGTTTGTAGCTCTTTATTTGGTCTGAGTGTTCACAATAGTAGTAGCATTGTGCGCTCCCAGGACATCACCATCATGGGAAACCTGTCCAACATGTGATGCGGACTGTCCAGACCCTACAAGAGTTTGGTTTGGAAATCTGCGCCAAAGCTAACTCATGGGATCTACATTCTCAGTCTCAATTTCATTCTCTGAAATTCTCCTTCCTTGTCTGCTCCACAGAATTGAGATGGAGGGTGTTTTCGTTATCTCATAGTACTGTATTGGCCCAGATGGATGTGGTACTCCGGCCTTATCAGACTTCTGGCAGTCTCTCCATGTTATCTTCTAAATTGATCTTCTTCTGTCCTTGGACCAATTACCACCCTGTTTCACAGTCGCTGGCTGTGACAGCATGGCTGTTGAAGCCAAGGTCCTCAGAGATGGGGGCCTTTCTAATTGTGTTCTTTCCACACTCCTAAAAGCTAGAAAATCTACCTTCCGCAAGGTGTACAATTATGCATGCAAGGCATACTACATACCTGGTGCAAGGCCAGAAAATGTCACCCCAGAAAATACTTTTCAGGGAGAATTATGGATTTTTTTGCAATCCAGCCTGCATCAGCATTTGACCCCGAGTATCATCAATGGGGAAATCTCAGCACTTGGGATCTCGCTCTAAAGACCGCTAGTCTCCCATTCCATGGTTAACACTTTTGTACTAGGTGACTCTTGTAGCTGTACAGCCACTGGTGACTCTTTGAGATTTGAGTTTGGTTCTTTTGGTTCTCCAAAAAACAGCTTTGACCCTATCTAGGATTTTCCCCTTTCTGATTTTACACACTTCCTTGTTGAAATCACCTTTTGCAGGGCTTGTGTCTGAACTAACTGCCTTATCTTGTAAAGGACCTTACCTGATCTTGCACAAGGACAAATAGGTTTTAGGGTCTAAGGTTACAAAAGATGACTTGTTTTTGGGATTGGATTCCCCCATCCACACAAGCGAGGTGAATGGAGGAATCCTCCTTGCTGTGCTACTGTATTCTGTATTCTCACAGTGGGAACCCTCCCTTGTCAGAATACACTGATGAGTGGCTATGGCCAATTGCCTGCAGCCACTGATCGATGCATTTTTTTTCAAAATTCCTGTCTGGCATAAGTTGATTATTAGATTGACTTCTGTGGAGTGGGAATGGCCATACAGGGAAACTCGATTTATCTATGGACAGCTTGAAGGTTATTATTTTGGTAAGGTGGTTTATGCATTTCTCTCTAGCCAGGAATTGGCGCTTTTGTCCCTCTGGTGTGGTTCATGCCGTTTGTCTTGCAGTCACTGCCTCTTTTACAAAGTTTGGCCATCTTTTTGTCATTCCTCATGGTCCCTGTAAAAGGTCAACCAACTTCTAGTTTCACAATTTCTCAAAGGCTCAGACTAATCATCACACAAGTCTGCAGTCTTGAAGACAAGGTTCCACATTTTACTATCACGGTACTGTCTATTAGGTCTGTGAGTGCTTCTTGGGCTTTTCAACATTCGGCAACTATTTTTCTGATTTGTAACCTACCAATCAAAATTTTTAAATTAGCTCTCAGGTCTAAATTCAATAGAGGAAAGCTGATTGTACTGTATTCTGAAACCAAATACTGCAAACTACATGTAAAAATTGTGCCGCAATAACCGCATGCTATATGATAAATGAAAATTATGTATCCACTGTGCAAATGTTACAAAACAACAAATGTTACACTACATATATATTTCTGTGTAAAAATTGTGCACATATACAGGCGGTCCCCGAGTTACAAACATCCGACTTACAAATGACTCCTACTTACAAATGGAGGGGGACAATAGGAAGTGAGAGGAAATCTTCCCCTAGGTAGGGAAATTCACTTCTGTAGGAGTTATCATAGGAAAATTGTGCCTCCACTAAAGCTTTATCACCAATCCTTGTTTCCACAACAACAAAAAGTTTAAAAATTCAATTGTCACAGGGACATAAAGTGAGGTGAAATCTTCTGGACAGAAGCACAGACAGCAAAACAAACATTACAGGGGCATTAACCCTTCCATATGCTATCCAAAAAAATGTAAAAATTTAACTTAAGAACAAATCTACAGACCCCATCTGGTTTGAAACATGGAGACCGCCTGTACTGTGAATAGGTGGCAATCAAAAAGTGAGAAAACAAGTATAAAATTAAATGTACAGTATACATATAAGGTAAATAGTGAGTCTCTTTTTAGTATTTGTGAATGTGTATCCAACTCAAAATCATATACGGTAATCCCTTTTCCTAAAGGTAGCTGAATAAAGTGCATCAAAATATATACATATTATTCATATAGGTGCAGGTAATTAAAATGCTTCTGAAAATGAATAATATAATGACAAGGGAATAAGATTCATAAAACAAACAAATAGTGAACACACATCAGTGTTAAGAGTGCAAAACATTCAAATTAATTCAATAAATATAATTATATAGTCCCAGAGAAAAAAAATTAAATCCCAGAAAACGTTTTTATAGGAATCCTTAGTGTGTGCAAGAGAAATCTTCCATTGACAGTTTTCTTTTTCTTTTTATAATACTGTGTCTCCCATTAATATCCCATGGTGATGGTAACCACCTTGTGTATAAAAAAAATGTGGATGGCAGCTCACATCAAAGCTTGGTCTATCGTACCCCATACTCATTCACATAGGGTGGGGGGCCGGGATCTGAGGGCCCCCTTATAAAAGGGGGCTCCCAGATTCCGATAAGCCCCCGCCCGCAGACCCCGACAACCAGTGGCCAGGGTTGTCGGGAAGAGGCCCTTGTCCTCATCAACATGGGGACAAGGTGCTTTGGGGTGGGGGGGCCGCACGGCCCCCCTTTCCCCAGGGCACCCCCCATGTTGAGGGCACGCGGCCTGGTACGGCTCAGGGGGGGGCGCTCGCTCGTCCCCACCCCTTTCCTGGCCTGCCGGGCTGCGTGCTCGGATAAGGGTCTGAGATGGATTTGGGGGGGACCCCCACGCCGTTTTTCGGCGTGGGGACTCCCTTTAAATCCATGCCAGGTGACGGAGCTAGCGCGCCGGCATTTACTGCCTACGCTAGCTACGTACCTGAAGTCACGTGTTAAATGAACGGACTTTCCGATGAGCGGCAAGTCCGTTCATTTCAAAAGTCCGGCGGACTAGCCTACTAACGGCGGGATTGTCCGTTGGACTGCCAAGTCCAGCGGATAATTTTAAAACAAAATTTAAAACTTTAGTCCGCAGGACTTTTTGAAAAAAAGTCAGTTGGAGGCCCACACACGAGGGGATTATCCCCTGGACTTAAGGCCAGGGGAAAATCCCGGGGGATAGTCCCTTCTTGTGTACGCGGCATAAGGATTCCTATAAAAACTTTTTCTGGGATTGGATTTTTTTTCTCTGTGACTATATAATTATATTGATTGAATTAATTTGAATGTTTTGCACTCTTAACACTGATGTGTGTTCACTATTTGGTTGTTTTATGAATCTAATTCCCTTGTCAAAATATTTATTATCTATGTTCAGAAGCTTGTTATTTACCTGCACCTATATGAATTATGTATATATTTTTTTTAACAGTAAAGGATGTATATATTTTGATGCACTTCTTTCAGCTACCTTTTAAAGAAAAGGATTATATTTTTTAACAGATACGTTTTTATTGATCTCCGAAAAGAATTGTGTTACAACTTCAATAACAGTTGGTGTACATTCACTTACTTAGTGTCAGCAAAAATCACTTGTCTAGGTCATCCTAGACAGAAAATGGGAAAACAATCAAATAAAACAAACTTGGCAAACAGTTTTGTCAAATTTTGAGGGACACTTCCGGCTCATATATGTAAGTTTATATAACGGGATAACAGAGTTGATCAGTGTTTTCCATTGTGATACACTAGGAGGTTCTGGCTTTTTCCAATTCAGGAGGATAGTTTTCCTGGCATAGAATGCCGCATAGAATACAAACAGCTGTTTATGTATTTTAGATGCCACTCTGTCACACACCCCCAGGAGCAGGACCAGCGGGTCCAGCCCCAGTGAGAGCTCCCCCACTGTATTCATTACCCCTACCACTCCTCTCCAGAAATGCTGTATGAGCGGGCATTCCCACACTACATGCAAAAACGTTCCCAGCTCCGTATCGCACTTTGGGCACCTATCCGAACATGATGGATAGATTCTCGATAGCCTCTGTGGGGTATAATATGCTTTATGAATGAATTTGAGCTGAATGAATCTATCCTTGGAAAAGGATTATATAATTTTGAGTTGGATGCACATTCACAAATACTAAAAAGACACACACTATTTACTTTTTACCTTTTGTGTTACTTTCTTGTGATATTGAGACATTTTCTGATTTTTATTTTTGAATTGCACATCATTTTTTATTATTCCACTCTGGGAAAATTTAAAATAGCACTGGTACCTTTTCTTTAGGTTTGATTATGTTTTATTATATTATGGGAATATTGTATTCAATATAGATCTCAATACGTCAATAACCCACATCATTTTACCACTTCGATTTTGATGCATTTGGTGGTGCTGTGTTTGTATGGACAATCATTTCTTGTGAATTATACTTTCTCTGATTATGGCTTCCTGCTGGCTATGAACACTGGAGGGAGCCCACTGAATACATGTAATTTACACTTGTTTTCTCAGTTTTTGGTTTTCATCAATTCACAGTGTAAGTGCATAATATCTGCACAGTGATATATCAGGAGTTTAATATTTGCACAGTCACATACTTATATTGTTTTTTACCATTTGTATATTGTTTTGTACTGTTTGCCCAGTGGATAAATATATTTTTTTTTTTATTATACATTGTTAGTGAGGCACAATTTTTACATTTATACAGTGCTCCAACTTACACCAGGTGGATGTTCATGTCTCAGCCATTAAAAGCTTCCAGCATAAGGTCCTTCGGCTGCTCTTTTACTGTAACTGTAGGCAGGGTGGCCTGTCCATTAAGGGCACCGGCGCATGGATTCTAATGTGGGAGGCTGTTTTTTTGAAGAACCGATCAGAGCCAGAGCCTCTAATAGACTTCAATATAGGGTGGGTTTGGGTCGCTCTGCGCTCTGATCCCACCCAGGTGTGTTACAACAGCGAATGAATATTCTCTGTTGTAACACTGATCCTCCTCCCGGCCAATCGGGAAGTGGATTTTGACACCGGTCACCCAGTTGGCTGAACCTCCCAGGCGATCCTATTGGTCACAACACAAAGCATACACCGCTCAGGCCAATGAGTTGCAGTATCTCTCCAGGTGCTCGCCCCGGCTCACCACAGTTACTGGAATGTATAGAAGAAAGAAAGTGGCCACACACTGGAACGAGAAGTTTGCTTGACAGGAATCTTTATTGTCGCATGCCGGACAGATGATACAGGACTAAGGTTAACAGTTCACACGGATATGCCCTGCTTGTTCACAAGCAGGGCATATCCATGTGAAACGTTAACCTTGGAGGAGCTGGAAGCCGCCATGAAGAAGAGGACTGGAGCTCTCTGCACCACGCTGCCTGCCACCTGCCTTCACCGATGGGGTAAGCGCCGGACCGACCGGTAAACGGGGGGGGGGGGTTTGCTGCCCCCCAAAAAAAAAAACATCAGCCGCCACTGTGGCTGACCCCAGTTTTTTTTATCTGTTGTGATGTGGGCTTGTTAGTGTTTTGTTGCCGTTGACCACCCCTTTGTTGGACTTCTTTTTGATGTCCCATTTGTCTGTTAATTACTTTGGATCCTGTGCCCCTTAATGAACACCAAGAAACAGATTTTACAGAGTACAAAAAATCTGTTTGTTTACTACAAGTAACTGTCTCACAGACACACATCTCAGCCTCAGCATAAATATTTCTGAAAAATGACTCATCATACAGTATATGCTTTTCTGCAAACAGAATATAAAACTAAAACTTTGACCCAACTTGAAAGACTTCATTAAAATAATAGGGGGACCTCCTAGCAACCAGCAACTGTTGAGACCATGGACACTTTCATCAGGAGTATGTAATGTACTATATATAGAGCAAAGATAAGGAGTATTTGACATACAACATAGTTATATAGTGCCAGACACAACAGTATGTATTGTAGATCAAGAGTATGTAACTCACAAAGTGCAGAAGGCAGGAGTATGTAACAGACAGCTCAGTATATAGAGTGCAGCATTCAGAAGTATGTAACAGAGAATGCAGGGATAAGGAGTATGAAGCACAGAGTTCAAGGTGTAGTTGTAGGAAGTATGTAACATACAGCCCAGTGTGAAACAATCCAAAGTATGAAATGCACAGTGCAAGGGCCAGGAGTATGTAATTCACAGCCCATTGTATAGTATGTATGAGCGTGCAGGGGTCAGGAGAATGCAATGCAATGAACATGTTTTCTGGGGGAGGGGAACTTAATAAACAACTTTTACAGAGTGCAGAAGTATATAACACACATATTGAAGGGGCAGTAGTATATAATGTATAAATATTTTGTAATGTACAGTGTGCAGAGTCCTGTGGTCAGGAAGATGAAGGACACAAAGTGAATCAACTGTGGGTATAGGATTGTGTATATGGAGGTTTTCTATTTGTTTTGTTTTTCTCCATTGGTTGAACCAGATAGACTTTTTTGTCTTTTTTCATCCTAAGAGCCCTTTCACACCGAACCGCCCATAGCGTCGGCCGCTAAAAATAGCTGCGTTTTACCGTCGGATTTGAAGCGCATTTCGGCCGCTAGCGGCTTTTAGCCCCCGCTAGCAGCCGAGAAAGGGTTAAGACCACCCGCAGTGTGCCGCAATAGCAGCGTTTTGCCGGCCGTATAGCGGGTGCTGTCCCATTGATTTTAATGAGGATTAGCGGTGGAGGAGCGCGGAGGAGCGCTTGCAAAACGCCCTTGGTGTGAAAGGGGTTTTAGTATGTATGTACTATGTATCTGGGGAGTGGTAGCATTTCTCATTGTGGTTGGATTTATATAAAATAATTGTAAGATGTCTCATTCCTGATGCTGCAATTCCGTTACATTTGAAGGAGTTTAATTTTATGGCGCTGCAACTGCTTTTTAAGGTTCTGGGTTATTTACCATACAGGAAAGTGCAGGGATCAGAAGTATGTAACACACAGTCCAGTGCACAGAGTGCCATGATCAAAACTATGTAACCCTCAGAATGCAGGGTCGGGTTTATTATGCATGGTCCAGTATACAGAGTGCAGTGGTCAGAGGAATTTAATACTCCAAGTGTAGGGGTAAGAATTATTTTAACACATGGGGGTCAGAAGTATGTAACATACAGAGTGAAAGAGCCAGGAGTATCTAGTGCACAGCGTGTAAGATTTTGTAATGCACAGCTCAGTGTACAGAGTGCAGTGGTCAGGAGTATGTATACACAGAGTGCAGTTGTCAGGAGCATGTAATGTAAGGAGTGTGTAATGCAGAGATCAGTGTATAAAGTACAGAATTCAGGGCCCAGAAGTATATAATGTACAGGGGTCTGGATTATGTTATGTACAACCAAATGTACTTTCTAGTAATGTGATCAAGAAATAATTTGAGCAACAGTCCCTATGTATTCCTAATCATAACTGCATGCACCCTGAATCACTTAAAGTTGTCAGACTTTATATAAAGTGCTGTGCTGAAAACTACATTATGATCTATGCAAATGTCATCTAAAGCATCGTAATAAAAATCACCATGAAAAATCGGTACATATTTGTGTATAAAAATTACAACAATAATTTGTCCAAAACTACTCATATGTCTCCCAAAACAGCACACAAATGAATTGTTGAAAAAGTATAAATAGTCCAAAGTGAAAAAAAAACGAAATCCTAGTAGTACAAAATCATGCTTCTTCAATGAAAGTGTGCTTCAGTTGAAAAGACACAATCCTGCACCTTCCCCTAGGGTAATCGCTGACCCTCACCACAAAGATCAATTTAGCATGTTGGCAAGCACCAGGACTCGGAGAACATCTGCAATCTGTCCCAGCTTGTAAATTAAATCAATCAGAGGAACCACAAGACCCAGCTTCACAACCACATTATTGGATGAAATTGACTACATAGGATATCCATCTCTTAAGCTCAAAAGAAAGAGGCAAACCATAGTGCTCATACACATACTGAAAGTAAGTCAGTGTAGCTTCCAGGCAACTAGCATTTTCTTTATCGTACATCATAGGACACAGAGCCTTAAGTATTTACTTAGTGGGTTATAGCTACCTTCAGGTGTTGAAATTGGCCCACCCAATACAGGAAGTTGACTCCCCTATATAACCCTTCCAGGAGCACATCAGTTTTTTCGCCAGTGTCTAAAGGTGTTGGCATGAGTGAAGGTGTGCTCTGCGGAGCTCCAGGAGGGATCCATGCTGGATTTAAAAAGTCTCCACAACCGGATCCATCCTGCCACTGAGGCTCCAGGATGGTACCCGGGCCTCGCATAGAAGAACAAGGTTTTGCCTGTAACGCTCCTCTTTGAGGGCTGGACCCTAGGAATCAGGACTCTTTTTGGTCTTGCTACATTACATAAAGCTGTCCTGAGGGGTGTTATACATGTTCAAAGGAGCGGAACCGCTATTAAAAGGGCCCCAATCTTTGAAGGTTTAACCACGCTGCCTGCTGTGATGGGTGAAGTTTGGATCTGTCTGTTTACAGCAGTATCCTGCAGCGAGGAAAAGGTAAGAGGAAAGCATAGGAACTGCAAAGTCCACCTATGACTTTTCTTTTAATTACAGTATTTATCGGCGTATAACACGCGCCGGTGTATAACACGCACCCCAAGATTAGGAGGGAAGTTTAAGGAAAAAACTTACATTTAAATGCCCATCAATGCCGCCTTGTCAGCTCCCATCTGCAGCCTTGTCAGCTCCCATCTGCAGCCTTGTCAGCTCCCATCTGCAGCCTTGCCAGCGCCCATCTGCAGCCTTGCCAGCGCCCATCTGCAGCCTTGCCAGCTCCCATCTGCAGCCTTGCCCCAGTGTCATTTGCGATACATTTAAAAATGGCGCCGCCGAGACACAGAGCCGGATGTCCTGTGTATCTCGGCGGCGCTTGATAGCTTTCATCCGCTCTCGCCGACTTTCGGGCCGCTTTCGGACGTTCTCGGCAGCTCTCGGCTGTTCTCGGCCGTTCTCGGCCGCTCTCGGCGGCTCACGCGGGACTGCCGAGAGCCGCCGAAAGCCGGCGAGAACAGCCAAAAGCTGACGAGAATGCCCAAAAGCGTCCGAAAGCCAGCGAGAACGGCCGAAAACGTCCGAAAGTCGGCGAGAGCGGCCGAAAGCCGCGAGAAAGGCCGGGAGGCTGACAATCGGCGGGGGATCGGCGTATAACACGCACCCACGATTTTTCACTGATTTTAAGGGGGAAAAGGTGCGTGTTATATGCCGATAAATACGGTATGCCACCTGTCCCCACTGTTGTCAGTGCCACCTGTCCCCAGTGCCACGTATAAGTGCCATCTGTCATCGGTGCCACATAGTGCCATCTGTCATCAGTGCCACATAGTGCCATCTGTCATTAGTGCCATCTGTCATCAGTGCCATCCATCATCAGTGCCACATATTAGTGCCATCTGTCATCAGTGCCACGTATCCGTGCCATCTGTCATCGGTGCCACCTGTCAGTGTCCCGTGTCTACTGTTATCAGTATCACGTGTCATCAATGCCACGTATCAGTGCCATCTGTCATCAGTGTCACGTGTCATCAGTGCCACGTATTAGTGCCATCTGTCATCAGTGTCATATGTCATTAGTGCCATGTATCAGTGCCATCTGTCATCAGTGCCATCTGTCATCAGTGCCACGTCAGTGTCACGTGTCATTGTCCTGGTGCTCCAGGGCCTTCAAAGGTGTAATAGGTAGTTAACAAGTTAGAAGTGAAATTTATGCTCCTAGAACACGTGATGGCGCTCCCTGCATGTTGGGCCTCTCTATGTGGCCATGCTGTGGAAAAGTCCCACACATGTGGTATCGTAATACTAAGGAGGAGTAGCAGAATTTATTTTGGGGTGTCATTTGTGGTATACACATGCCATATGAGAGAAATAACCATTACAATGACAATTTTGTGGAAAAAAAGAAAAAAAATCTTAATTTTGCAAAGAATTGTGGGAAAAAATGACAACATCAAAAAGCTCACCATGCCTCTTACTAAATACCTTGGAATGTCTACTTTCCAAAAAGGGGTCATTTGGGGGATATTTGCACTTTCCTGGCTTGTTTGGGTCGCAAGACATGAGATAGGCCACCAGTACATCAGATGTGATCAATTTTGTATAATTTGCACCACAGCTTGTAGACTCTCTAACTTTCACAAAGACCAAATAATATCCTCTAATTTGGGTTATTTTTACCAAAGATATGTAGCAGTATAAATTGTGGCTAAAATGTATGAAGAAAAATTAATAATTTGCAAAATTTTATCACAGAAACAAAGAAAATTTTTGTTTTTTTTAAAACATTTCGGTCTTTTTTCATTTATAGCGCAAAAAATAAAAAACCCAGAGGTGATCAAATACCACCAAAAGAAAGCTCTATTTGTGGGGAAAAAAGGACAAAAATGTATTTAGGTACAGTGTTGCATGACTGAGTAATTGTCATTCAAAGTGTGAGAGCACCGAAAGCTGAAAATTGGTCTGGGCAGGAGGGGGGTTTAAGTGCCCTGTAGGCAAGTGGTTAAAGCTGATACTCTGCAAACAGACAGTGTCTATCAGAGCAGCTGAAGCAAGGCTGCCACAGAAGCACTGATGCACGTGAGGGGTTTACACAGGCGTTTGCAGTACAGGAAAAAACGTATTGTTTAGCATTAGATCATTCTATGCTACCACTGTTTTTCCTACTATTGTTCAAATAAATAGAGCAGTTCTTAGAGTACCTTTGCTTTTTGTGTTTTGCACTATGGCTTCAAGGCTTACTACTAAGGCACTAAAACCACCCCCAGGCGCTAGGAACTCCAGACATGCCTCCACATTGTCATCCTCTCCGGAGATACCTGATATGGCAAGCCAGGGTGAGTCATTGGAAGCAATTGGTGGTGCAACTGCTTCTCACACTTCAGCCCCTGTATACGTGACTGAAGATGCATTTTCCTCTGCCCTGCAGGGCTTAGAAGGAAGATTAGTGGCTTTAATCGCATCCTCCATTAAAGGGGATAAGAAGTGTGCTAGATCCCTCTCTCCCACTCCAAACCCCTTACCAGGGGAACAGTGGGGACAGGATGAGGTATTATCCTCAAACGATCGGGAAAAACAGACCGATTATTCCTCTGCAGAGGAAACAACAGCTGATGTTCCATGCGTTCCTGTCCACACATTGCTAGAGAAGCTTATTTATACCGAATGGAATCATCCGGATAAGCATTTTCTATCCCATAGCAGGTATTGTGGCTCAGCCTGCAATTGCAGCCATAGGCATCTGTCACTCCTTAAAGAACTAGTTCACAGATGCTCTTAACGAGCTCCCTGCACAACAGGCCCGTGAGTTGGCCGAATTACCAAAAGCATTATGTTTTGCCATAGATGCTATGAAAGATTCTATTCACCAGGCGTCTCGCCTGGCCCTTGTGTTTAAGTACACATGCGTAGGACCCTTTGGCTAAAGGGTTGGTCTGCAGCTTCTGTCTAGTTTCCCATTTCATGGGGAGCGACTATTTGGCGATGATTTGAATAAATACATCCGGACAATTTCCAGTGGAAAGAGTACTCTTTTGCCAGTCAAAAGAAAGTATAAAGGTCCTTCATTTAAACAGACTTTCTCTCCTGCGCCAAGCGCATCTGCCTCTAGGCAGTGGCGACGGCTTCCACCGTCATATTCCAGAGTAAAATCGCATGGTCAGGCCCAGGCTCAAAGAAAGACCTGGAGCCGCTAAACTGCAAAGCAGAATACTAAGACCTCTTTGTGAAGAGGCATCTCCTCTTAACAAGGTGGGGGGAAGACTTCTGCATTACGCAGAAGTCTGGCAAATGGAATCTCAGGACAGATGGGCTCTCTCCACAGTGACTGGATACAAACTAGAGCTTCGGGAGTTTTCACCATCTCATTGTCTGAGATCAAGACCGATTATTGACTCAAGGGGTAATCATACAGATTCCCACTGAAGAACAAGGTTTAGGATTCTATTTCAAACCTGTTTACGGTACCAGAAACCGAATGGAGATGTCAGACCCATTCTGGATCTAAAAAATCTAAATTGGTTCCTGAAAATTCGCTCCTTTTCGCATGGAGTCAATCAGGTCAGTAATCTCCATCCTGCAAGGGAGAGAACTTCTGGCATCCATTGACATCAGAGATGCATACCTGCATGTCCCTATATTTCCCACTCACCAAAGGTTTCTGCGATTCAAAGTAGAACAGCACTTTCAGTTTGCAGCATCACCCTTCGGGGTAGCCACAGCACCATGGGTATTCACAAAGATACTGGCCCCACCTCTAGCCAGGTTGAGGGCACAGGGCATAACAGTGTTGGCGTACCTAGACAATCTTGTTAATAGATCAGTCAATGAAGTCAGTGAAGCAGTCAGTCAGTGAAGCAGTCCCCTATGCCCAGTTCCATTCAAGACTGTTGCAAAACAGAATCCTCTCTGCTTGGAACAAGACGATCCAAGCTTTGGACTTGCCAATGCGGCTGTCCCCAAGAGTGTCTCAAAGCCTCAGTTGGTGGTTCCGAATCCTTCAGACCAATAATCTGTAAAGTAGTGACGACAGATGCCAGCCTCTCAAGCTGGGGAGCGGTACTAGAGCAGACGTCTGTCCAGGGACAGTGGTCAACTCGAAAGAGCCCTGCCCATCAACATCCTAGAGATTTGGGCAGTGTATCTGGCTCTGAAAACCTGGACCTCCAGGTTAAAGAATTGTTCAGTCAGGATTCAATCCGACAATGCCACGGCTGTGGCCCTTATCAATCACCAAGGGGGCACCAAGAGTCTCTCAGCTCAGAGAGAGGTGAACCATATCCTGACTTGGGCAGAAAGGAATGTCCCATCCCTATCGGCAGTTTTCATTCCGGGAGTAGAAAATTGGCAGGCGGACTATCTAATTTGCCAGCAGTTATTCCCAAGGGAATGGTCTCTTCACCCCAAAGTGTTTCAGGCTGTTTGCCAAAGATGGGGAACTCCAGGCATAGATCTCCTAGCGTCCAGATTCAACATGAAGTTAGTCAACTTTGTGTTCAGAACAAGGGATCCACTCGCATACGGAGCAGATGCGCTGGTAACCCCCTGAGATCAGTTCTCACTGATCTATGCTTTTCCCCCGATTCAGTTGCTGCCTCAACTTCTTTGCAGGATCAAGCTGGAAAGAAAGCCGGTAATTCTGGTAGCACCAGCATGGCCCAGAAGGTCATGGTACGCAGAGATCGTAAAAATGGCAGTAGAGGGTCCTTGGCCTCTCCCACTAAGGCCAGACCTGCTCTCGCAGGGGCCGATATATTCCATCCTACTTTAAGAACGCTGAATTTAACGGCTTGGCTATTGAAACCCACATTCTGAAGAAGCGTGGGCTTTCCAGGTCAGTTATCTCAACTTCAATCAATGCAAGGAAATCAGTTTCCAGAGTTATATATTATAGAGTTTGGAAAGCTTACGTTTACTGGTGTGAATCCAAGGGTTGGCACCCTCAGAGATATATTATAGGCAGAATTCTTTCCTTTCTAAAATTGGGCGTAGAGATGAAGTTGGCCATAAGTACTATAAGGGTAAAGTCCAGGGGTCAAGTCCTGGGGGAAAAAGTGTGGGAACTCCCACCCAAGATCCACTCCCCCACCAAAAAAAAAAAAAATGATACGCTCATATGCACGAACGCTTCAAAAGAGGTATTTTTCATCCAATTTTCGTATTGTGTGTATGAAGCTTAACTGTTAGTACATAAAAAAAACAATCCTCAATAAACATAAATACGGTAATTCTCTGAATAATCAGCATTCATTCAATTGTGCTTCCATGCAAATGTGAACATTATGTTCAGGGTTAAATGGAAAGGTCATAAATTAACTGCACATTATCTGGACAGAATGCTTGGGGAGATAGTGATGTGTTCCTGCTTAGGAGATGTATGTTATCTTTGGGGCCTGCAAACTCTGCAGGGCTCCAACACACACTGGCTGCTATTCCAACCCTTCACATATTTCCACATAAACTTCCTTCCTGGCATTAAACTTTGCCAGGTATTGTGCTCAGCTTACCACCCCAAACTGATGTTCCTCCCTCAGCTCACCTCTCTCCCTGCATGTCCTGTGAGCAGAATAGCTGTGCTCCTCCTCTGGGTTCTCTCATCATATGGCACTGAAGATAGAGGAGGGGGGGATTCAGCGGGACACACAGAGCAAGTATGCTGGAGACTGGGGGGGGGGTGAGGAGACAGAAAATCAGGAGGGGCCGGCAGGGAGGAGCGCATCATGAGAGGTCTGACTAAACACAATCTCTTAGCAGCAGGGACCTGATCTACCCGTCAGCTAGCTGTGATTGACAGGTAGATCGAAGCGGAAGCTGTCATGGGGCCCCCTGCTGGCAATGCCTGAATGGTCAGTCCACCCCTGGTGTGGGTCACTTAGCTGTGTCGGCGGCTGCTGGTGTAGCACCTGCCACACAGCTTGCATACTTCAAAGTCTTGCAGGACACAGCTGCTAAAGGGAACTGAGTTCCTGTTGTGGAAAAAGTACAGGAACTCCGTTCCCATGCGTTCCCGCAGGACTTGAGCCCTGGTAAAGTCTCAGCCTTATCGGTTTTACTACAAAGACTGCTTGCTACGCATTGTTTAGTCCAGGGTTTTATGCAAGGGGTGATGCGGATTAATCCACCAGTTAAATCACCTTTAACCCCTTGGGACTTGAATTTAGTTTTGTCAGTGTTACAAAAACAGCCATTTGAACCATTACAGCATATTCCCTTAGTCCTTCTGACTAGGAAGCTGATATTTTTGGTTGCTATATCCTCAGCAAGGAGGGTATCAGAATTGGCTGCTCTTTCTTGTAAAGAGTTATATTTGATTATTCACTAGGACAGAGTGGTGTTACGCCCTCGTCCAGGCTTTTTGCCAAAAGTGGTTTCAGGCTTTCATCTGAATGAAGATATTGTCCTGCCATAGTTTTTCCTAAAACCATGTTCCAGGGAAGAAAAGTCATTACATCGTCTTAATGTAGTGAGAGCAGTGAAAATATATTTAAAGAAAACTGCTCAGATTCGTAAGACTGATGTCTTATTTATTCTGCCAGAGGGTCCTAAAAAAGGACAGGCAACGTTGAAATCCACTGTTGCTAAGTGGATTTGACAAGTTATAATTCAAACTTATGATTTAAGGGGTAAGATTCCCCTTTTCAAGTTAAGGCGCACTCTACCAGAGCAGTTAGTGCTTCTTGGACAGTGCGTCACCAGGCCTCCTTTGCTCAGATCTGCAAGGCCGCAACTTGGTCTTCGGTCCATACATTCACAAAATTTTACCAAGTGGATGTAAGAAGGAATGAGGATATCGCCTTCAGGCGAAGTGTGCTGCAGGCAGCAGTATAAGTCTTCAAGGTCTGGGGGTGCCCTACGGGTTGTGTCTCCCTCCCCTCAAGTAGCATTGCTATGGGACGTCCCACTAAGTAAATGCTTAAGGCTCTGTGTCCTATAATGTACGATAAAGAAAATTTAATTTTTAAAACCGCTTACCTGTAAAATCCTTTTCTTGGAGTACATCATAGGACACGGAGGTCCCGCCCCTCCTTTTTTATGGGGTGTAAGTATATTGCTTATATTGCTTGGCTACAAAAACTGATGTGCTCCTGGAAGGAGGAGGGGTTATATAGGGGAATCAACTTCCTGTATTGGGTGTGCCAGTGTCAACACCTGAAGGTAGCTATAACCCACTAAGTAAATACTTAAGGCTCTGTGTCCCATGATGTACTCCAAGAAAAGGATTTTACAGGTAAGCTGTTTTAGAAATCCTATTTTTTAAATGAGGTCTGCAAAGGCAGCACAGATAAAGTGGGCAGTATAAAAATATGTATATTTGTATACCATTATTTCTTTGTTATTTCACTGAACAGTAACTATCTAATAAATAGTTTCTCCCTTCTTTTTTTTATATATTTAATGCTGGTATTTACATAGTTGACAATTAAAGTTACGCTATGTTCAATTTTAGGCCACGCTGAAGGCTTTAATCAACGATAAAGAATTTGAGAACATCGTTTCAACCACTGAACTACAGAAGACCACTGGAACAGTATGTTACAGATAATGTCTATATGAAAATGTAAAGCTTTATACTAAAGAAGTTGTTACTTATTTGAATTGCAATTTTCTCTTTAGGCCACTTTCACACTGAAGCGCTTCTAAACTGCCAGTAAAAACACTGAGCGCTTTTGAAGAGCTTTTCAGGCGCTTTTGAAGAGCTTTCCATTCATTTCAATGGGGAGGGGAGTTTTTCACAGCCCTGCCAGCACACTGCCCCAGTGTGAAAGCGGTCATTGATTTTAATGGAAATACGTTTTCGTGAGCTTTTTAGGCGCTGTTTTTAGCGTGAAAGCGCATGAAAAGCGCCTCAGTGTGAAAGTGGTCTTAAGGCCACTTTCACACTGAAGCTCTTCTAAACTGCCAGTAAAAACACTGAGCGCTTTTGAAGAGCTTTTCAGGCGCTTTTGAAGAGCTTTCCATTCATTTCAATGGGGAGGGGAGTTTTTCACAGCCCTGCCAGCACACTGCCCCAGTGTGAAAGCGTTCATTGATTTTAATGGAAATAAGTTTTCGTGAGCTTTTTAGGCGCTGTTTTTAGCGCGAAAGCGCCTGAAAAGCGCCTCAGTGTGAAAGTGGTTTTACTATACTCGGTGGGAGCTGTGGTACCAAAAATGTCATAATACACGTATTTGGCACTAATCATTTTTTATCATGCACATTACACACTTATCACTAACAAAGTTATTTTATCATACCTGTGTAAAAAAAGTATTTTACTAATTTGTAAAGAGGAGCTCTAGTAATTTTTGTGTTTAATAAAGTCAGTAGCTACAGTTTTTGCAGCTGCTGACATTTAATAAAACAGACATTCACCTGTCCCAGAATCCAGTGAATGGGCTCACCTGAGCCGATCCTACTAACATCAGCATGGCGGTTGGCGGGCCGTGTGGGAGAGCAGCCTGATGATCTGTTGTCCCAGCACATTTCTCTTGGAACCCTTATGCCTCGTACACATGGTCGGATTTTCCGACGGGAAATGTTCGATGTGAGCTTGTTGTCGGAAATTCCAACCGTGCGTATGCTCCATCGGACATTTGCTCTCGGAATTTCCGACAACAAATGTTTGAGATCAGGTTCTCAAATTTTCAGACAACAAACTTTGTTGTCGGAAATTCCGAGCGTGTGTACACAAGTCCGAGGCACAAAATTCCACACATGCTCAGAATCAAGTACGAGACGGAAGCGATTGGTCTGGTAAAACTAGCGTTCGTAATGGAAATAGCACATTTGTCACGCTGCAATTTTATTTTTAGTATTTAGTGCATTCTCTTCTTCTTTATAATGCTAGAATAATGAAGTTGCTTAGCTGCTGATATTCACACACAGTTCTGACAAACTGGTTTATTTATTATTTCTCGTGATCTCCTGAATAATCTTTTATTTTATTTTTCGCCATATCTCCAGAATAATATTTATTATTTTTTTTTTATAGTGATCTACTTTGTCATTTTGGGTGTCAAGTTAAAAACAACACCATTATTATCTTGTATTTTTTAACCTCAAAGAAGTTGGTTGGTGTCCCTTGTTAATTTGACATTGTATTTTTGGAATGTACCTGCCTACCATGGCCGGATTAACATAGGGGCTATTGGAGCTGCAGCTCCAGGCCCCTTTCTCAAGATAGGCCCATTTGCCCCCCAAAAAAAAAAAAATTCTAAAAAAATAAAAAAAAGATCGACTTTGAGGGTTGTAGCTCAACGATCAGGAGTCACAGAGACCCCACATTTGGGGGGTAGGTAGCTGGATCTACTCCAGCACTGGTTAAAATATGGGGCTGCTATCATCTATGGTTCTGGAGATATGGCGTTGCTTGCGCAGTCGATCAGAAGCTACATACAGAGCGGCCAGTATAAATACAAGCTGGCACCCTCTGCCGAAGACTAAGAGGATGAACTCACAGTGCTTATAATAATTATTTGTATATTACTTAAGATAATTAACCCCTCGCCACCCAGGCCAATTCTGACACTTCTCTCCTACATGTAAAAATCATAATTTTTTTGATAGAAAATTACTCTAATTACTTACTAAGCCTCAAGCATTATATATGTTGTTTTAGCCTATGGAATAAAATGGTGGTCTTTGCAACTTTTTATGTTACACAATATTTGTGCAGCAATTTTTCAAACGTTTTTTTGTGGAAAGAAACTGTTTCATTCATAAAAAAAAAACACTAAAGTTAGCAAGATTTATTTTTTGTGTACCAAGCGATGCTTTAATTTTTTACAGGTTACATGTGTAGAGTTACAGAGGAGGTCTAAGGCTAGAATTATTGTTCTCACTCTAACGATCGTGGCATATGTAACCTGTGTGTATCTGGCTCTGATACTGAGCAGTGCCTACCCAGCCACTGACTAGTATCTCTCCCCAGCCTGTCCCCACACACCCTCTCACCTGCTGACCTGTGGATGGGGGAATCACTCCTGCAGTGTTATTGTGTTCTGCCAGTGAATACGATGATCAGTGTTGCTAACTATAACTGGCAGCACTGATTGTTTTGGGGAAAACCTGACAGGCTGGTTGTACTCAAGTCGGTTAATAGGTTGACTTGTGTAAAACCAGGTAGCCCATACATAGATCGACTATGGCTGGTCTCTGTTTAATTGGTGCAATTTCAATCCATGTATGGCCCGCTTAACCACTACACAGTCCCTAAAAAGCCTTCCACAAACCTTTAAATTTTTCCTTCCCAGATTCCTTCATCCTCCTCTCCTATACATAGTACCCACTGTCATACTCTCCACACTTCTCTCCTGTACATACTGCTCACTGTCATACCCGCCACACTTCTCTCCTATACATAGCGCCTGCTGTCATATCCTACACACTCCTCTCCTGTACATAGTGCCCGCTGTCATACACTTCTCTCCTATACATAGCGCCCACTGTCATATCCTACACACTCCTCTCCTGTACATAGTGCCCGCTGTCATACACTTCTCTCCTGTACATAGTGCCCACTGTTGTACCCTCCACACTCCTCTCCTGTACATACTGCTCACTGTCATACCCTCCACACTTCTCTGCTCTGCATACTGCCCACTGTCATACCCTTCACACTCCTCTCCTGTACATAGTGCCTTCTGTCATACCCTTCGCACTCCTCTCCTGTACATAGTGCCTTCTGTCATACCCTCCACACTCCTCTCATGTACATAGTGCCCACTGTTAGACCCTCAACATTCCTCTCCCTCACCTGCACATACTTCCCACTTTTATACCATCCATTCTCCTCCCTTATGCATCTTACCCACAAAAACAGTTCTTTAAAATTATACTGAATATGCTGCCTACTCACAAACAAACTGTCCTTTTTGAAGTAAAACACATAGCCAAGTATTTGTCCAAAAAAAAATTATATTAAATTTTATTAGGGGTCATAACAAAATAAAGAGGAAGGCAACGCTGGATAAACAGTTGAAATTGGCGAAGCCTTTGTACCCCAGGGCAGACATCAATTATTTGACAGGCAAAAGTGGTAGCCTGAGGAGTCCATTTAATAGGGAGCACAATACGGTCCAGGACTCGGAGAGATCGTGAGCAGCAGCAGATGACATATATGTCCCGAGGCTGTGGTCTTGCAATAGCCTGCGTCTTTTGCCAGACCACACCAAACCCAGGCCATCACTCTCTTGACTTCCTTCCACGCTTCCTTCCAGGCTGTGGCTGTGGTGTTGGAGTTGTGGCAGGAGGTAGAGTTGGCCCATCACCCCCTTATTTAGGGCCTGAAATATGACCTCCTCACAGATGAGGCGTTGGCCTTCCTCCATTTCCTGCATCTTACTGGCCGTCATACAGCCAAAGGCCTCTTGGACACTAGGGGTGTTTGTGAGGACCGCAGTAGCCTGCCGAATCAAACCAAGCGCTGACTCCTCCACGTTCCTCCCCTTCCTGGTCCTTTTTGTTGGAAGGTGGAGGGGAGGAACCTGGGATTCAGTCAGGCTACTGGGCACGGCCACCTCCTGGCTGCCACTTTTCCCGCCACCTCCTGGCTGCCACTTTCCATGGCCTCCTCCTGGCTGAGACTTTCCTGTGTATGAAAATGGGACATAGTTTTAGTTTTTTGGTCATCAATCACACACAATTTTGAGCTCATGACTGTTGCAAATTGAATGTTAACAAATAGAAAAGACTATCATTCTGACCCCAGCGTTATTCATTCTTGTCCCAATCATTTTTGGCTACTATTGTCTATTGATATGTAAACCACTTTGTTAAATCAGAAATTAGTGATCAATAATAACATCTAGTTAACATCATTCAATTTTTGACAAGAAATATGTTGAACAATGCTATACCTGGCTCAAGCTGGGCTCCTCCACATATTCCTAGGTGGAAGGCCCAGGTTGGACATCGGAAGCCTCAACTGAGGTGGAAGGAAGAGTGGACAGAAGTGTTGAGAGTGATTGCTTGGGTTCACTCTGGTCTGACAAAAAACGCAGTCTGTCGTAGTACCAGAGCCTGGGGACATAAATGTCATCTGCTGCTGCTCTTGATCTCATGGAATCCTGGACCTTTTTGCGCTCCCTATTATACGTGCTCCTCAGGCCACCAATTTTTCACTTCAAATAGTTAATGTCTGCAGTGGGAATCACCGGCTTCACTAATTCCAACAGTTGATCCAACGCTGCCTTCCTCTTTATTTAGTTTTTATAAAATGGTTGTTTTACCTTCCACAGACAGGGCAATTCCCTGTACTTGTCAATGAAGTTGGAAAAGAAGTCGTGGTCATTAAATGTATCCATTTTCTCTGCAAGACACAACACAAGACAAACCCTAATGTGAGGCTAAACTCTCCTAATCTTGTCCCAATATAGGCCTCAATGTATAAGCAGTATAGGCCACTAACCACTGATGCCCCAAGTTTCAATTGTACCTTCGTTAGCATGATTGGCGCTTAAGCTACTCCGTCCTCCGCTCACAGATCGTAAGTACGACGCACGCGTGTTATTCGTTATGTAAACTGCGCATGCATCAAACTCCGTCCCTAACCATCTTTTAAGTATATTCCCCGCCCCTTTCGGCGCAGTGGGAGAGCACATGGTGGAGAGACAACAGGTGCATGATAATAGCAGCAATGAGGAGGACAACGAAAGCCCGGAGCCAGAAACATCCTGATCCAGGAGGAGATAAAATGCCTTTAAATATGTTTTTTGTGGAGATGGACATCTTGAAGAGGGCCGACTATGATGGGAAGTATGGACCGTACCCAAACCCAAATGTGAGAAAGGCCAAGATCATGACTAAAGTTGTGAGAAGTCTGCACAGGAATTTTGGGGTACGACGATCCAAGGAGCAATTAAGGAAACGCTGGTCAGACCTGAAATTGAGGGAGCACGATCAGTACAGAAGGATCAGGAAACTGCTTATAAAAAGTAAGTATTTGTCCTGTGTTCCTATTATTATTATTTTCATGCTTCTCCATGTGCTTTTCTTTACTGTTGTACAGTTTAAAATGGCAAGTTTCAGGTTCGTGGGCACAGTAATCTTTCGTAGTAAACATTGTTCGTTCGCCCACTAATACAATGTTTTTGGCAGATGCAGGTTAACTACATTTGTTCATGCCTATTTGTATTTAAAGACGTTTAGTACATTGTTGTCTAGATGGGTTTGTAACTAGAATGAAATGCAAACTTGATTCAGTGTAAGGAGAGGACACTCAGCAGCTGTTTACACATCTGGACGCAGGAGCACTAGTGTGGGACACCAGAACACCCTTTTTAGGGTGTCCCACACAGGTGCTCCAGTGGATACTAGGGGTCCCTCCATGTGTGATACTTTACCAAAAAAGGTAAGTATTCCAGCTTTAAGAAAGGGAAAAAAACATGTCTTCAGCTTGGACCTCTGCCAAAACAGACAATTGTACGACACTTCCAAGCAATGTTTCATATTCCTATTTCTTGCCTCAAATATCTGTGTGCTAAGTATGCCTTTTTTTTTTATTCACATAGGGGAGAAAAGACTTGGGACATCTGAGGACACCAAGAACACCACACCTCCTAAAGAAGGGGAAATCCCCACACACCCTGAAGAAGATGTGGAGGGAGGAGAGGTTCATGAAGTGGGCGAAATGGTGACCACAACAGGTCAGTGTCTGAGACCACAGCTTCAGGTAATAGATGTATGCCTGCATATTTATAATACATGGTGTGTTTTTTTTATTTTTAGGTGATGTGGATGTTGTGGAAGAAGAAACTAATTTCACCAGTGCAAGTGCACACATCCTCATTGGGGAGATAATGGTGTGCAATCAGAAATTAGAGAAGATAAAGGAAAACTTCAAAGAAGTTGAAAAAAGACTCAACGACATCAGTGATGTTTTAGGCAGAATATAAAACACCCAAAATTTTTTACAGTTTGTCGTTATATTTTTGCATTTTATAAAATGTTTAAATTAATTTGAAAGCCAAATTGTGTCAACATGTGCTATCTGCCTTCACGGGATATCAATTTACGCATTTTGTGGGTGCAACCCATTCCTCTCAACTCAAGTAAGTAAGAGGAAGGGGTTTCACCCCCGAAACACATCCATTGATGGGAGATGGCACATGTTGACATTAGTCATGGGATCAAGAGGGAAATCCACATTTTGACTCCCAATTTGTGTGCATCTTCAAAATTTGGCTTTTACAGGGGTGACATCACCCCATCTGATGAAGGCAAGATCAACACAGTTTTGACATACTAATGTCTCATATTGCCTTCACTTTATCAAAGTTGAACTTTGTAAGTTCCTGAGTTGTGTATGTTATGGTTTTAAACATGCCTGTTTAACCAAAAAAAAGGCTATTTCTACTGTCAAACATAAAAATGTTATACACCAAAGATGTTGGTTTGTTAAAAAAAACCTTCCTTTTCTAACGCACATGTGAATGTGCTTTGAGTAAAATGTTTTATACTCAACAATGTGTGGCTTCTTCTTTCAATGCTCAATACCAGTTTTTGGAGTAAGTTGGAGTTTACAGTGACAATGGGGGTATTTACTAAAGGCAAATCCACTTTGCACTACAAGTGCACTTTCAGTGCACTTTCAGTGCACTTGTAGTGCAAAGTGGATTTGCCTTTAGTAAATAACCCTCACCATGCGCTAAAATTTGCCACAATCAGGCCATTTTAGGGACTCAAAATGCAATTAATTCATGGTGCTGAAAAGGATGATTATTTTTTTATCATTAATGCATTACATACATTAACAAAAAAACAATGTGTGTGTGTGTGTGTGTAGCAGACCCACAACATAATAGTTAGCTGAAGAAGAGATTGTCGCCTCATGTATCAAATAAATTACGTTTGCACTATTAAAGAAAATGGCCAAAAATAAAAGCCCATTGGAGAATGTAGGAGACAGCGAAAAGAAACACAAGCAGTAAATCAAATGAAATATTAGTTCAGTTTATAATAAAAATGTATTTTAAAAATGTTTCTCACATTCTCTGGCAGATTAATGGCCCCCGCGCTTTGGGGGGGCAAGCCAGGATGGACAGCTTCAAGTGCCATCAGAGTTGTATTTGGAAATCCGGCCTCAGCCCCAACTGAGGCCACATAGTTTGTTGCATTTTTTCAGAGGTAATTGTGTAGAATGCAGCAGGCAAGTACAATATGGTTCAGTTTATATTCCGCCATGTGGATTGGTGTCAGAAATAGGCAGAACCGGCTGGCCATTTTTCCGAAAGCATTCAACACGGCTCTTCTGGCTCTAGCCAGCCGGTAGTTAAAAACCTTCTGCTCTGGGGTGAGGGTCCTCATAGGAAATTGCCTCATTAGATGGTCTCCCAGCCCAAATGCTTCATCAGCGACAAACACAAAAGGACCAAGCCGCATTGTCTTCCGCAGGTGGCAAGCCCAAGCTGCCATTCTGGAGCCGTCTGTAAAACTCTGTCTGGGCGATGACTCCACCATCCGACATCCGGCCATTTTTCCCCACGTCCACATACAAAAACTCGTATGTCGCCGACACCACCACCAACATCACAATACTATTAAACCCCTTATAATTGTAATAGTATGACCCTGAGTTGGGGGGTGGGACGATGTGGATGTGCTTCCCATCTATTGCCCCTCCGCAGTTAGGAAAGTTCCACTGATGAGCCAACTGGGATGCCACAGTCTGCCATTCCTGTGGGTTTGAAGGAAACTGTGGCGTCAAACAAAAAAAAATAATTGTACTTTTGCACATAACATTGCAAGCAGATTAGACACAAACATTCTTGGCCAACATAAGTATAACATTTATTGAAATGAGTATTTAAAGACAAAAGTATAAGGTCCACTTATCAGATTCCTGACCCCCATGTTTTGGACAGGTAACCCTCTCCACTTCATTGAGAGCTGAATGCATAAATAATGTGTGTTACTTTGGCCAGCCCCTCCTTACTTACACTATTGGCTGCCCACTGGACAGGTAAGAAGTGTCATAATACAAAAATATGAATACACACTGTACAAATTGAAGCACATTTTTACATTCTGCAATTACCTATCAAGATAATAGGAGAACAAAACTTTAAACAGTACCATTTGAAAGTATTCAGGCAGGCCCTTGCACTATATGCTTTGGTGAATTGATCCGTAAATATGAACACAAAAGAGGTAGGTCTAGTGTGTATGGGTTCGGAAAAGTCAGCAGATAGAGTAGTGGTATCGGTTGACTTAGCGGTTGGGGGGGGGGGGAGGGTTCCAAATGAGTCCCCCCCCCCCCCCAAAAAAAAAAAAAAGCCTCTTGCACTCTGCCTGATTTTAAGGACAAAAATAAAATTTGTACACATTTTAGGGGGTGTTTAGGGTAAGCACTACAATGGAGCTGACAAAATACATTGTTAAGTGACTAGGCTAGGTGTGTATGGGCCCAGGATAGCATGCTGGGGAGGTTAGTGAAGGCAAATATGCATGAAGGACAAAAAGGAGCATTAAAAGCTTCCAGCATGCATGAGGACAAAGAGGACATTCACAGCATATTACAATCATGGTAATTAGGGAATGATGAAATTATTACAATACATTGGTAAACATTAAACACGTAGAATGTGATGTTAAAGGAAAAAACTTACCTTAATATAGTCCTTCTGCAGGACCTGAATGATGGCAGAACAGGTCTCTGGAATAATGATTCCCAGAGCCTGGGGGGAGATGCCTGTCGAGAACTTGATGTCCTGCAGACTTCTCCCCGTCGCCAAGTACCGCAAGGTGGCGACTAGCCTTTGTTCGGGAGTGATGGCTTGCCGCATGCAGTTGTCCTGCTTCGTAATATAAGGGGACAGCAAAGCCAACAGACGGTGAAAAACGGGGTCCGTCATCCGGAGATAATTCCTGAAATCATCAGGATTATTCTCCTGGATCTCCCGCAACAAAGGCATGTGAGAGAATTGGTCACGCTGGAGCAACCAATTCTTCGTCCATGAACTCCACCTCGCTCTGTTCATGGACTGGACTTGGGTCAAAGCAAGAACTCCAACACCAAGCCCCTGCACAGCACAAACTCTACGACGAGTACGTACCCGCAACATGGCTAGAAAACGGTCGGCTGGTCAGAACGAACTAACAGAACACTCTCAAAATCAGAAAGGCCTGAGAAGAACGATCTGAAAATCAGAAACGAGCGGACAAGAACGCACTGAAAAACAGAACAAACTATTAAATAGAACGCACTGAAAAACAGGAACGAACTGACAACACGCACTGAAGAACAGATACGAACCCACAAGCACAAACTGAAGAGCAGTAACGAACTGAAAAGCACGAGGCTGAAAAGCGCTGAATCGTCTCTCACCAAACTTCTACCAACACGAGATAAACACGAGATTAGCAGAAGGTGCCCAAAGGGTGGCGCACTGGCTATTGAACTATCTTTTTATAGTGCCGTCGTACGTGTTGTACGTCACCGCGTTGTTGGTGTATATATATATAGTATATATATATATATATATATATATATATATATTTAAATAAATATTTTGTGTGACCGTGTGTATGACAAGACAAGTTTGAGCCAACATCCGTCGGAAAAAAATCCACGGTTTTGTTGTCGGAATGTCCTATACAGGCCCCCTCTATGATTTACTTTTGCTCATGATATTGGGTCCTGAAGAAGCCATACCATCATCCTTATATGATTGTATGTTTACACTTCCATATTCATTGGGCTAGCTTTCTGATATCAGACCCTAACCAATGTTTTGGCTAATAGGGGCTATTTGCTATTTTATGACTTTTTTGTATGTTTATTTTAGATATGTGATTTTAATATTTACAAATACATTTTCTACCATTTATAATTACCGTCATCTCCTTTCCTGTGCCAATAAGGTCTTATGCACACTGGACGTTATAATAACATTATAAAAACGCAAGTAGCTTTGCAGTTTTTCAATGTTTTTTGCAATAGTGTTTTTTAGTGTTAGCGTTTTTACATTTTTTTTTTTTTCAATGGGATCAAAAATGTTGAAAAATGCTTGTGAGCCATGTTTTTGAGCATTTATCAGTGTTTCTTAAATTTTCTTGACATTAGAGCATTTTCTTTATCGTACATCATATGGAGATATCCCAGGTGTGGAGTGATTATGAATTTTTGTATTTTGTTGTGTAGGAGATTGTAAACTTTGGGTTGTCTCAAAACTTTTCCACCTGAGGGATATTTTATAGTCTTAATAAGGGTACACAGTGCAGCATAGTAATAACTATGTGGGTTATAGGCCACCTTCAGGTGATGGACACTGGCACACCCTAAACAGACTTTAATGAGGTTTTGGACGTAAAAAGTTGCCTCCCCTATATAACCCCTCCCATAAACCGGGAGCACCTCAGTTTTTCGCATTCCTTCGGGTGTTATTCTTAATGATCTGGATGCCACAATTATTGTACATATTGCATAATTCGCCGGTGTGGATATGCAGGAAGTGGTTCAAAAAAATTGAGTCACTTTTTAGGGAACTAAATTCGGCTTCGAACCCTGCAACTCCCAGTGAAGGAAGGGGGTCTCGCGGTGCCCAACCCGGAACGTTATTTCCTGGCATCCCAATTGCAACAATTAATAGGATGTGGTGTTCCGGGTGGGGGGGGGGGCACCCCAAGTGGAAGAATAATGCTGTCGGAAGCTGGGCATAATACAATGATAGAAACCCTTGAAGCGGACTCTTTCCGCTATAAGTGTCCCACAATAAAAATGATAATCAAAATATGGACAATAGTTAAAAAACAGCTACACTATAATTGAATTACTGAGTACTTCCCTCTATGGAACAACAAAAACCTAAATGAAGTCCTCCAGGTAGGAAAAATAAAAGTATGGGAAAAACATGGTATTACTAGACTGAGACAATTGTATAAAGGCAACGCGTTAAAAATTTTTTTAGACCTGAAGCGAGAGTTTAAAATACCACAACATACGGCTTACGCATATTTACAAATAGCCCATGCCTTAAAGGCCCAATTTTCGGAACAGCAGTTGATATGGATAGAAACCCCCCTCTTCAAAAAGATACTAGAAGTCGGCTCTACTAAAGGGTTAATATCCGAGATATATGGGCAAATGGGTCAAGAAGCCAAGGAAGGAGAGAAACTCCAAACGGTAAAGGCAAGATGGGAAGAGGATATAGGTGCAATAACTAGTGTGCAGTGGAAGAGAATTCTTGAGATGGGCTCGATGGTCTCAATATCCCCCCCGCAGAGGGTATCCCATTTGATGATGATAAATAGAGCCTACTACACCCCGAAACGGTTGTTTCAATTTGGGAGGAGGATTGACGATAGCTGTCCCAGATGTCAAGAGACTGGTGATCTTCTGCATATGCTGTGGAAATGCCCCAAATTGCACCGTTACTGGACAGGAGTGATTAATAGCATAAGAGAGGTATTTGGGATCAAGCTTGAGAGAGAAGCTAAAGCGTGTATACTGGACATAGAATGGAAACAGGGGAGAAGAAAAGCGAAACAGTAGCAATCTTAAGATGCTTGTTTCAGGCCAGGAAATTGATTGCAATTAAATGGCAATCAAGGGAACCCCCTACAGTAGACAATTGGATCAGGATAGTAAATGAGACCCTATGCAGAGAAAGAACAGTTAAAGTTTTTTCGCCAGTGTCTAAGCTGTTGGTCACGGTTAAAGATGTACTATGAAGAGCTCCACTGGAGTAATCCTTGCTGGAGCAAGCTATGCAACCGGATCCATTCAAAGTGCCATTAAGGCCAAAGTGGATGGTACCCAGGCCTCCTGGAAGAAAATAGTTTTTTTTCTGTAATGCTTCTCTTTGTGATCCAGTGCTTTCGTCTTGCAGCCAGTACCATAAAGCTTTCTGGCAGGGTGCTATACAGGTCCAACGGAGTGGAACCCCGATAAAAAGGGACCCGGTCCTTGAAGGTTTTTTAAACGAAAACCCGCCGTGATGGTTGATTGGGTCTGTCTGATATACTACAGAAGGTAAGTGAAGATTCCTAGGGAACTTCATTTTCCTATGGATTCTTCTTTGTAGTAAATGCTGTCATGCCTAGTATTCACCACAAGAGGGTGTAAAGAGCACATACCTTTCCATGCTTTCCAGGTCTCGCTCTGTGTCACAGAAGCTGCCAGGCTTCCTCCAGCTAAGCAGTCCCAGCCACCGGTAAGATGTTGGCGGGGGCAGTGTACCTTCTTCCCCTCTCCAGGAGCAGGCAGGGGGAGTCTGTGGATGGTCGGCTGTGTACCGCTCCGCTCCCCCTTCCACTACCTAACAGGGATCCTAACAGGGATTGCGGAGGCTCTTTTTTATCCCCCCAGGGGGAGACTGGTACCGGACGGCTCCTTCCTCTCCCCCCCGTCACGCTGATCTGAGTGCGGGAATTAATTTAAAAAAAGGGTGAGGTGATGGGGAGACTGGGGCGTGGCTTAGCACTGCAGTGGTGTGGCTCAGTGTCAACGGCGCAGGAATACAAGGCTATAAAGCCTCCATTGCCATGCTTGCACTATTGCTCAGCAGTGGATGCGTTTTTTTGTCAGTACCTCTGCTTTTGTGCTCAGGACTATGCCTACCAAAAGGGGTGGTATAAACACCCCAAAAAAGGACCAAAGGTATCACCTTCGGGCTCTGAGGACCCTTATTTTGCAATGCCATCCTCCCCTGAAAGACCAGAGGTGGCTGGTCAGGGTGAGCCATCGGGTCTGTTGAGTGTTGCAGCTGTTTCTAACATTTCAGCCCCTGTCTGTTACTGAGGACGTTTTATCCTCAGCCTTGGTGGGATTAGAGGAAAGGTTAGCTACTTTAATCGCATCCTCCCAGAGTGGGAGAAAGCACTATAGGTCCCCCTTTCCCGCCCAGGGCCCTCAAGCAGGGAAACGGTGGGCAGAGGAGGATGAATCACCCTCAAGGGACCAACATGAGGCTGATGATTCCTCTTCTGTTCTATAGAAGAACCCTTTTCAGCGTCACAGTCTGAAAAATTGCTGGTGCAATCTCTTATAGAAATGGTCCGTTCCACATTCAAGCTGCCCTTAACTGACTCAGCTGAAAGTCCAGTTTCTTCTTTGGGTTCTCTGAAGCCTCCTCAGGCTCTACATGCCTTTTCTGTCCATCCATTACTGGAACAGCTTATATATGCTGAGTGGGATCACCCAGATAAACATTTCCTCCCTCCTAAAAATTTCTCAGTACTTTACCCCATGGAGGAAAAATTCACTAAAAGATGGAATATACCAGCAATTGACGCTGCTATATCCTGTGTGAATAAAAGTTTAACTTGTCCGGTAGATAATGCTCAAATGCTTAGGAATCCAACAGATAAATGGTTGGAATTCCTTTTAAAACTTCCTTTGCTCTGGCAGGTACAGTGACTCAACCTGCAGTGGCAGCAATAGGCATATGTCAATGCCTAAAAGACCAGTTGAGACAAGCGCTCAAGGTCATTCCTGCTCAGCAGGCTCAAGACTTAGCCGAACTGCCAAGGGCATTATGTTTTGCAATTGACGCTATTAAAGTTTCTATTCATCAGGTGTCACGCCTTAGGCTTGTGCTTGTGCATATGCGTAGGATCTTGTAGCTGAAAAATTGGTCAGCCGAAGAGCCATGCAAAAAAACTTTTGGCTGGTTTCCCTTTTCACAGGAATGCCTGTTTGGGGATGATTTGGACAAATACATCCAAAAGATTTAAAGTGGAAAAAGTACTCTTTTACCAGTTAGGAGAAGGAGTAAACATCCATCATTTAAACAGGCTTCTTCTCCAGGGCCAGGGGCAACTGCCTCTAGGCAGTCACGATGGCACCCGCCATCAGGTTCAAGAAGTAAGCCCCAGGGTCAACCCCAGGGACAGAAGAAGTCCTGGGGCTGAAAACCTGCTAAACAAGGTTCTAAAACCTCCTTATGAAGGGGCGCCCCCGCTCACACGGGTAAGGGGAAGACTTCTACACTTCTCAAAGATATGGCAGGAGGAGATTCAGGACAAATGGGTCACCCACAATAGCTCTAGGGTACAAACTAGAGTTCAGAGAGTTCCCATCACCTTGTTTTTTGAGGTCAAACGTTCCCAGAGATCCAGGAAAAAGGCAATCTGTTTCTGGCATTAGACCGTCTGTTATCTCAAGGGGGTGATAATGGAGATCCCCACGGTGGAGCAGGAGTTAGGATTTTATTCAAACCTCTTCATGGTGCCAAAACCAAATGGAGATGTCAGGCCCATTCTAGATCTCAAAGATCTAAATCAATTCCTGAATATCTGCTCCTTTTGCATGGAGTCTATCTGGTCAGTAGTCTCCATCCTACAAGGAGGAGAACTACTGGCGTCAATCGACATAAAGGATGCATACTTGCACGTACTTATTTTCCCTGATCACCAGAAATAGCTACAATTCGAGGTAGTAGGACACCATTTTAAGTTTGTAGCCTTGCCTTTCGGTCTAGCCACTGCACCCTGGGTATTTACAAAGGTTCTGGCCCCTCCTCTGGCCAGACTAAGGGCTCCGGGTATAACAGTTCTAGCATACCTAGACAACCTGCTGCTGATAGACCGGTCGGTAGCCCCCTTGAACCAAAGCGTGCTCAGCACAGTCAACTACCTGGAATACCTAAGTTGGATTCTCAACCTAGAGAAATGTTCTTTAAAGCCACTAAGTAGTATTATTTAGGTCTGATCATAGATACAGCCCAAGAGAGTGTTTTTACCGCAGGCAAAGATCAGCGCCATAAAAGAGCTGGTCCAGGTGGTCAGGGTGAAGAAGGATCCTTCCATTCACTTTTGCATGAGGTTGAAAGGGAAGATGGTGGCTTCATTTGAAGCTGTTCCCTGTTCTCAGTTTCATTCAAGACTGTTGCAAAACAGTATCCTAGCTGCCTGGAACAAAAAGGTCCAAGCCTTAGATTTCCCAATGCGTCTGACTCCACAGGTGCGCCAGAGCCTCAGTTGGTGGTGGATAACCAAAAATCCGCAGAAGGGGAAATCCTTCTTACCAGTTACCTGGAAGGTGGTAACAGATGCCAGCTTTTCAGGTTGGGGAGCAGTCCTGGAAGAGGCGACTGTCCAAGGGATGTGGTCCAAAACCGAAAAGACCTTGCCCATCAACATTTTAGAAATTTGGGCATCACACTTGGCTCTGAGGGCCTGGACATTCAGGTGGCAGAATTATCCTGTCAGGATCCATTCCGACAATGCCACAGCAGTGGCCTATATTAGTCACCAAGGGGGTACCAGGAGTCACGCAGCCCAAAGAGAGGTGAACCATATTCTGACTTGGGCAGAGAAGCATGTACCTTGCCTGTCGGCAGTCTTCATTCCAGGAATAGAAAATTGGCAGGCGGACTTCTTGAGCCGCCAGCAGTTGCTCCCGGGGAAATAGTCTCTTCACCCAGGCATCTTCCTAGCCATATGCCAAAGATGGGGGATCCCAGACTTAGATCTATTGGCATCCAGATTCAACAAGAAAGTGGACAACTTTGTGTCAAGGACAAGGGATACACTCGCATGCGGAACAGATGCGTTGGTGGCCCTGTGGGATCAGTTCTCACTGATTTATGCATTCCCTCCTATTCAGCTGCTACCCTGGCTTCTTCACAGGATCAAGCAGGAAAGGAAGCCGGTGGTTCTTGTAGCCCCGGGGTGGCCCAGAAGATCCTGGTATGCAGATATCGTAAAGATGGCGGTAGGAGATCCATGGACCCTACCACCACATCCAGACCTTCTCTCACAGGGACCAGTATTCCACCCTAACTTACAAACTCTAAATGTAATGGTTTGGCTATTGAAACCCACATTCTGAAGAATCGTGGGCTTTTCGGGTCAGTGATATCTACCTTGGTTAATGCAAGAAAGCCAGCTTCCAGACTCATATATTATAGAGTCTGGAGGGCATATGTTTCCTGGTGTGAATCCAGGGGATGGCATCCTCGGAAGTATGTCATAGGTAGAATTCTTTCCTTTCTGCAATTAGGGGTAGAGATGAAGCTGGCCTTGAGTGCTATCAAAGGTCAGGTCTCTGCCTTATCGGTATTGTTTCAACGACCAATTGCTTTGCATTCCCTGGTCCGTGTGTTTCTACAGGGGGTAACGCGGCTTAATCTGACAGTTAGGTCACCCTTGAATCCTTGGGAATTTAGTTTTGTCGGTATTACAAAAGCAGCCTTTTGAGACGATACGACTAACTCCCTTGATCCTTTTGAGAGGGAAGCTAGTTTTTCTGGTTGCCAATATCTTCTTCAAGAAGGGTATCAGAGTTGGCTGCTCTTTCTTGTAAAGAGCCATATTTAATTATTCACAAGGACAAAGTGGTGTTGCGTCCTCATCCTAGTTTTCTGCCAAAAGTGGTGTCAGGTTTTCATCTGAACCAAGATATTGTTCTACCTTCTTTTTTTCCATAACCCTGTTCTACGGAAGAAAAGTCGCTACATTCTCTTGATGTAGTGAGAGCAGTCAAGGTCTACTTGAAAGCGACTGCTCAGATCTGAAAAACTGAGGTTTTGTTTGTGTTGCCTGAAGGTCCTAGAAAGGGACAAGCAGCGTTGAAATCTACTATTTCTAAGTGGATTCGGCAAGTGATTATTCAGGCTTATGGTTTGAAGAGGAGAATTCCACCTTTTCAAATCAAAGCGCACTCCACCAGGGCTGTTAGTGCTTAGTGGGCTGTGCATCACTGAGCCACCATGGCTCAAATCTGCAAGGCCGCAACTTGGTCTTCAGGCCATATATTCACTAGAATCTATCAGGTGGATGTAAAAAGGCATGAGGATACCGCCTTTGGGCGCAGTGTGCTGCAGGCAGCATTATAGGTCCTCAAGTCTGATGGCACCCTGCTTTGTTTGTGTCTCCCTCCCCTCAGATAGCATTGCTCTGGGACATCCCACATAGTTATTACTATGCTGCTCTGTGTCCCGTGATGTATGATAAAGAAAATAGGATTTTTTATAACAGCTTACCTGTAAAATCCTTTTCTTGGAGTACATCACGGGACACAGAGGTTCCTCCCCTCTTTTGGATACACGTATGTTGCTTTGCTACACAAACTGAGGTGCTCCTGGTATGGAAGGGGTTATAAAGAGGAGGCAACTTCCTGTTTAGGGTGTGTCAGTGTCTATAATCTAAGCGAATCTACACCAAATCTTTCTAAAATAAAGACTAAGAGTAAATAGCAGCGCTAAACATATATCAAATGCATATGTAACTCTATAGAACTACTAAATAAAGAATAATAAAAAATAAAATATACAAATATAATATCACCAATGGTGTTGAGTAAAACAAATATAACATGTGTATGAAAACAAATTATATAAATAGATCACAAACGATAAGTGCACAGAAAAATGTGTAATGATCAGTATAACACTGATTTCTGCAGAAAAAACAATTTAGTGAAAACATAAGTCGCATAAAAAGTCCATGCAGCTTTTCACACGATGTGCAAATAAACAGACGTGAAAAAACTCTTCCTTTGATCTTCCACCACACCACAGTGATCCGTGCTTTCACTCCCCCAAAAGAAACGCACTCACCGCATCTATCGCCCGCACTTTCGTGACAGGCTAATAAATTTTTGAATTCCACCCAAGAAGGTAAGTGATCAATCCAAATTCCATCTATGTCCGGATCTCTCCATATGTGAAAATAAGAGGATTGCTCCAATAGTGTAAAATCATTTAAATTTTATTCACACCACACTAAAAGTCTCTCCAATAGTCACACTCACATTTGATTAAGTTCAAGCCAGCATAAGTAAAAGTTACCACAACACAGCACGCTTCACTTCAAATGAACACACGGATAGAGAGTTTGCAGTCTGCTCTGTGTCCTGTGATGTACTCCAAAAAAAAGGATTTTTACAGGTAAGCTGTTATAAAAATCCTATTTTTACAGCTGAAAAACATCTCTCAGAACCCACTAGTTTTGGGATTTTCTTTACAGCCAAAAAACGCCCCAGCCAAAAATAGTTAAAAACAGCATATGTGCGTGGACACATAGGATAGCATGCTGGAGAGTTTTTTTGTCTGTAGAAAAACAGCAGCTGTAAAAAACGTCCAGTGTGCATGAGGCCTAAAGCCCGGCTTCATATTTTTTGTGGGATCAGGGTATTTCCACCCACAATAAAAGTTGTTGTTTTTAAAGTATCTTCTCATCTGCGCTATCTTATATATGGACATACTGTAGTAGATTTTATTGTTCTTTTGTGTTATTGGCTGTTGATTGCTTTAGACCTACCCACTGAATATCTTGCAACTTGTTCTGCCATTAAACAAAATGTTGTGCTACATTTCATTCTTGTCTGTATTTTCCTATGGATAACAGAACCAATTGTGCAGTTTATAAACATCTCATGATACAGTGACCGTTCATAAATTCCCTGACTGTCATGAGCCCCACCCTCTTTTACTGACATGACTTAACAGGTGCAGAAAGTGGGTCCTTTTACAATAAATGGAGCAGGTGTAGAGCCTGATATTCCACTAGTTCATTCATGTATCCAAGTGTAATATACAAAATTTTGTATATTTTACTTGTTTGAAGTTTTTGTATTAGACTTTAAAGTGCTAGAAGCTGTATATTGTTTATTCACACTCTATATTTATTTCATTTATTTTCACTAATTTTCAAGAGCTACGTTGGCCTTTGGGCCTCTCTTTTCTATATGTATCCAGGTGTGCACTGTCCAAAGCACCTATTCTGATTCCAGGGTTACAAAAAGAAGAGGAAGGGTGAATTGGAATGCTTATATACAAATGCCCTTTACTGAATTGATTTACTAACAAATCGACTAGAACAATCCCTGTCAAAATACCCTAAATAAATGCTAATACAGGTGACAATGTTGTCAGCCAACCACCAAACATGCACTCCTGCACACTTCAATCACCCCCTGTGGTACCTATATTGTACTAAAGTGCTGATGTAGTTCACTGTACATCAAGAGGACCCTACAGTGCCAAAAATAGCATTGACATTCCTATGACGCAGTCATCACAATTCCTTCAGCTTTATAGAAATCAAGGACTAGGAGCACATTTTTTCTTTTCTAAACACACTCGCAACTAAACGTGTCAAGGGTATCTTCAGCTCCAATGAACTTAGTTTGTGTGTGTGTGTGAATACCTCCTTCACATGTATACAAGCTGTAGAATCAAGCCAGTATATAACCAATAAGTTGACCGTGCAGAGACTAATCATTCATATGGGCCCATATGTTGGCTGACAGCAAGAAGATGCGGAAGATAGCAGCAATATTAGGGAGGTAGAATAATTATATGCTTACACAAAGGTGTCAACTTTCCACTACAGATCCACCTTGCAGGGTTTCTAAAAATACAATCACATCAGCAGAAACACACTGAAGCCTTCCTGTGGAGTTGTTGATCTGCCTGGGAGGATGGCGCTTGTCACTACTTAGTTGCGTATTCCTCTATTCTGGCTGCCAACAGGGTCACCACACATGCAGCAGCCTGAGAACCAGAACCAGAGTGGTGTCACTAAATCCAGGATATACCAAAGTGTAGTTGGCATAAGGTGTAGGGTGGTTACACAATAACACGTTACATCTGTGGCAGTACAGACTTTTTCACTGTGTCTCATTCTTTCTTTCTCTGGTTAGAGAATATAAGCAAATACTGGGGGAGATTTACTAAAACTGGTTCACACAGAATCTGGTGCAGCTGCACACAGTAACTGCACACAGCTTCTAACTACAGCTTGTTTGATTAAGCTTTGACAAAACTAGAAGCTGATTGGTTACTATGCACAGCTACACCAGATTCTGTGCGCACCAGTTTTAGTAAATTCCCCTCCCCCTGTCTATTCTTCATTTGTTTAAATTGTAACTGGTTCACACAGAATCTGGTGCAGCTGCACACAGTAACCAATCAGCTTCTAACTACAGCTTGTTTGATTAAGCGTTGACAAAAAAACTAGAAGCTGATTGGTTACTATGCACAGCTACACCAGATTCTGTGTGCACCAGTTTTAGTAAATTCCCCACCCCCTGTTTATTCTTCATTTGTTTAAATTGTAATTTACAATTTTAATCACTGCTACTGTATTTTTGTGTTATTTCTTTGTATTTAGATACTTCACAAGCTTGCAGCTCGGGCTTTCATTCGAGACTATGAAGATGGCATTCTCCATGAGCAAGAACATGAAAATGAGGTAAGTGTGTTATAATAGATGGCTAATTATATGGGCACAATTGTTCAGTACAATAAGGGATTTGTGTTGACCAGAGCATTTTGTGCTATTCAGCACTGTGCTAATTTAACTGGCAATTGCTCGTTCATGCGACACTGTATGAAAATAAACTTTATATAATTTTTTTTCACACAAATAGAGCTTTTGTTTGATGTTATTTAATCACCACAGGGTTTTTTTATTTGTTGCTATATAAAGAAAAAAATACCGAAAACGTTGACACTATTTTTTTAGTTTCTGTTATAAAATTTTGAAAACAAATGAATATTTCTTCATAAATCTAGGCCAAAATGTATCATGCTACATTTTTTTGTTAAAAATAACCCAGATCTGTGTATATTATTTAGTCTGTGTGAAAGTTAGAGTCTACAAACTATGGTATATAAATCGGAATATTGATTAATCCTGATATACAGTACAAATACTCCCCAAATGACCCATTTTTGGAAAGTAGACATTCCAAGGTATTTAGTAAGAAGCATGGAGAGTTTTTGGAAGTTGTCATTTTTTGTCTCAATTTTTTAGAAAATGAAGAAATTAAATTTGTTTGTTGTTTACATACTGTCACAGAGCAGTACAGAGACATCATATGACAGTTGTGGCGGTGATCATGGACACTGACTTGTGACAATATGTAAAAAAAAAAAGTAATTAAAATATGTTTTATTCAATTATTTTAAACATTTTTTTTTTTTTTTTTTACATCCTGTGATCAGAGTAGTTCAGTGTCAGAATAGTGACACTGTACTACTCGGGGGGGGGGGGGGGGGGGGGGGGGGGGGGGGGGGGGATGATCAGGGCTTTTTTTTTTTACACTGTTATTGCTTATAATGGTGATGATCACCATTTTCATTCTTGACCGCTTACTTTTATGATACAGGGTGCAGTGATTGGCCCAGGTACCATGTAATAGCTGTGGGCCAATCACAGCATCACAACAGTAAGCACGC
This sequence comes from Lithobates sylvaticus, assembly GCA_028564925.1. NCBI lineage: Eukaryota > Metazoa > Chordata > Amphibia > Anura > Ranidae > Lithobates > Lithobates sylvaticus. The sequence goes on along the minus strand of CM053027.1, from coordinate 529,816,119 downwards.
TGTTAATAATTCCTTAACTAAACTTAGGTTTTATGTGCAGAGAAAAAACTGCAAGCTGTATTCATAATCATAAGCATTGTTTTCTAGTATCAACCCATATACAATATTGCAAGCCTACTGTAAGTCTGAAGCTGTCTGTAGCCATTATAAGGCAACTAAACAATATTTTTAACTAGGGAAACTTGTATGATTGTCACAGGTAACTGGTTTGCATATTGTGTGGTTGTTGTGCAGTATTTTCCTTAATATAGAATAAACCTAAGATCTGATGAATATAATTTATAATATTGATTTGTGTTTATTTTATATGACTTGACCACATTAAGATGGAGAAACAGAAGATGAAATCTTTCATTATTAAGCTTAGCAAAGAGCATTCAATTGTGACTCAATTCACAAGCTTCGTTGCTGTAGAAAAACGGGTGAGTGTAAACCATTTCTTTTGGTGCAATTTCAGTGTGTGTGTTTATGTGAATGTGTTAAAGTGGTAGTAGGCTTTTTCTCATTTGTTCATTGACAGACACAGCCTTCTTTATTCATAACGATAGGGTTATATCGCCTCCGCAGGAGTAGGACTAGGCAGAACAAAAAGACGGAACACTTGGCCACTCCCATGGGCCATCCTCAGTCAGTATATAACCCCCTCCCTGCTCTAGGTATTCAGTTTGGACTGGACACTTGGTACAGGGGTCACCCCAGTCTGGCCAGCAAGCGCGTGCAGCTACACGCTAGGTCGGCCGCGACATAGCCCCACTGGAGAGGGGCTGGCCCTACGATTTAAACGAGTTAATACGACGGTCTTGGCCTGTGTCGCAGCGTTCCTCATGGCCGACAGCCACCCCCACTTTGGTGGCAAGGAGGATCTGTCCGGGAGCGTTACCTGCGCATTTCGCTGGAGAGTTAAGTAGTCTTCTCTCCTTCCCTGGAGTGGTGTGGGACGTGGGTACTCCCTGGGGTGGTCGGTCTCTCTGGGGTTCTCCTCCACCCCCTCTTCCCAGGTGAGGCCCAGGCTTTGGCCTAGGGACTTTTTGGGACACATGGCCCCTTTTTTCCACCCTCGGGTTTGTATTGGGGGGGTATCTGGTGGTTAGGCCGGGGAGGCGGGTGTCCTGCTGACTAATTTAGGCCGCGGCTTTGCGGCCTACAAGCGATGGATTGGTCCGGTCCCCCCGCAGGCCGCGCACTCGCGGCCGTCGTGTGAAAATTTATGCCGTGGCGTTGCGGACTACCGGCTGAGTGTCCTTTCAGGGCTCAGGGTCGGTCCGGTCCCCCCCCCGCGGGCTGTGCACTGATCCCCACGCCGGCCACTCACTCATGGCCGACTGTCCGTCTGGGGTTCAGGGTCGGTCCGGCTTGCGGCAGGCTGCCAAAAATTTAGCCTGACACTTTTGCTACCTACTGGGCCGCGGCATTCGGCGGCCTGCTAGGCCTCGTGGCTGCCCCTTTCCTGAGGGGTGGCGCTTTGGGGGTCTGCCCCCCTGTGAGGGGCCGCGGCCTGTGCTCTCTGTGTGGGGCCCCGGTCTGTGCTCTCTGTGAGGGGCCCCGGTCTGTGCCAACTTGTGAAGGGCCTCGGTCTGTGCCCCTGTGTGGGGCCTTGGTCTGTGCCCCCTTTGAGGGACTTCAGGGTGTCCCCGGTTTTTTGAGACGGTAGCCGAAGCGTCCTCATGGCTGGATGCCAATGAGCATATCCTCCAACAAGCGGGTAGAGGAGCAGCAGAGGGGGACTGACCCGACATCCCTGAAATTCTGGACACACACACAGAAGTTTAAACACGTTTGGCTGGGAAGCCCCAACCTACTGACACTTCACCAGCGTTGGGAGCAAGTGAATTTTAAAAAAAATTCAGTGACTTTTCAGTAACATTCAGTGTGATGGTACATTGCGCCCTGGATTTTTAAATGTTAGACAAATTGATAGATGATGAAGGGCGTTATGTGATATTACTATGTAAAATATATCAACTGAAATGTATACCTGCAGCCATATACGTGCCCCTTTAATTCAGAGGTATTAAGGATATTGTTGAGGTATCATTTGTACCACCCCGATGTTCCCCTTATTATCATAGGAGATTTAAACTGTTGTATGGATCCAGTTCTGGATAAGCACCCGCCTCCGGTGACTTCCTGCACCAAAGCTCGAACGGCATTGCGGAAATTCACAGAGGAGGTAGGATGGACTGACCCATGGCTTAGCTGTAACCCACTGCAAATGCAATTCTCCTGTTTTTTCAAAACTCACCTCTCCCTGTCAAGGATTGACCTGTGTTTGTGCACATCCCAAACGACACACCTACTGGAGGACATCAGACACCTGGTGAGGGGGGTATCGGATCATTCTCCCCTATTGGTCTTCTTGGTTGCTAGGCCTGTTGCAGACCTGCCTAGGGCACCATGAAAACTTAACGCATTTTGGCTTAACCTATTCCCCTCCCATGAACGGATAATGGCTGAGATCTCTGGGTTTTGGCTGGGCCATGAGGATCATTCTGATTTGGGGTTAACCTGGGAGACGTTTAAAGCGTTTCTCTGGGATCTTGATCACAAAGGTCGCAGGCATTAAATCTAAACCATTAAGGATCAGACTGAACAGATGGCAAGCTGGCTAGAGGCTGAGTTTATTGCAGACCCCTCTGATGTAGCTAGGGAAGCGTGGCTGGCTGCACAGGGGGCGGTTGATTGGATCACAGGAGTTGATTGGATTACAGACAGAAAAAGTTTTTTCAATAGACAGGCCTTTTATGAGGAGGGTGAGCAGACAGGCCATTTACTTGCAAAAATAGTGAAGGCCTCCCAAACGTCTCCGTCCATCGGAGCAATATGCATCGAGGGAGGGAGACTAGTAAATACCCCTACGCACATTATGAAGGAATTGGTAAGGTTCTACTCTGACTTTATATAGGTCCTGGGTGACTTACTCGACCACTGACTTACAGGAGTATCTGCAGGGATATGAACTGCCTGGTCTGTCGACTTCACAGCGTACACTCCTGGACTCCCCAATCAAACTTGAGGAACTGCAAGAGGCACTTAGCCTCTTCCCGAACTCAAAGGCTCTTGGGGATGATGGTCTTCCCATGGAAGTTTTCAAACAATATGGGGGAACTATCCTGCCGCGGCTGTTAAGGGCCCTTGATTATGCTAGAGAATTTCAGTGCCTATGTGACTCCATGACTAGAGCTAACATTGTACTTCTCTTAAAACCGGGTAAGGACCCATTAGACCCGGGCTCATACAGACCGATATTGCTCTTGCAGAGCGATATCAAAATTCTGGCGAAGGTCTTGGCCCTACGACTTAACAGGGTCATCTCCTCCATTATCCACTCTGACCAGTCAGGATTTATGCGCCAAAAATTCACGGCCATCAACCTCCATAGACTTTACTTCAGACGCAGTCGGAAAACATGGGGGATAGTGCCTTACTCTCACTAGATGCTCACAAGGAATTTGACAGCATAGAATGGGAGTACCTCTGGGCTGTCCTGGGTTGTCATTAGAGAGGCGGGAAACATGATTTAAAAACGATACCAGCACCTTTTATGCGTGTTTCGCAAGCATAGAGCAGCCTATTAAAAAAACACAAAATGCTAAAAAGCGCTCACGTTCAAACGCACTTCCTTGTGAGAAGAAGCCCTCAGATTGCTGTGCCCCAGGATTTTGAACAATTCTAAAGGATGTACTGACTCAAAAAAGGTTGAAAAACACTGCCTTATGCCTCGTACACACGAAGGGACTATCCCGCGGGATTATCCGCTGGACTCAAGTCCAGCGGACAATCCCCTCGTGTGTGGGAGTCGGCGGGCTTTTTGGCGCCAAAAGTCCGGCGGACTGGGTTTTAAGTTTTGTTTTTAAAATTATCCGCTGGACTTGGCAGTCCCGCCGTTAGTAGGCTAGTCCGCCGGACTTTTGAAATAAACGGACTTGCCGCTCATCGGAAAGTCTGTTCATTTAGCACGTGACTTCAGGTATACGTAGCTACGTAGGTATACGTAGCATGTGACCCTGTCCCCTTGTCCCTATATAAGTCCCAGCACAGCGCGGCTCTGGCATTCCGGCCAGAGAGAGCGACGTGTCAACATCGGAAGAAGATGAAGAAGAAGAAGAAGAAGAAGAATAAGAAGAAAGAAGAAGAAGAAGATGAAGAAGAAGAAGAAGAAGAAGAAGAAGAAGAAGAAGAAGAAGAAAAAGGCGGCGCAGAAAGCGACGACAGCGGCAAGAACAGAAGAGACCCCGGAAGACCCCCGAAGGCGGATTTAGACCCCCAGACGGCAGCGACGACGAAGAAGGTAGCCGGACTTCTCCGCTCGGTAAAAGAGCTAGGTAAATGGCGGAGGAGTCCGGCGAGAAGACCCCCAAGACGGAAGAAGACCCCCGGAGCAGTGCAATAAAATATTTTTTCAAAATTGTGTGGTTTTTTACTTTACATTTTGCACCTTAGGTGAATGGGTAGTGGTACATCGTACCCCATACTCATTCACATAGGGTGGGGGGTCGGGATCTGGGGGCCCCCTTATAAAAGGGGGCTCCCAGATTCCGATAAGCCCCCCGCCCGCAGACCCCGACAACCAATGGCCAGGTTGTCGGGAAGAGGCCCTTGTCCTCATCAACATGGGGACAAGGTGCTTTGGGGTGGGGGGGCCGCACGGCCCCCCTTTCCCCAGGGCACCCCCCATGTTGAGGGCACGCGGCCTGGTATGGCTCAGGAGGGGGGGGGGCGCTCGCTCGTCCCCACCCCTTTCCTGGCCTGCCGGGCTGCGTGCTCGGATAAGGGTCTGAGATGGATTTGGGGGGGACCCCCACGCCGTTTTTCGGTGTGGGGAGTCCCTTTAAATCCATGCCAGGTGACGGAGCTAGCGCGCCGGCATTCACTGCCTACGCTAGCTCGTATACCTGAAGTCACATTCTAAATGAACGGACTGCTCCGTGTGTGGGCAAGTCCGTTCATTTTCAAAAGTCCCGTGGACTTTGTCCAGCGGATTGTCCGCCGGAGAAGTCTGGGCGTGTGTGGGCAAGTCACACGCTCGGAAGTCCGGGCGTGTGTGGGGAAGTCCCGCCGGACTAGGTCAAAGTCCGAACGTGTGTACCCGGCATTAGTCTACTGTACACCATCAATGCTGTACAACCATCAATACATTTCCCACTTTTCCTGATTGTCATATGTGAACTTTAAAAGCCTGAATAAAAATCTTTTGAACAGAAAAGAAATCAGAAAAAATTCCTCCAAAATGCTTTTCCTTCCTAGTTATGATATCTGTGTCCTGAAGGTCCAGGGGCTTGGGGCAGGGACCGCTGATGAAAATTAGCTGCTTCCAGTGTGTGCAGTTTTTCTATTGACAGGGAGACTCTTGTCAGACTCAGGCAATCAGGCTCGGCAGGGCTGGGTGTCAGCCAGCCACTAGCTAGTTATGGGACTGCAGGGGAGCCATGCTTTTGCACAGGGTCCTGTTGCTTCCACAGAAGTTCATGCGACTTCAGGTGCGACTTGAAAGACATCATGCCCAGATGTCTATTGAAGTCACACCCAAAATCGGCAAAAGTAGCGCAGAAACTACTTTTGCAATTCGGAGCGGCGCCGTAAAGTCAGCGTCACACGGATTGGAGCGGTGCCGTTCCTGGCAATAGGCTATGACTTGTCATGCGATTTGACCTGTCAAATCGCATGACAAATTGGTTCAGTGTGAACGAGGGCTAAGAAGACAGGCAGGATCGTGAGGTATTTAGAATTGACTGACCAACAAATAATATACAAAATATAGCATAAAGAATAGTTTGGGCTTGATTGGAATAAGCTTATTTTTTAGGTTTACAAACACTTTAATAGACGAGAGTCTTTTCCATAATTATTAACTTTGTTACCATGTAGCTACTGTAGACAGAAAAGCATTCCTAGAGTGGCATATACTTCATCCTATTCACTTTACTTACTTGATCCAAAAACAATAATGTTGGTAGCAGGGGAATATACAGCATTGAGGGCAAGCAGAGCAACTTGCTTAGCACTCTGAAAACAGGATTCCATGGAATTGGAACAATCGAGAAAGATGGTAAATTTTGGCTCTTCGTACCAATCTTCAAACTCAGGCTGAAATATCAGCAAGCATGCCTGACAAAAACAAAAATAAAATGAACAGTTTGCAAAAACAAGATGCCGTTTGCCATGAGGGAACAGAAGCAGTCATAGAAGGCTACACAGCTGCTGTGGGACAGGTATAATGAGTGAGTTTGCTTTACCATAGGTGAACATCCCTGCATTTTTGTGGCTCGTGTATGCGCAGGCATGGCAGCCCATTCATTTGAATAGGCTGCCGTGGCTGCATTTCCCATAGAAAAGTGCATGCACATTTTTCAAAATACTGCTTGCAGGGAAATCGCATGGTCATTTTGCTAATGCAATTTTCCTGCGGTTCCTGCAAACGCACTGTGTTTTTCATGCGTGTGGTTATGGGCAGCAGCCACACATATAGGTGTGAACCAAGCCTTAAGAAGATTCAAATATGACCTTAGAATTCTTAACGGATAACACAAGGCAAAACTTTTTTTTGTTTGTTTTAGTGAGCGTAAAGATAGTTAGAACACCTGTGAGGTCTTTATTGCTGTCTGTGAGGGAGATTCACCCCCTCTATTAGTCCTGTTTACCATTATTGCCAAAAGTAAGAAGAGTTGGGCAAACGCTTCAGCCCAAGTATCAGTTCAGGCCGAACATTGGCTAATCGCCCCGTTCGGGGAACACCCGAATTTGCAGGGTGTTCGCCTTACCGAACGCCCTGCAATACACTGCACAGTGCATTTTGTGCCCTGATTGGGCAAAGCCCCCCATCCCCACCCAAAAGCACCTTGTCCCCATGTTGATGGGACAAGGGCCTCATCTCCACAATCGTGGCCGGTGGTTGTGGGAGTCTGCGGGCAGGGGGCTTATCAGAATCTGGAAGCCCCTTTAACAAGGGGGCCCCCAGATTCCGCTCCCCCCATGTGAATGAATATGGGGTACAAAGTACCCCCACCCATTCACCAAAAAAGTGTCAAAAAGTAATAAAAACACAGAGTCGTTTTTGACAAAACCCGTAAAATAAAAACAAAAAAAAAACGTTCCCGGCCGTCCATAAGAGCTGGCCGTCTACTGCAGGCTAAGCTGTTTGACAGTTCTTATATAGGTAAGGGACGGGCCACCTGGCTATGTCCCCTGGTGGCACTGCCCCCTTCTGACGTCACTGACCCAACATGTGTCTGATGTCAGAAAGAAGGGGGGTGGTGCCACCAGGTGACATAGCCAGGTGGCCCATCCCTTACCTATATAAGAACTGTCAAACGACTTAACCCCCCCCCCCCAATGTTGAGGGTATGTGGCCTGGTATAGTTCAAGAGGGGAGGGGAGGAGTTCCCCCTCAAAATCCATACCAGACCCAGCATTATCCTTGGTAAAAAAGTTTTATTAAATAACAGAAGTAAGTAGCGTACTCTCATTTGGTAACTGGAATAAAATCACATCATTCCTCTAAAAGTCCATATCACAATACCCATGTTCCATGAGGTTATAAGGTAGTGTAATCGGATTACCATCGGGTTTCAAGGATTTTTCCTCTTCCTCAGAAGCTGGGTTCCGGCAATTGCAACCGCAAGTCATTTTAAATGTGATTTGACTCTCCCCCCCCCCCCCTTTGTATGCTACAGATGCGCCACTTTACAGGTAGACTAAGGGGACCCCCCATCAATATATTTAAAGGATTTTTTTGTTTTTATTGTTGCACTTTAAGCATCATTAAAATCACTGCTCCTAAAAAAAACGATTGTTTTAAAAAAAAAAATTTGCATTGATACATGTCCCCCCCAGGGCAGTACCCAGACCCCATACCCCTTTTATGGCCAATTACTTGCATATAAGCCTTCAAAATGGGCACTTTTGATTTTTCCTGTTCAGCTTCCATTAGACTTCAATGGGGTTCACCGTTTGGGTTAGAACATTTCCCCTGTTCAGGAGTTTTGCTGCGAACCGAACAGGGGGGTGTTCGGCCCATCTCTAAAAGTGAAAGTAAAAGAAAATCCCAAATTTTGTGTTGTCCCCAAAAAATAGTTCCAGTGACCCTGTTGACAACCAGAGATTCCATCACTTTAGAGGGATTTTCTCTCCCTTTCTGTTTTGGCTGTCTGCTGTTTGGACTGATCTTTTGCCTGTTGGCTAATCGTATCTCTGCCTGTCACCAGAACTGACCTATCTGCACGTCTGACTAGGTTTCTGTGAGACACCAGTCCAAGTCATCTCCTGTGGACAACTGCTCTCCTAGAACCACAGGAACTCTTTTCTTCTTCCTTTTCTCAGCCTGTACTTCCTGGCCAGTGAATACGGCATTCCTGGGGGCAATCAGGTACTAATAGGCTGGGCTTGCTTGGCTTATAGGAACTGGGACTGTTATCAGTGACACTACACTAAGCTACCATCACACTACATCAGTTCTGGCACAAGATAAAATGTCCAGTAGATAATCAGTCTAAACAGTGAAAAAGAGTGGTCTAGAGATGGCAGTGGAGTGAGGACGCAGTTTAATGGAGCTCCCGACGCCCTCCGGCAGACCAGCAGATAAATGTGTGCTACATAGCATATAGCAGCCGGTTAGATAGTAGCAGTTTTCTCGGCATGATTACCTCCAGAGCGGGGAAAGAGAAAGGAAAGGAGACAGGAGCGGCATACCAACCTGAGATACAGCGGTATTTCCCAGGTACACGGACAGTCGTCTTGCGGAGCCGTATAATAGAGACACAGAACGTCTCTCACTTTGATCCAGGAATGACAGCCTCATCAGCCTCGGCTCCCCTGTTGACGGCGGAGCCGTCCGGAGCACTCCCGTGTGTCTCCCCTCCACAGCAGAGCACACAACAGGACGTACCACATGGTCTGGGGGAGGGGGACATCAGAGCTCTCCTGCTGGCTATACCCACAAGAGCAGACATGGAGACGATGATCTCTCGTATGGAGGAGGTGCACCGCGGAGACCTTCAGATCTTCAGAGGAGAAGTGCAGACACTCACGGACAGGATCATCACAGGGGAAGCGGCAACATTCTCTCTGGAAAAAAGAGTTGCTCAGCTGGAACAGACACAAGAATCACAAACAACACAGGTCTCGTCACTACAGCTTCATGTGGAACAGCTTGAAGACCAGAACCGCCGCAACAACCTACGGCTAAGGGGGGTCCCAGAGGATGCAGGTGAGGAGACACTACAGTCTATTGCATTGCAAATTAGCCAGCAAGTGGTTCCATCAGTACCCCCCCAGGCTTTTGAGTTCGAGAGAGTTCACAGGGCACTGGGACCGCGTCCAATAGACCCCAAAAGACCTAGAGACATTGTCTGTCGCCTCCTGCGTTACTCCCATAGAGAGGTTATTCTTCGCAAGGCATGGGAAGTAGGAGAAATGGATTTTAAGGGGTCACCAATAAAAATATTAGCGGACATCTCCAGGAATACCCTCCAAAGAAGGGCGCTGTTGCGACCATTATTGGATAAAATTAGACAATTGGGGGGTACATACCGGTGGGGGTACCCTATCTCGCTTACTGTCAGGAAAGGCACCCTGTCGTACCTCCTGTCGAACCCAGTTGAATTGCCTGGGCTGTTCGCTTTCCTGGAAACGGAAGCAATACCGATTCCCAATTGGCTAAAACCAATACCGGGCCCAGGTCAGGGGCGACGGAGACCTGCCGAACAGGGAAGGACAGGACGGGCGCCACAAGTTGTCAAGGAGCAAGGAGGAAGGAGGGCTACAGAGCCATCGGCAGAATGCTGAAGTATGTGCAGGACACAGAGGCGACAAAGTTAAGAAGAACACGGAAGGACTGGGGAGGGAGGGAGGGGGGGAATAGGACTTTACTGATTTTTTTCCCTTTTTTTCTTGTAGTGTCTTGCAGTTATTGATGGTGTGATGGAGGATCGGGGTTGGGTTTTTTTTTTTTTTTTTTTTTTTCCCTTGTCTCCCCCCCCACCCCCTTTCCCCCTTTTTTTTTTTTTTTTTTTTTTTTAGTTTTGGGGAGGATGCCTATCGTGTAAATCTTCCCAAGGCTAATTTAGAGTATGCCGGAGTGTGTATGTATGTGTATGTATATCTGTGTACGTGTGTATGTATATATGTGTATGTATATATATGTATAAATATATGTGTGTATATATATGGGTATGTGTATGTATATGTGTGTATATGTATTTTTTATATTTATTTATGTGTTTATATAATTTATTTTTTCTTATTTTTTAGTATTTTCTTTTTCTTTAACAGAGAGGCCCCCACTAAGCTCGGGAGTGCATAATAGCTCCCCTTTCTTATGTTAGTACTAATGGGGGTCCCTCCCCTTCTCCCCCCTTTTTTTTTTTTTTTCGGGGGGGGGGGGGGGGGGTCAAAAATCCCCTAATCCCCGTGTCTCTGATGTTTCAAATATATATTTTTATAAATAGGGGGGGGGTGGGGTAAGAGGGAGAGAAGGAGGGAGTATAATCTGGGAGAGGGAAAGAGGGGGTTTTTTTTTTGGGGAGAAGGGTGGGAGAAACTTTACATTTTTTCACTTTTTTTTTTATTTTTATTTTTGGGATGTATTTTTTTTTTCATTTTTTTATTTTTTTTTCACATGTTTCACGATAACTTGTTCACCTAAACACTTAATACAGAAATAAGCACAGAAGGAATATACTATACAATAAGGATTAATAGATGTAGAATATTGTACATAACACATATTAATATTGTAAATATTAATAATTTAATTATTTTTTTTTTTTTTTGGGGGGGTATAAAGGATTATTTGCACCACCGAGTGGTTTATGTTATTTGCACTTGTTTAGTTATTTATATGTTGATTCACTGAGGAAAGAAAGAATGAGCACAATCAATGATGTAAGAAATGTCACATACACGACCCTTGGATTAAGGGGTTAATTTAATCAAATTAGGGGGTTGGTGGTTGGGGATTTATATTTATTTATTTATTTTGGGTGCTCCTTCTCCCCCCCCCCCCAGAATGTGGACATATATATATGCAATGATGGCCTTAAAGGCAGAGATGGGGATATATAGGGGGAGCTTTTTATTTGATTGGGTTTTTTTTATTTTTTTTTTATTTTTTATTAGGGGATTGTGGAATGCTTTATAGAAGGTGAAGGGGGAATTTTGGAGCCCTGAAATGGGGCCCAAAACCCCAAACCCTAACATTTTTTTTTTTTTTCTCTATGCATAGTCATGTTTAATCTCTTATTAGTCCCTCAATCCCTTTTCCCTGCTTCCCCCCCCCCCCCCCCCTTCCCTAAGTTCCATCTTCTGACTGGAACTTAGTGCCCTGTATATAAAAGGATAAAGAGATGTAAGGATGGCAAAGGTTCGAATAACTACTGTATGTCGGCACTATATTGACATTTATTTATTTATTTTCTGTGTTTTCATTTCCGGAGGGTATAGGGCGAGGAGCCCCACTGCCCTGCTATCTCAGACCACCCCCCACACGTAGGCCTGTGCTCACGTGGACCGGAAGGTCCAGTAGTAAGTACTTTCCCTTTGGGGTAGTTAGTTGAGGAGAGGGGAGGGGTTAATTAATTTTATTTTTTTTTTTTATTATTTTGTTTTTTTTATTTTTAATTTTTATTTTTTTTATTTTATTTTTTTTTTTTTTCTTTTTTTTTTTGTCTCTCTTTAGTTAGTGTAGGGAAACAGTGGGTTTAGGGTGGGTTCTGCCCCCTCCTGCGCCCCCCACCCCGTGCCCTCATGGTAAAGATGGATGCGATACATCTGACCTCGTTAAACGTCAAGGGACTTAATGTCCCTGAAAAACGGAAGATGCTATTAAGAGATCTGAAACAAACCCAGACAGAGATAGCGTTTGTGCAAGAGACCCATTTTAAAAGGGGAGGACCCCACTTTTTGCAAAATAAATTCTTTCCATGGGTATACCATTCCTCTAATTTAGAAGCAAAGTCGAAAGGGGTCTCAATTCTGATTGCAGGCCGAGTGTCCTGGTCCCTTATCGATACCTATTCTGATATAGAAGGCCGATATCTTTTTGTTAAAGGGGAGATTGGAGGAGACAAAGTGACATTAGCTAATATTTATGCACCCAATACCTATCAAGATGTTTTTTTGATTAAAGTGTTTCGGAAGCTGACAGATTTCACAGAAGGGAAATTGATTCTAGGGGGGGATTTCAACCTCCCACTAGAAGCTAAAATAGACACCTCATCTGGCACATCGGCAGTACCACAGGGTGTAAGGAAACGAGTGATGCAAACACTCCATGAACAGCAGCTGATCGACGCGTGGCGGGTGATGCATACGGGGGAGAGAGACTACACGTTTTTTTCTAACCCGCACCAGTCGTACTCGCGTATCGACCTTTTCTTGGTCCCACACTACCTGTTAAACTCGGTTGTGGATATTTCGATAGGAAAAATAACCTGGTCGGACCATGCACCGGTTAAGATGCGCTTTTCGTTATCTAACTTACCTTATATTTCAGAGCGAAGATGGCGCCTGAATGAGAGTCTGTTACAAAATCCTGAAGTATTAGCTGATGTAGCGGAGGAAATCAGGGCCTATTTTGAGACAAACGATACACCAGGAATGGACCCAGGTATAGTGTGGGAGGCACATAAAGCGGTGATAAGAGGGGTCCTAATTAAACATGGATCCCGTATTAAGACAGCACGAGAGGCGCAACTAACAAAACTTCTTATCGAAATCCGAGCCCTAGAATTACAACACAAAGAAACACTGGATATACAAATTGGAAGGAACTTAGAATCACTTCGGAGACAGGTATCAGATCTTCTCCGGTTCAAAGCCAAGGCTTCAATACAAGCTGGGAGGAAAGTTTCATATGAATCGGGAGGGAAATGCGGTAGATTATTGGCTAGATCCCTTAAGGAACAACGTATAGCAACATATATACCACGAATAAAAGGTAACAGGGGACAGCTAAGGACAAAACCTAAAGATATTGCACAGGTATTTGGGGACTTTTATACCTCCCTATATAATTTACCAATGCCAGTTACTACCTCCCCCCCTCTAGAGGAGTACCTTGTATCTGCACAACTATCGCAGATACCGACACAGATTAGGGAGGAGTTGGAGGTACCAATATCAATTGAAGAATTACAAAAAACGGTAAGTAATGTTAAATCGGGGAAAGCGCCGGGTCCGGATGGACTGAGCATACAATATTACAAGACTTTCCTACCACTGTTAGGACCACAAATGATTAAAGTATTTATTGGGCTAGGACAAGTTTCTAGACTCCCGCCAGCTACATCAATGGCACACATATCTGTGATTCCAAAAGAAGGAAAGGATCCAACCGAATGTGGCAGTTACCGCCCAATCTCCCTATTAAATGTAGATTTGAAGATCTTTACAAAATTATTGGCCTCCCGTTTACAAGCATTCCTTCCCCAGCTGGTACATTTGGACCAGGTGGGGTTTATTCCCTCACGGGAAGCGAGGGATAACACCATAAAAGTGCTTAACTTGATACATCATGTTAACCGTATGGGTATTCCCTGTGTACTATTAAACACTGATGCTGAAAAAGCATTCGATAGGGTGAATTGGGAATTTATGTTTGGAGTCCTGAAGCATATGGGTATTGGAGATCAGATGCTGCGATGGATTACTAGTGTATATGTAAACCCACAAGCAAGGGTAAAGGTTAATGGAGTATTTTCAGATATTTTCTCTATCGCTAATGGTACCCGTCAGGGGTGTCCCCTATCACCCCTATTATTCGCTCTTTCATTAGAGCCCTTTTTAAATAAAATCCGGTTAAACCCGGATATTACAGGGATACAAATAGGAGATGTAGAATATAAAATATCTGCATACGCGGACGATTTACTCTTTTCATTGACTAAACCACAGATTTCCCTACCTAATCTCATGAAGGAAATAGAGAAATATGGAAGCTTATCAAATTTCAAGATAAATTATATGAAGTCAGAGGGCATGGGAATTGCATTACCTCCATCTTTGCGCCAGACTCTACAAACCAATTTTAAATTTAAATGGACAACACAGGCACTGAAATATCTGGGCACAAATATTCCACCAAATCTGACTAATATCTTTATGTTGAACTTTGTACCCTTGTTAAGTTCGGTTAGGGCCCTGTTAGATAAATGGCACAGGGGATTCCACTCTTGGTTTAGTCGTTGCAATATCATAAAGATGAGCATATTACCGAAATTTTTATATTTGTTTCAGACACTTCCCATAGCAATTCCAACTACTTTTTTCCGGCAAATTAACACGCTTTTCACTAAGTTTATTTGGGCTAAGAAACAACCGAGGCTTTGTAGACGTCTGTTGACAATACCCAAAAACTCAGGTGGGATAGCAGTACCGGATGCGCTTAAATATTTTAACGCGGCACACCTGAGTAGAATTGTAGATTGGTGCAGACACAGAGATTTTAAACTCTGGACGGCAATCGAGCAACAATTTAGCCCAATCCCTCTATCAAGGGCAGTGTGGTGTTACGCAGGATTACCAACCGCTCTTAAGAAACACCCTACGATAGGTCCCACACTCAGAATAGGATATATGATGTGTAAGAACGCTAAACTCTCCTCTATGCGGTCACCATTATATCCTATTCTGGGAAACCCTGGGTTTCCACCAGGAGTAGAGAAGGGATCATTTGATAATATCCTGGAGAAAGTATTCTCGCAGGCCTCTCATTTTTTAGAAACAGAAAGCTGGCCGTCGATCGCTATGTTGACGCACCCGGAGGGCCGGTATAGGTTAAGAATATGGCAAGCATTGCAGTTAGACCACTTTTTTAGGACATTAGGATCGCCGGGAAATTATAGATGGCAGCAAACGCAGTATGAAAAATACTGCGAGAAAGGAGAACCTCTTGGAAATATTCTTTCCAAGATATACTCCTTGTTGGCAGCCCCCCCAGAAGATTTCCGCATACCGAGTCTCAGTCGATGGGAAAAAGACCTGAATAGGACATTCACTATCGATGAGTACCATAATATCATATATCTCTCATTGAATACATCAATTTGTACACGTACCCAAGAGATGAATTATAAACTGTTAACACGGTGGTACCGTACACCGTCGGTACTCAATAAGATCTTCCCAGAGGTAGCAGATAGCTGCTGGAGATGTCAGAAAGAGCGAGGCACCTTATTTCATATCTTCTGGACATGTCCAAAGATTGATGAATATTGGTCGGAGGTACAGAGGATAATACAAAAAATTATGGAATGCCCAATACGGAAAGATCCAGCATTCTTTCTATTGCATTGCTCACAACTGCCAAATCAGAAATATAGGGAATCAGTTTTGTGCCATTTGGTTAATGCCGCTAAAGCATGTATTACCCTTTGTTGGAAAAACCCTAACCCCCCCACAATTGCAATGTGGCTTAACAAGGTAAGGAACATTGAAGTAATGGAAGACTTAGTGTTCTCAGCCCCGGAAAAAAGAGAAAGATATAGGGATACATGGTCACACTGGGCAAGATTTATATATTCAGAGGAGGGGAAGTCACTCATGGGAAGTTAGCGAATAAGGTATTTGACTCTCCAGATTGGGTCATGTCCACTCCCGTGGGGGGGGGGGGGTGGGAGATGCAGGAGGAGGGAGAAGAAGGTGAGAAGGGGGGGGTGGTGGGTATTTTTTTTTTTTTTCTTTTTTTTTTTTTTGGTTTTTTATTATTATATTTTTTTAAATTTTTGATTATGTTTTTTTTGTTTTTATGAAAATTATTTAATTTTTTTTTGTTTTGGGGTGGTAAATAAAAATAAAATTTGGGAAAAAAAAAAGAAAAGTGGTTGAACGGACCAGGACATAGGGATTTATTTTTATATAATAGTATTGAGATATAAATCAAGGTTATTGATACCTATGTTTTGGAACATTTTAAGTTGAAGATGAAAATGTATCTAATGGAATGTTGTTATGGATAAGGTGGCATAAATAAAAATAAAATTTGCAATAAAAAAAAAATGGGCATACTTAGGATTACACCCAAAGTTGTCAGGGTCTGACGGAGGCGGTGCCTGAGCATGTCGTGTGATGTCATGGTGCAAGGAAGCCACACAGAGCGGTCAGAGCTCATGTGCGGGTCTGTGGGACAGGAGCAGGGCAAGCCGGGGGCGGGACTGTCAATGCTGTTTGGACTGGAGAGGACTGAGACGACAACTTGGTATGGAGAGAGACTGTCACTCGGGATGGGACGTGTCAGTGATCTGTGCTGCTGCACACTGCTGTCAGTATCACTGTGAGAGTCTATTTCATGTGCGTGTGTCGCCCATTCTAATTTCCTGCCCCTGTCCTGTCCCTGAGTCACTTACTTACTATATTTAAAATAAAATAAGAAATATGCTTTTTGCCTTAATATCTACCTTGAATCACATTGCTAATTGCATATTGTACTTATTTGTAGCCTAAATACTGAAATTTGCACTTACAACTGTAATTTTGTAACTTTTGGAAATGCCAGTAAAAACGTGGCTGTGTTAGTAAATTTCAATCTGGTAGGTTGGCAACACTGGTCAGGAGAGGCATTACTGAAGGCACGTGAAGGGAGCCAGACGCAGGCAGAGACACACTGAGTAAAGAGAAGGAGAAAGAATCATTGAAAGAGAGCAGGTGAGTGCCAGTGTCACTGATGCCAACCCCTCCTCCGCTGCCTCTGCCTGACTCTACACTCCCCTTCCCCCATCTGGCAGTGGTGATGGGGGATAGGGATGACATCTGTGGAAGTGGGGGAAATAAGGATGACATCAGCGGCAGTGGTGGGGATAGGGATGACATCAGTGGCAGTGGTGATGGGGATGACATCAGGGGCAGTGACGGTAGTGGGGATAGGGATGACATCAGTGGCAGTGGTGGGATAGGGAGGACATCAGTGGCAGTGGTGATTGGGGAAAAAGGTGATATCAGTGGCGGTGGTGGTGGGGAAACTGATGATATCAGTGGCGGTGGTGGTGCGGATACTGATGACATCAGTGGCAGGGGACTGATGTCATCCCTATCCCCCATCATCCTCACCACTGATGTCTTTCCTATTCCACCACCACTGATGTCATCCCTATCCCACCACTGCCACTGATGTCATCCTTATCCCCACCACTGCTAGGGAAAAAAAAGCTCACACTAAAAGTAGGAAGAGATAGTGAAAGTTCCCACGTAACACAGCTATTAGTGACTCAGCACTTGTAGGAGAAATGTACCATGTTCATATGAAGACAAGCACCAGACATACTACAGTCAAAGGCCTGGAGAGCATTCTGCAGCTAAACGCACAGTAACTAGCCACTGCTATTGATCCCATCCCCCCCACTGATATCATCCCTATCCCCACCAACACCACTGATCCCATCTCCCCCACCACCATAAGTGGACTTCACATCGGCTGCCACTGATCCATGGAGGGGGTCCTTCGTGGTTTTTTGTACCGGGGGCCCTGAAGGTTTTAGTTACACCTCTGATCCACCGGAGAGCTCCATATGCAGAACCCAGTGATCATGTCACATTCCAGGAAATCTTTTCCTCTACTGGAGGCATACTCCTGAGAAAGTCTTCAGGGGTCAGGATCACACCAGAGATTGTGTCATGACACTGGACATGTAGAGTGCACCACAATCTTTCAAGCCAGTGCACTAGGTGCCTTGAGAGCACCACAAATAAAGCCTAGTACCCAATGGGCACATTAATAGCCAACACTGTACCCTCATTCTAGTAGGGTCCCAATACAGACTTCAGGTGGCACTGAGGATAACCCATTCCAGATAACAAGTCCCAGCTCATCATCATGATGACCAATCTTGATTGAAGAAAAAGTAGTCTTAATAAAAGTAAAAATGTTTAGAAAAAATGGATTTGAAAAGACATACATCTTCCTAGGACACTAGCAAAAAAAAACTATGCACCATGGGGGTGGAAAGGGTTATAGTTGGTTGGCCCTTTTTTTTTTTTTACATAAAGGCAGCAGCATAGCACAATGGTCCTGAACTTTTCCTCTGTCCTTTGATAAATTGTTAGGAAATACACAACAGCAATAGAATGATTAGAAATTCCAGCTGAAATATGTTGTTTTTCACCCTAGAGAGAAAAGTCTGTAACCAAAATTCTGTGCAGATGGTACAGCGTTTTACCTCACTGTCTTGGTCTGGGTGGGTCTCAACCCACATTCTTGGGATATAAGGATCTTCAATGTTTATGTCTAAAGAAAAGCCTCCATCAGTCAGGGTACTGCCTTTTTCCACTTGGACCACAGCTTTGCACTCAGTTTGCTATAAAGGATAAAAAAAAAGAAAACAAATCAGCGATCCCTACATCACCAATGATTTATAAGTAAACATATGCACAGGCATATTGGCATCTTATTCCCTGTCTCTTCATTTGTTTTTGGACCAAGATAGGTTGGGTTTTCATGTTTGCCAACAGATGTACACAATACTCTTTTGTGTACCCTGATAAATAAAAGTTTGTCAAGGTGCAGGATAATCAAATTTTAGTACTCACCATAAAATCCTTTTTTATAAGGAGTAAGCAACCAAGGGTTATACTGTCACCTACAGAAGAAATAGGCAATAAGCACAATGAAAATAAGGCCAGCTCCCTAAAGGCTCCTTTCAACCTCTCACTTACTCAGTTATATCAAGCAGTCTAAAAGGGAAAGAATAGCATATGATGGTAGGGAGCTGTTTCCCTCAATAGACTCAAAAGAAAATAATTTTATGGCGAGTACTAAACTCCTATTTTCTCCATTATCCATTGAGGGACACCGTTTTAGTAAGGCTGCATTCACACCTGAGCGTAGCTTTTCAGGCAGAAAACCGCGCGAATTGCGGCGTTTTTCGCTGCGTTTTTTACCGCGATTTGCGGCGAATTTTGTGCAGAGCAAAAGGTCACCAATGTAAAAAGAATAAAAACGCCCAAATCTGCCCGATTCGCGCGACAAAAAAGGGTCCGGAACTTGTTTGAGCTTCAGGCGTAGGGCTTCAGGCGTTTTGGAATGGAGATGTGAACCATCTCCATAGAGAATAATGTATTTTTTCCCCTCTAGCGTTTTGTAGCTTCAGGCTTCAAGCTACAAAACGCTCAGGTGTGAATGCAGCCTAACAATAAGCAACCAAGGGATATCTAGAAGCAGTGCAAACAGAGAGGCTGATACACCAAAACAAAAAAGGCCAACCAGCCCAACAAGAATATACAAAAAACAAAGATAAGAAAAGGGCATTAAATACCCGCTTGCAGAACTTTTTGGCCAAAACTAGCATTTGCAGGGGCAGATAGATCAATAATGTGTAGCACTACTCCCAGAGGAACAGCTGATTTGTTTTGCAATTTCTCTGCATCCAGAAAGTGGCACACTTGGGGGGTGTGGCTTAGCAATGGCTGAGTGAGGACGTGTTTCAAGAGAGCTCCTGGCCACCCCGTTCCGTCCCACTACACTGATGGCTTTATGCGGACACTAGAGAGGCATGATAACCCCCAGACAATACAGGACGAGATCGATGGCGGGAGGTAACCGTTCTTCCACCCCACGGAGCGGTATTCAGCTATATTTTCGAGGCACACAGACTATCGCCGGGCGCCATTATAGCAGCGCCGTGTGCACACCATATAGAAGAGGACACCACGTTGGACTTACCAGCTTCCCCCACTGCATCTGCCACCGCTGACTACCTCTCGGGGGACACCGGCAGTCTTCCGCACAGATATGGGGCATCCAGGAGGTCAAGGCAGAGCTGCACACGCTCAGGGACCGAGTTGATTCAGGAAAGTCATCGCTGGCCTCCCTTACACAATGAGTGGTAGCACTGGAGGGTTCTCAGGAATCACAGGCAGCCACGGCCGTCGATCTACAACTCCACCTGGAAGACTTGGAAGACCGCAGCCGATGCAATAATCTGCGGCTGCGAGGTCTCCCAGAGGCTACCGAAGCAGAGGACCTGGTGGCGACAGTGACGACCATCTTCCAGGAGGTTCTGGGCACTTCCCCACCATCCCTAGAGCTGGACCGAGTTCACAGAACTCTGGGGCCCAAATCATCTGACCCAGAGAGGCCAAGAGACGTGCTCTGCAGGATTCACCACTACAACCAAAAGGAGCTTATTCTCTGCAAAGCATGGGAGCATGGATATGTGGGATTTGATGGTGCCTCAATTAAGATCCTCCCGGATCTCTCCAGAGCCACATTACAGAGAAAAGCAATGCTGAGACCCGTCCTGGAGCTGGCCAGACGGCAGGGATGCACTTATCGCTGGGGATACCCCCTGCCGGTCATCATTTGCAACGCAGCCGCCTCCTTTACCTTGTGTACCCCGGTGGAACTACCGGCCCTCTTCGCCTTTTTGGGAGTGGAGCCAGTCCGGGTACCAAACTGGCTCGCTATTATCCCTCGCCCTTCGGGCTGCCCGGGTCCCTCTACTCATCGGAAATTCCTACCGCCGCGTCAACAGCGACACAGAAGGAGAGCCCGAACACCCTCAGCTGAGGGAATACGTGAGTCATGAATATATTGCCTGTTGTCTGCCCCGCTATGAATGACTGCACATAGACTGCTTAGTTCACCCCTAGTTACTCACTTCTGACTACCCTTCATCACGACCCATGTCCCCCTAGAGTGAGTTTCTGTGCCACCATGGAAGCCAAGACTTTTGCCACCCTTGCCCAATGCTTAACACCACCAGTGCCCCCTGGCTGTTAACGGAGCCAGCTGCCGTTCCCGGGCCCTGACCCGTGATTGGTGAAGCGGGGGACCGTTCTGAACCAGGACTAGATTTGGGGGGCACATGGGGACCATGATAAGGAGTCCTCCGAGGTAAGATGTTGGCACACTCTGTCCGCTCCCAGGCAGGGCACGATACACTTCACAAGTCAAGCTGGACTTCAGGCCCCAGAGGCATTCCACACTATCACATCCTATCTTCCTCCCTCTCCATCCCGTCCCCTCCCTGCACCCTACCTCCTCCCTTTCCTATAACCGGGAGCCATGGAGGCAGTGAATGTGCTCTCGCTAAAAGTGAGGGGCCTAAATGTTCTGGAAAAAAGGCGCATGTTATTCCAAGACCTATGCAGTCTTAAGATGGACATTGCATATATCCAAGAGACACACTTTAAAGGGGGCAAACTCCCCATATCGAAAAACAAATTCTTCCCGATAGTGTACCATTCCACCAACGGGAGCGCTAAGTCTTGTGGTGTATCCACTCTCATTTCCCGCACCGTTCCTTGGAACTGTGAGGATATAAAAACTGACCCGGAGGGACGTTTTCTGTTCCTAAGGGGCAAGATCTGTGGTATCGAAGTAACCCTGGCGAACACATATGTCCCTAACAATTATCAGGAACACTTCATCACCAAACTGATAGACACACTGCTAGAGTTCTCTAGGGGCCAACTGATACTAGGTGGTGATTTCAACATCCCGCTAATCCCCACGGAGGATACGTCTTCAGGACACTCCTCAATCACACCTATTTTTAGGAAATGCATTGCTCGTGCTCTACACGAGGCACAACTGATTGACGCCTAGAGACTAATTCACCCGACAGAGAGGGACTACACCTTTTACTCCACACCACATAAACATTATTCAAGGATTGACTACTTCCTACTCCCTCATTCCCAACTACATGCAATTAGGGACGCATCGATAGGGTCTATTACGTGGTCTGACCATGCCCCCGTTCTATTGTCCTACGCCCTGACTGATGCTTTCACCTTCAGATCGAGGACATGGAGATTAAATGAAAGTCTTCTCCAGGACGAAGAAGTACTTAAGGATGTTGTCAGGGAACTGGACTGGTACTTTCAGACCAATGACACTCCTGACAGTAATCCCGGCATCATATGGGAAGCCCACAAGACGGTGATCCGCGGGGTACTAATTAAACATGGATTGCGCGTTAAGAGGCAGCTCTCTGCACAGATGATGTCGCTTCTTAACGACCTGACCCTTGCTGAGGCCCAACACAAACACGCTCAAACTCTCGACTTGGAAATGGAAATCCTGCTCTTACGCCAAAAAATTACTGACCTGATGCAATTTCGCGCTAAGGCAGCGATTCAGGTTTGTCGTCGGGTTTCGTACGAATCTGGGAATAAATGCGGTAAACTTCTGGCCAAATCTCTAAGAGACCAGGTATTTAAAAACTACATACCACATATTATGGCGTCCTCCGGACAGAAAATCACACTCCCACAAAATGTAGCAAGAGTGTTTAAAGAATTCTATGCGTCCCTTTACAACCTTCAGACCCCAGCTCCCCCACGAGCCCAGATAGAGGACTATCTGACCAGGTCAGGCATGCCCAAGGAAATAAGCAAGCTGCTAGACAAGCCCATCACAATAGAGGAGATACACTCAGCAAATCGGGGCCACTAAATCAGGGAAAGCATCGGGGCCGGATGGACTTACCGCACAATACTATAAAACCTTACTGCCGTCCCTAGAGAAATTAATGCACAAACTCTTCAACTCACTGGGATCAGATATAACATTTCCCCGAGACACCCTATCAGCACATATCCCAGTGATTCCCAAAGAAGGGAAGGACCCTACCACATGTGGGAATTATAGACCGATCTCCCTAATCAACACAGATCTCAACATTTTCACGAAATTACTATCTACCAGGATCCAACTTTAACTTCCATCCCTGATTTATCTGGATCAAGTTGAATTTGTCCCAACCAGAGAGGCAAGGAACAACACAATTAAAGTCCTCAACCTCCTACATGTGGTCAATAAGAACAAGACTCCCTGCGTTTTCTAACGCACGGTCGCGGAGAAGGCCTTTGACAGGGTGAACTGGCAATTTATGACCTCCGTTCTGAAACATATAGGGTTGGGCAACACCATGTTACATTGGATAAACTCAATCTATGGTGACCCCTCAGCGCGTGTCCGGGCCAACGGGGTTCTATCGGACTCCTTTGGGATTAAGAGCGGAACATGCCAGGGCTGCCCATTATCTCCGCTCCTTTTCGCCCTGTCACTGGAACCGTTCCTGCGTACCGTGCGAACCAATCCGGACATCACTGGGGTGGCTATGGGACATCCACAGCAGAAGATTGCCGCGTAGGCGGACGACATGCTGTTCTCACTAACCACTCCAGTGGTCTCTCTTCCAAACCTCCTAAGCGAATTCAGAGCGTATGGTAGTCTCTCGAACTTGAAGATTAATTTCAGCAAGTCCGAAGCAATGGGCATAGGAGTCCCCTTGCGTCTCCTCACAACCCTCCAATACAGTTTTAAATTTAAATGGACAAACTCGGCCCTGAAATACCTTGGCACATATCCCCCCCAAAATCTCTCATATATTCCCCTTGAATTTTCCCCCACTGCTGGCTGCTGTTCGAGCCCTGCTTACCAAATGGCACACGGGGTTCCATTTATGGTTTGGGAGATGCAACATCCTTAAGATGTGCATTCTTCCCAAATTTCTCCATCTTCTACAAGCCCTCCCGATCCAAATCCCCTCTAGTTACTTTGACCAGACCAGAGCCTTGTTTTTCGACTTCATATGGGCACATTAGCAGGCAATGGTAACTCTGGCAATGGTAAGAACTCTGGATTGCCGCACACCGGGCACAACATCAAAACAAAAACCAATCCACAGCAATGGAACTATGTAACTATGTAATGGGGGGGGGTACAGAATACTGACGCGTTTCACACCAAAATCAGTGCTTATTCATAGCTTCATATGGGCACATAGGAGGCCTAGACTCAACAGAAGACAGCTCACGTTGCCCAAACTGTATGGAGGATTGGCAGTACCAGACCTCCGCAAATACCACCAGGCGACTCATCTGACCAGACTTATCGACTGGAACCATCACCAATCCACTAAACTATGGACCCGACTTGAACAGACTCAGTGTGACATACCCCTGAATAGGGCCCCTTGGTGCCATAACTTATTACCAAAAGACGTGAAGAACCACCCCGATAGGTACAACCATGCAAATTTGCTCAACTCTCATTACACGCTCCTGCCTTACGTCACTCGATTCCCCGATACGCCCGATTTTGGGAACCCCAGAGACACACGGATCCCATTTTCTGCTCCCTGAGGACGTCTGGATATTTCCAAGCCTCCCACTTCCTCGTAAACGGAAAGTGGACCTCCGCAACGGATCTTATGAATCCAAACAGTCCCTTCCAACTTTCTTAAATCAATACCCACACCCAGTATTCCCGACCAAACTTTAACCACCTTAGAGACCTATTGTTCAGAGGAGGGTGTTATGCCCCATACCCTATTGGCCGCCTATCAATTGCTGATTACGCCACCAGATGGCCACCACCTATGATGCTTGGATGCGTGGGAAAGGGATTTACAGTGCACCTTCACGACGCGTCAAAAACAAAATATCCTGCACTTCATGTATAGATCCTCCATCTGCACAAAAACGCAAGAGACCAACTACAAAATAGTCACCAGATGGTACAATACCCCTGCAAAATTACAAAAGATCTTCCCTTCCTCCCCAGACCGTTGCTGGAGGTGCCAGGGGGAACGGGGAACGATCCTCCACATCTTCTGGACCTACCCCATCCTGGAGCAGTTCTGGAAGACTATCCAGCAAAAGGTGCAAAGGTTCACTGAACGTCCCGTGCTGGAGGATCCAGCCCTTTTCCTACTGCATGCCTCTAACAGCTCACGTAAAACCTACAGAAAGTCACTGATCCCTCACTTGCTAGATGCGGCCAAGGCCTGCATTCCCATATACTGGAAGTCCACACAATCTCCACCTATTAGCCCGTGGCTTAGAAAGGTGGAGGAAATTAAAAAAATGGAGGACCTAATCCTCACGACCCGCCATCAAATGAACAGTTTACCAAGACATGGTCCATATGGAACATGTTCATCTTCTCAGACGAAGGCCGGGCCCTCCTGGAGAGTGATACACCAGATTAGTACAATCCCATTAGAGAACGACGGATGATCGGATAGGACTATGGTCGGCGGTGGTACCAGCCTATGCTCGAGACCGGAGATGGGCGTGTTGGCTGCCTCCCTGGGCCCCTTCCCCCCTCCCTTTCTCTCTTGCTTCCCGTCCCCCCCCCTTACCTCTTGTCTCCCTCCTCCTTTTCTATCTATCTCTTCTCTCTTTCGCCAACGGTCTAGGTATGTGGGGACCTATCGGGTGCCCCATGGACCTATGCTGCTTTACTTCTACACGAAACTGGAAAAAGGGGACGAGATACATGGAACCATCCTGTGGTCCAAGAGAACCTTCTGTAGTAAGATACCCACCACCACAGCTAGGAGCAGAGTCGATCGCAATTAATACGTTTCTCCATCCGGGAGATACGAGATGTTACAGATGGGTTTGTTTGATGTTCCAAAGATTATTGTTCTTTCTTTATAATGGTATATCCCACATATGTCATGTAGTGTTGCTCAGCTCATTGTATACCATGGTATCTTTGTTATATGTTACTCCGAGATTATGTATTTCGTGTGTCTTTGCCCATCATATAAATAAAAGATTTGAAAAAGAAAGTGGCACACTTTGCTCACTCAGAAGCTGACACACCTTGAGGTATTTCAAAGAATTTATTAGGACAAGTATAGCCTAGAAGAAGAGAGAATTAGCAAGCATACTGATACAAACAAGCAATAAGACAATAATGTTAGTTTGAGAGATATGGTTAAACACCTGCAGTCTTTTGACTAATGCCGCGTGCACACAAGCAGAATTTCTGTCGGAAAAATCTTGGATGGTTTTTCCGACGGAATTCCGCTCAAGCTTGGCTTGCATACACACGGTCACACAAAAGTTTGCTGAACTTTCGATCGTCAAAAGCGCTGTGACGTACAACACTACGACGAGCCAAGAAAATTAAGTTCAATGCTTTCGAGCATGCGTCAAATTGTTTACGAGCATGCGTAGGAATTCTGCGCGTCGGAATTGGTACAGATGATCGGAATTTCCGATCAGAACTTTTTCCGACTGAAAAATTGAGAACATGCTCTCAATCTTTTGCTGGCTGGAATTCCGCCAGCAAAAGTCCGATTGAGCATACAAACGGTCGCGTTTTCGGACCAAAAGCTCTCATCAGACTTTTGCTGGCGGAATTTCCGCTCGTGTGTACGGTAATTTAAATAACTGAACTGCATTTACCTTTCAACATTACATAAAGACAATCCTAGCTTGCTATAACAGCTCCTGTTTTGTCAGATTGGCCAGTGAATGATGAAAACAAAATGTTGGCCAGTAAAGTTGGGGCCCTTGAAGAAAGCAAAACAGTTTCCAGCTGATTAAATTGCTGTCATGATTCATCAGCTGGGATGACCAGATATATGTACCTACACAAGAAAACTGGGACCAAACAATGTATATATCTTTAAAGTGATATTTATTTATAGTGAAACAAAACAATTACACACCAGCAAACAGTAAACATGAACAAATCCCAGTGACAAAATACCTAATTAAACAAACAGAGACCTTACAACTAACTATATAAAATGAGGTGCACGGGTAACAGGGAGGTTGTGAATCAAGAACAAGGTACAGGAACAAGGAGCAGGAGTACGTAGCAGGGTACAGGATGCAAGGCTAGCTCAGGAGTATAAACAGACAAAAGGATCTGGCAGCAAGGATGGCAATCAAAACACTGATGCACAGTGTGCTAGTGGGAGAAGCATTGTATGTCATGCTAGCAACTAAAACCATTTGGAATTACTGGGGCCTACACCTGCTGGTGGCTACTGGAACTGCAGCAATCAGCCCAGAGCACCACAGTGCCACCAGAAGGTGAACTTGGTCCTAACAGTTCAATCCCCCCAGATGCTCCGTTGTGCCCCACCATCGGGGTCTGGAAGCTAGCTGGGTACTCCACCACCGGGGTCTGGAGGCTGGCTGAGTACCCTGCCACAGGGGGCCAATAACTGGCTGGGTTCCCTGCTGGTCAGACCCCTAAGGAGGGTCAACACCAAAAGCTTACCATTATTTATTGCAGCATGCATCCCAATGCTGGGACCCTGAAGGCAAGCTTTACACCAGAGTCCATGGTCTATGCAGATACCCTGACCCCCGGGTTTAATAAACTGGTCCTTCTGCATCTTTGTTGCTAGAGACTACTCCACTTTTTACCTGCCACTCATACCCAGGGTATAGGTTACCTGTCCTGGGTCCCCAAATGCATCAGGTGGACAAAATTTACTATATTACCAAAAGTATTGGCCCACCCTTTGCAGCTATAACAGCTTCAACTCTGGGAAGGCTGTCCACAAGGTTAAGGGTATGGGAATGTTTGACCATTCTTCCATAAGCACATTTGTGAGGTCAGGCACTGATGTGGACAAGAAGGCTTGGCTCACAGTCTCCGCTGTAAATCATCCCAAAGGTCTTCTATCGGGTTGAGGTCAGGACTCTGTACAGGCCAGTCAAGTGCCTCCACCCCAAATTCGCTCATCCATGTCTTTATGGACCTTGCTTTGTGCACTGGTCCAAATCATTTGGTAGAGTGGGGATTATGGTGTAGGGTTGTTTTTCAGGGGTTGGGCTTGGCCCCTTAGTTCCAGTCAAGGGAACTCTTAAGGTGTCAGCATACCAAGGCATTTTGGACAATTTCATGCTCCCAACTTTTGGGAATGTCCCCTTTCTGTTCCAACATGACTGCGCACCAGTGCACAGAGTCCTGACTTCAACCTGATAGAACACATTTGGGATGAATTAGAGTGAAGACTGTGAGCCAGGCCTTCTCTCCAACATCAGTGCCTGACCTCACAAATGCATTTTTGGAAGAATGATCAAATATTCCCATAGACACACTCCTAAACCTTATGGACAGCCTTCCCAGAAGAGTTGAAGCTGTTATAGCTGCAAAGGGTGGGCCAACTCAATCATGAACACTACAGACTAAGACTGAGATTCCAATAAAGTTCATGTGCGTGTAAAGGCAGGTGCCCCAATACTTTTGGTAATATAGTGTATGTATAAAATGAGGGACAGGGTAACAGGGAATAGCAGGCATTCCAACAGGGTGGGGGATCAAGATTGGGTACGGGAACAAGGAGCAGGAGTATGTAGCAGGATACAGGATGCAAGACCAGCTCAGGAGAGCAGGATAAACAGAAAAGGATCTGGCAACAAGAGTGGCAATCAAAACACTGATGCGCCGTGTGCTAGTGGGAGAAGCATTATATGTCATGCTAGCAACTGAGACCATTTGGACCTGATTACTAGGGCCTGCTAGCCTCTAGAGGACACCTGTTGGTGGACACTGGAACTGCAGCAAACAGCCCAGAACAGCACAGTGCCACCAGCAGGCAAACTCGGCTCTAACACTTGCATGATGCTAGTCTGTTACCAGACCCTGGACACCCTCTTCTGGGTCTCCAGACACATGCTCTGATTCAGTAAAAGTCAAGTAAATTATAAATATTATGGAATCCCAATGAAAGCACTGAAATTATGATGTATTTGAAGTTACAGGTGTTACAAGTCAAAACTAAAGATCCTTGAGAGCCGGTTCACACAGGGGCAACTGTTGAGAAAATCAATGTTAGTTAATGGAGCCATCTTAATGTACACTACAGCAACGGTGTGGGGATCCCCCTAAAACCCATACCAGACCCTTATCCGAGCACGGAGCCCTGCCCGTCAGGAAAGCGCGGGGGAACGAGCGCGCCCCCCCTCCTGAACCATACCAGGCCGCATGCCCTCAACATGGGGGGGTGGGTGCTTTGGGGAAGGGGGGGCGCCCTGGCCGTTGGTTGTCTGGGTCTGCGGGCGGGGGACTTAATAAGGGGGCCCCCAGATCCCGGCCCCCCACCCTATGTGAATCGTACCCCTACCCATTCACCTGGGGAAAAGAGTCAATAAAAAGACACACTACACAGGTTTTTAAAGTAATTTATTAGGCAGCTCCGGTGGTCTTCCGACTAAGGTGGTCTCTTCCGACTCCTTTACGCTCTCTGGCCTCTTCTCTGCTCTCTCCGGTTCTTCTCCAGCCTCTTCTCCCGCTCTCCAGTTCTTCTTCCGGGCTCCTCCGCTATCTTCTTCCAGCTCTTTTACTAGCGGAGGAGCCCAGTCTCCTCCGTCCTTCTTCCCTCTTCTCTCTTCTTCTGATGTTGACACGACGCTCTCTCCTGCTGAAATGCCATGTGCGAGGTGCAGCTTGCTATGCGGACTCGATCGCCGCGGCGGATACCCGCGATCGTCGCACGGGAAGGCTGAACGGGGAGATGCAGAAGTAAACAGCATCTCCCCGTTCTGCCTAGCAACAAGTGACACTGATCTCTGCTCCCTGTGATTGGAGCAGAGATCAGTGTTCACTAAAACACAGCCACGCCCCTAGGAACACTTAACCCCTACACTGCCACCCCCTGGTTAACCCCTTCACTGACTTGTATAGCGCTACCTATGCGAACTGAATCGCCTCAGGGCGCTTTTTGCCACTGGTGTCCATCTGTGGTATAGTGCGGTCCTTGCCCTGTGGGGTCCCGACACGCTTACAAACACATACACATACAACATACATATATTTGGCCAATTTTAGCGACAGGATCTAATTAACCTACCAGCATGTCTTTGGAGTGTGGGAGGAAACCGGAGTACCCGGAGGAAATCCACGCAGGCACAGGGAGAACATGCAAACTCCAGGCAGAGGGTGTCGTGGTCGGAATTTGAACCAGCGACCCTATTGCTGCTAGGTGAAAGTGCTAACCACTACACCACTGTGCTGCCCCAGGAATCAGTGCATTTAAATAGCACTGATTGCTGTATAAATAACAATGGTCCCAAAAATGTGTCAAAAATGTCCGATGTGTCCGCCATAATGTCGCAGTCACAATAAAAACCGCAGGGGCGATCAAATAACACCAAAAGAAAGCCGAAAAAAGGACATATATTTTGTTTGGGAGCCACGTTGCACGACCACGCAATTGTCAGTTAAATCGACGCAGTGCAGAATCGCAAAAAGTGGTATGGTCCTAAGCCAGCAAAATGGTTCGGTCTGAAAGTGGTTAAGCCATACTAAGCATTTATTTCAATGGCTTCAGGCTTTTTGAGGAATGACAGCAGCAAAGTTTGCACATCAGATAAAACATGCAGTATCTGTGTGAACAAAGTCTACCCAAGCCCCCCTGTAATATTTACATTCTTCCTATTTGTTGGCTGAATACCTCAAGCAAAGGGCATATTTTCTGCAATAATTCTTAAAGTGGACTTCCACCCAAAAGTGGAACTTCTGCTTTAAGCACTCCTCGCCCCCTTACATGCCACATTTGGCATGTCATTTTTTTGGGGGGGAGTGGGTACCTAGTCCCACTTCCCGCTTCTGTTGCCTGGCCACCTAGGTGACTCCTCCTCTCCCCCTCCCTCTCTGCAATCTTCTGGGCCAGTCACAGGTCCCAGAAGATTGCCTGGCCACTAAGAGCGCAGCGTGACTCGCGCATGCGCAGTGCGCATCTGGCTGTGAAGCCGCAAGCTTTTACAGCCAGGTGCCCACACTTGCAATGACGGCACCGCAGAGAGGAGGGGGAGAAGAGGCTTTGGGCGGCCGCATCCCTGGAGCGTGGGACATGTGAGTGTCTATTTATTAAATGTCAGAAGCTACACTTTTTGTAGCTGCTGACTTTTAATAAACTTACAAACAAGTGGAACTCTGCTTTAACACGTAGCAAAAAAAATTAAAAGGCATTCCAGTGTGATGATGTATATTTAAATATGGCATTGTGGTCCTTGGAGTCTTTGAAACAGAAAAAAAAAAAAATAGGAAGCCTGTGTTGCCTAAAAGCCTGATCGCTAAAAAAAAAAAAAACTCCATACTCTTTGCCTTCTGGATGTATGGAGGATACAGCATCCGGACACAAAAGATTCATGCTCATGGATTAAAGACTTTTTGTCTGACACAAACAGCAAACATATACTGTACCAGAGATCAAAACAATATCAGATCCCTACAGTGGGTATAAAAAAGAATCACCACTTTAAACTAAAATACCACCAAAAAAGAAGCTCTATTTGTGGGGAAAAAGGGACATAAATTTTGGGTACAACATTGCATGACTGCGCAATTGTCAGTTAAAGTGACTCAGTGCCGTATCGCAAAAAATGGCCTAGTCAGAAAGGGGGTAAATCCTTCTGGGGCTGAAGTGGTTAAATCACTGTGTGGTAATTTCATTGTCATGTTGGAAGGTAAACCTTCTTCCCATTGACAACTTTCTGGAATTTGATCTCCTTAAACCCGTTATGACTTTCATTGGATCTATTGTTCTTTTGAAAAAAGGTTGCATAAGCATGGCATTTAGTGATCTATATAATTGCCCCACAAGAACTCATAGAAACTCAACGCTATGTCCCTTTACAATGGAATTACAATGTTGTTTGTTCCATATACCTACTGATACACTCTATGTCATTGTCAACTGGGCAATGAACAGTTTTTTTCTCTGTCTCTTATACACTAGCTAGTGTCTATGTCACAGCATATTATATTGCCATCCTTATCTAATAAAGAATTAAAAAAGAATAGAAGTAAATTGCATAGGAGAAAATTCAGTTCTACTTTCCTTGTGTTATATTCTTACAAAATGTTTGTTTAACCTATTGTAACAATTGGGAAAAAAAGTACTTCAATGGTTCTACACTTTGGTTTGTGAACATACATGACAGTTATAGATCTTTCTTACTTACTTTTTTTTTAATGCTGTGTGTATAACAGAGAATAGTTTGAATTTTTTGAGGCATCTCAATTGACATGTCAAGGCAAAAATTGCTGAAGAGAAGAAAAACAAGTTAAAAAGTTGAATATAAGAAGTTGTAGCCTTAGAAGACTAGAAGCAGCTTTTTCTTCTACCTAGAAAAATCCAACTTAAAGAGGTGTATCCCTTAAAAAAAATAAAAATTAAAAGTCAGCAGCTACAAATACTGCAGCTGCTGACTTTTAATAATCGGACACTTACCTGTTCCAGGGTCCAGCGATGCGGGGGGTCGAAGCTCCGCTAGCCCCCCCGATCCGCTCCGCGGCGCCGGCATTGCAACTGCGGGCACCCGGCTGTGGCTTCACAGCCGAGCACCCACTGGGCATGCGCGAACGCCGCAGCGCGCCGTGATTGGCCGCACAGTCATCTGGGACACATTAAGGTATGTAAAAAAAATATTTTTTTCCAATTATTTTTTTTGTATTTTTAAGCCTTTTTTGTTTGTTAGGGGGAAACACCACTTTAATTACCCTCTGTGCCAGAAGACAATTGAGCACCTGAAACAGTAACGCCCTCTTCTGCTGATTTGCAGAAACATTTCACCTCATAAACCATGGAGGAGGAAATGTCCCAAACTTCAACCTGTACCCATGAGTGACCGTAGAGAGGACCAAATTGTCTGAAATCACCTTTTGCCAAGTTTCTGAAAAAGCCAGCAGGCTCCTCGCTACCTGAATGAGTTACTTTCACTGTGAAGAGGACTTGGATTCCAGTTTAGCTGACTTGGCTGCCCAGACCCTTTTTTGCCCTTGGCCCTAAGTCTTTCCTCTGGGCCCAGAAGTCTGGAAACACCAAAAGGCCTGCCTAGATGAACTAGAACAGGAAACAGAAGGAGCAGGTGCTCTATACTTTGAACACTTACCCTTCTTCTTGAGAAAGAAGAGGGAGCCCTTTCCCCCCAGAAATCTTTTGGATTTATTTTCTTTATCCAAGTCAGCTCCAAATAAGCACCCCCCACGTAAAGGAAATACTGCTAACAATTTTTTGCAGGGCAACTCTGTGGACCAGATTTTCAACAACAGAACCCTGCAAATGTGAATGGACACCAGGGTGAACCTAGAAATCATTTAAACAGAGTTCTTTAAATAATCTACCACAAAACAGAGTAACTATGTTTAAAGGGATGGCTAGATTGCTTTGTTGTGCCATAGGATGTGTTTCTTGTACTGATTCCTCTTCTATTAGTAGTAATCCTCTTCTGTTCTGCCCCTCCCACCTGCACTGCTGGTCTTCTGGTGGGCTGGGGTTTAATAAAACTGAGGGGCTGTCACACACTCTCGTCAAGAGAGCCCAACTATGCACACCCCCTTCCCCCCAGCTGCTCCATTCATTGAAACCATTCTACAACTTTTATGAATTGAACAAGACCTATGAATGGAGGGAGAGCTATCATCCTCCATTATTAGATCCTGTTTCATTCACAGAAGCTGTAGTACAGCTTCTATGAATGCAGTAGATGGGCGGAAAGAAAGGACATAGCTGGGCTTTATAAACCCAGCTTACGGCGGCGGGGGTATAGGGGATGATGGTTAGGAGAAAAAAGATCACTAATAATAGCAGAGAAATCAGCACAAGGGACATATCCTACTGACTGTAAGCTATGTCCCTCGTGCTGATTTTTCTGATTTTGACTACACTTAGGCTTTAAGTTGTATTAAATCCAAACACATGAATCAAATATGTTGTTGCACATGTCCCTGTAAATAAAAAAAAAATATATATTTTTTTTTATAGTCCTGCTTTCAAGGCCTCATGCACAGGGATGATTGGCAGTCCCTGTGGGTGCTGAGGAGTAAAAATCCCTGGTGTTTTTGTAGCACCAAGGGAGCAGTACATGCCACGCACAGCTGGCAATACAAATAAATGGGTGTATGCAACTGTGCTCGGTTAAAGGTTGATGGCTTCTGCGCTGTCATTTACCAATGCATTCGCAAACAGCACTTCTGTATGCCACTTTCATGTTTGGGAAGAACCACAATATGTGCATGTGCAGGTAAATGCCAATACAGAAGTAATCAGCATTTACCTAAGCACAGCCTCCTACAGCCATTCGCTTGTGGCTTTATGCAGCTACTTAAGCACCAGAAAATGCCTGGCATTTTTCTGCCCCAGAACACAGAGCAACTAATTGTCCATGTGCATGAGGCCTGAATCATGCAAGTGTAGCGCTTGCTCTTGACAAGCAGGCGCTATTGTTTTTCATAAATTAAGTTGCCTGAAGCCACAGTTGGGTTCAGGCTAATTTCTTTAAATTTCTGGTTTCAGTACCAGTCCAGCTGGGTTGCACTGGGTTCTCCTTGACTGCAGGTGTCGCTGTCACCGCCGGCAAGAGTAGAAACGCAGTCTAGCTGGATGCATTGAATGCCACTTATCAATCAGAACCAGCCCAGTGGGAGTGTTCTCCTGCTGTGATTTCTGGGGGGTGGTATTTTAGGTACCGACGCCATGTTGGAGAAGAGTTTTATTTTCTGTCTTTTTGGTTCTGGTGGTCCTCCTGACCCAGCCCCATGGCCCTCCTGGCCTGGGGTGTGGAACCATGCATCCTGTGTCTCAGGGCTGGAGTACGGTGCGGTCTTGAATTTCCCTACGTTCCCAGGAAATAGAGCAAAACAGAGAGCAATGGTATGCCAGTGATGTGTGGGACTATTTGAAGGTACCAAAGCCTTTTAGGAAACAAGGATGTTCCCCCAGTATGTATGAACGCTTTACCGGGTGTCTTCAGCACTGGAGCTTTGGGAGACACATATACTCCGACAAAGTTGTCATTTGCCAGCCGGGAAAAGACAACGGGATATACTTTATCACCACCGTGGATGCCAAGGGGAAAACGTTAACCTTACCAGATCCCCGGTTTTATTGGTAAAGGAATCACTGAGACTGTGTTTGTTTTTCTGCTTGAAAAAATAAAAGTTTTTGCAAAAGTACAAGGACTGTGGGGCTAGTTAGTTAGTGTCAGGTTTCTCAGAGGAAAGCTCCGTGTCAAGGTCATCAACCGGCCACAGCACAAAAGTGTTTGCACAAAATGTTGGACAATTGCACATAGACACATAGGCTGAATACACTGGAGAGAAAGTTGAATTTTCTGCTGGAAATTGAATTTTGCCTCCTATAACTGTACATTTAATATGTTTTTTTTTTGTTTTTGTGTGTTTTGTTTCAGGAATCACTGAGATCGTCTATCAAGCTGTCGAGAGTGGGTGGTGTAGGTAGTCAGGTATTGGGGTTTATGTGTGATGTGACTCGTCTTATGTCAACTGTTCAACATATTGTATGTTCATTGTTTACCCTTCCTTTCCATCCCTCATTCCCAATTTCGAGTTCAGGTACCCGACTTTCAGGACTGAAAGTCTTTGTTTTTTTCCCAGACGATGAGGACATCGTCTAAATGAGAAGGGGGGAGTATGTATCGCTGGCTCCTGACGAGCAGGCGCTATTGTTTTTCAAAGATTAAGTTGCCTGAAGCCACAGTTGGGCTTCAGGCTAATTTTTTTAAATTTCTGGTTTCGGTATCAGTCCAGCTGGGTTGCACTGGGTTCTCCTTGACCGCAGGTGTCGCTGTCACCGCCGGCAAGAGTAGAAACGCAGTCTAGCTGGATGCATTGAATGCCACTTATCTCTCGGAACCAGCCAAGTTGGAGTGTTCTCCTGCTGTGCTTTCTGGGGGGGGGGGATGGTATTTAGGGTACTGACGCCATGTTGGAGGGGAGTTTTATTTTTTGTCTTTTTGGTTCTGGTGGTCCTCCTGACCCAGCCCCATGGCCCTCCTGGCCTGGGGTGCGGAACCATGCATCCTGTGTCTCGGGGCTGGTTGGCCCGAGGCAATGCAACTGCAGGGATAGGCCTGAGTGACTTTCGGAGCCTA
The DNA here is from genome assembly GCA_028564925.1 of Lithobates sylvaticus. NCBI lineage: Eukaryota > Metazoa > Chordata > Amphibia > Anura > Ranidae > Lithobates > Lithobates sylvaticus. Next base: position 529,780,530 of record CM053027.1, on the reverse strand, counting down.
CTGATGCAAGGAAGGTCTGGTGCCGTCTCATCTGAAGGGAGAGGCCCAGCAACTGAAGAACCCCAGGGGAGGACTCTTTCAGGAGAAGGCCGTGCGCAAGGCTGTCTTGTCTGAAATGAGCCTGGAGACTTAGTTGAAGGACACAACCTGGATCAACACTCATACGGTATTGCCGGATCGGCTGAGAGAAACTGGTACCGTATGTTAGTTCTTTAAAATTCATCCAAATCCCTCAGTAAATGCTCAAAGGGTAACTGACAAGTCTGTGGCAGAGACTTTACTGAGCATTCCACTGGCTACTAGGCCTAGTGAGAGAGACCTATCCGGGGGTTGCAGAAATCCAGTTGTGGAAGACTAATATTCTCTGGATTCTTCTAATATCTTCACCCTGCAATTTAAGTACCTGAACCCCTAACCCTCTACCCTTTGGCAAGAGACTTTGTTCCATTTCTAAATAAATAACCCAAAAGAGGATTCAGTGTCAGTTTCAACATTCTTTGGGCCACTTTCCACGGGATCCCCAAGACGGAGAAGCAAGTAGGTGAGGTAACGGTAAGCCCAAATAAAACCAGCAGCTTCTTCGGGGCTTAGTGCTACACAAGTAAGGTGTATTCAGAGGCAGTTCCTTACCTAGGATGATAACACTTGCTCAGGTTAGTTGCAGTGTTGTCAAACTATCCTGTGCACTGCGGACTACTAACAGAGTTCCAATGTACAGAAAACTGGCATGTTCTCCTAAAGCCACCCCAGTAAAACTGTGATGTTAAGCCACTTCTAGAGAGTGCATTATGCACACATCCATAGAAAGTTCATACAAAAAGTCTATAATATTTGCACAATGCAGGGAGAGAAAACATGAAGAAAGCAGAGGAGAACTGGGATAAAAGGGAAAAAAAAAAACTCAGTATTAGAGTTTAGTTCCACTTTAACACCTTTAAAATCCATTACACTTACCCTTGCGCTGCCTTGTCGCTCTCAATTCCCACTGTTGCTACGGTATCCTGAGGAAAACAAAAAAGTTATGGAAAACTGTAGTTTCATAGATTAGTGTTGGACAAATGAATGTCCAAAAGGGAATGGTAATGATCTAGGGAATAGGTACTTCAATTACCAACAATAGAAAAGGCTCAAGATAAAGTAGAGCACCACCTGTAATATTTCACAGGAAAAAGCAAAGGAAGGCCTCTGGGTGTAGACGTAAAGAGCACTTTTAATTATAAAAACATGTATATACAGGCAACTCACATTTCTGAGATAATGAGTGAGCATTGAATGCATTAACAAATCCGAACATGGGCCTAGTCATCATCAAATCCATCAGGCTGAGGCGCTGTAGCTGCTTGTGGCCAGGAAGCGATGGAGACGCCGGCCGTGGTATGCTGCTCGAAGCAAAGCGAGGTCTGGAACGCAGGCAGAGAGAGATGACGTCACTAGTGGGTGTGACCGGTTTCGTGAGCGTGCAAGCTGAGGTAACGTGACAGCCGCGCTCCTTCATCAAGCTGATAGGTGGAGTACGGGGGCTGGTAGATAAAGGCCATGCACAGGAGAAAGGGGAAGTGGTATCAAACGAAAGCCAGAATATTGTAGCTTGTAAAATAAAGTCTGCCTGACGCGGATTGATAAGTGGGCCTGAAAAAAAATTGTTCTAGTGCCAAATGTGTGTGGAATTGAAGTGTAGAGTGAACAAACGTCAAGTGAGAGCCAAACATAAGTTGGCTCCCAATTGTAGGGCAACAGAAGTTTAAGTAGACGTGTGCCATCACGAATGTAGGATTGTAATTGACGGACAATAGGTTGTAAAAATTGGTCTATGTAGAGGCTGAAGCTAGTGCTAACACTGTCCATAGCCGCCACGATAGGCCCTCCTGGGGGATTTTGTAAGCTTTTATGAATCTTGGGCAGGTAGTAGAAATATGGTATGTAATAAAAAGGTTTTCGTAAAAACGAACCTTCAATTTTTGTAATAATGCCTTCTTGGAGTGCATAGTTGATCAAAATGTCAGCTTCTCTAGCGAAGTCTGATGTGGGGTCCTTTTTTAAATTAGTGTAAGTGGCTTTATCCGAGAGGTTTAGCTGAGCTTCCCTCAGATAATCGGTCCTGTTCAGGACTACGATGCCTCCTCCTTTATCAGCTGATTTTATCACTAAATTATCAGCATGCATAAGAGCTTCAAGTGCTGTGATTTCAGAGGGTGCAAGGTTATTTTGTTGGGACGTGACGGTAGAGTTACACATTTTAATGAGGTCGGCATAAACTACTCTGTAAAAGGTTTCCAAGTAGGGACCTTTAGAGTGCATTGGAAAAAAGATTGACTTGGGCTTCAGTGATGAATGAACTATAGGAGGAGAAGAAGTAGTTAGATTTTGGGTCAGTGTTCCAAGTATCTCGTCTTCATCTAGAATGTCGATATCGATTTCTGAGAGTTCAGAAGTAGATACCAACGAAACAGAGAAAATATTACCAGGGGACCTTCCGGAAACCTCATCAGAAGCTATATTTTGTTCTTTTTCATGTTTAATATGGAAATGTCTTTTGAAGGTAAGATTATGAATGTATCCATTTAAATCCTTGAAGAGAAGAAAAGGATTGGGTTTATTAATTGGAGCGAAATTCAATCCATAACTAAGAAGAGAAGTCTCACTGGAGGATAACATATGGGAGGACAAATTGAATATTTTTACAGTATTTCAGGGCGTTTGGATGATTTATTTTGTCCCCCTATGCAGCCTCTCCTACGAGTTTCCTTTTTCTGGAGGCCAGAGGCAGAGGAGGATGTGGCACTAAAAAAGAAGGTGTCAAAGAATTTTGGGGGGGAGGATAAATTGACAATAGGGGTACTAGGAAACCGAGTATTCTGATCTGTATTTACAGTAGGTCCAAGTGAAATACACTCTGTGGGTACATTAACAACGGAAGCAGGACCGACATCTGTCTGAATAATCGTAGGGGAAATAGTGATAGTTTGAACAAGATGAGTAAGATGAGTTGAAACTGAAGCACTTAGAAGTACATTAGAATCCTGACAGGAGCTAAGCGATCTGTTATAAAATGTATTTAAAGCAGAAATGAGCTCCCTATTTTTATCATAAGTTTTCTTCTTCTTTTTATTGTCACCATTATACCGTATATACTCGAGTATAAGCCAAGATTTTCAGCCCTTTTTTTTGGGCTGAAAGTACCCCCTCGGCTTATACTCGAGTCACCGCCGTCTGTCTGCATGATCAGTGTGTCATGCAGACAGACGGCGGCCCTAACAGTGTTTAAACGCCGCACCTCCTTGTCTGTGATAGGCGGAACACTATTTCCCAGCAGTCAGTGTTCCGCCTATCACGCACATCCTCTCATCCTCATCCGTGGTATGAGGATGAGAGGATGTCCGTGATAGGCGGAACACGGACTGCTGGGAAATAGAGTGTTCCGCCTATCACAGACAAGGAGGCGCGGCTTTTGAATACAGTTATGGCCGTCGTATGTACCGGCACGCTGATCGCTGCAAATGAGGGACAAGGAGGCTGCAGAACAGGACACCGAGGCTGCAGAACAGGATACCGGTAGGCTGTGACCCTCTTTTCCACTTACAGTAGCTGCTGAATTTCTCACCCTCGGCTTATACTCGGGTCAATAAGTCTTCCCAGTTTTTTTGTGGTAAATTAGGAGCCTCGGCTTATATTCGGGTCGACCTATACTCGAGTATATACGGTATATAGAATTCATCTGAAAATTGCGAAATGGTGATTTGATGTGGGAATTTGAAGAATTCTTTACATGACTATTAGAGGCATAACGACTTGGAAGCCGTAAGCTCATCAACGGAGGAGGTTTGTGACAAGAAATAGCATGGTCTGGTATTTTTTGTGTTGGTGAAATTGGAACTGTGGATACACGGTGCATACTGCTAGAGTGATAATCAATCTTTTTATTCCATGTAAAAATCCGGTCAGAATTATAGTCGTCTAAATCACGTATGAATTTACCCATTTTCATACTGATAAGGTCGTCTTCATCTCTTCTCGTATGAATCTTGAGAACTTCCAGCCAGAGAGAAGGAATAGGTACAGAGTAACTGGAAATTTCCTCTATATTGGTGGTTAATTGTGAATATAATTGATCAAATCTTGTGGCTCTATGAGATATTAATACTCCTATTCATTTGGCTGTGCAGAATTCTGCAATATTTGCCCATTCTTTAGAATTGATATTATCCAAAAATATGGGACAACTTTTCATCACACGCAGACCTTGAGTCAGGAAAAATTTATCCCACCACTGTTGGTTCGTGGTTTGGATCATCCTTTCGAATTGTTTAAATTTGCCACAAAGGTTTTGGCGTGTTTTACCTTTAAGCTGAGCATCATTAGAGAAAATAACTGGGGATAGTAAAAGGTATATTTTGTCTAGAACTGCGTACCTATTGCTATCTATAATAGAAATGATATCCATGAGAAAAAAATATAATATAATTATAAAACACTGTAAGTAAAATAGCTAAGAATTATACCAAACCCATAGTGGGAAATTCCTACTTTCACTTTAGAAGCTGCCACCATCCTAATTGGATAAAAAATATCCCAAAAGGTAAATTTTGCCGACTTAATTGTAAAAATTGTCTTGACAAGCAATACCCTGAAGGTCTGATCTATGAAGCTCACGAATCATACCTTCAGGGCAAACCACCGAGACCCAGCCACGACCCCAAGGCTGGCACGTGATATTTGTCACAACCTTCCATTCTAAACACAATAAGTTGGAAAGAATATTATCCAAACATTGTAATATTCTACAGCAGGACCCCCATCTAAAAACTATTTTACCGGCCCACCCTACAGTTACTTATCGGAGAGCTCTTAATTTGAGGAACAAAATCGCACCAAGCAAACTCAAATCCAATATTGTTTCACAACCTGTACCTGTTCTAATACCCATTATAGGTATGTACCAATGTATAAAAGCACTATGTAAGACCTGTCAATTTGTCAACCATGGCCAGAAATCTATCACCACTAAAGGGAAATCTTATCAGCTCAAGGAGTTCCACAATTGCTCATCGGACTATGTCGTTTATGGTCTCAGTTGCCCATGTGGCCTGCTTTATGTAGGTTGAACAATTTGGGCACTGAGAGCCAGATTTGGCGAACACAGAAGATTGAAAGTATTGAAATTTCCACCATTATTTAATGTGCCCACTATTGCAAGTACCTTGCCCTCTTTTTCTTTTCCCTTTTTCTATATAATCTAATATTATCATTATGCGCATGTGCATACATGCATATACACATGTGTATATATATATATATATATATATATATATATATATATATATATATGTGTCTTTTTTAATACAATATCATCCTTTGGCGCATGTGTATGCACACATATGAATATGGATATATATGTGTATGCTTATTTTTGTGTGTTGTATCCCATACATATTCACTCCACCAGCTGATTTGCAGTAATTCTCCAATTACATCTTTATTCCTTTTTATATTTTAATTCTCTATGTATTTTATGCGTACAGTGGGGCAAAAAAGTATTTAGTCGGCCACCAATTGTGCAAGTTCTCCCACTTAAAAAGATGAGAGAGGCCTGTAGTTGTCATCATAGGTATACCTCAACTATGGGAGACAAAATGTGGAAACAAAGCCAGACAATCACATTGTCTGATTTTTGAAAGAATTTATTTGCAAATTATGGTGGAAAATAAGTATTTGGACAGCAAATGGAAAATTTGACTTGGATTTTGAAAGAGCAGGAGGAGAAATACTGGAATATTTGGTCCCCTTACTTTGCATATATAAGGGGAGAGGAGAGGTGAGGTATCTGATATCTGATTGAGGGGGAGACAACCCTGTTTTTTATTTTATTTTATTTTTTTTATTTTTTTTTTTAATTTTTTTTATTATTGTGTATTATTTATTTATTTATTTTTTGGGGGGGGGGGGGGGGGGATGGGGTGGGTAAGGCAGGAGCCTAGGAAAAGGGGAAAAGGATAATATAAAGGTTGGCAGCGGAGACGGAACAATTCACAATGAATATAGATATTAAGGAGATAAAACAATTATATGATATGCTATTTAGAACTAATTGGATAAAGAGATGAAATGTAAAGATGATGGATGTTAAATGTGAAATGTAATGTAAAGTAAAAAAAAAAGAAAATAAGTATTTGGTCATCTACAAACAAGCAAGATTTCTGTCTCTCACAGACCTGTATCTTCTTCTTTAAGGCTGCTTTCACACTGGGGCGGTGCGGGGCTGCGACGGTAAAGCAGCGCTATATTTAGCGCTGCTTTACCATCCTTTTACCCGCGGTATGCGGCCGCTAACGGGGTGGTTTTAACCCCCGCTAGCGGCCGAAAAAGGGTTAAAAACCTCCGCAAAGCGCCGCTGCAGCGGCGCTTTGCCGGCGGTATCCCCGCGGTCTCCCATTGATTTCAATGGGAAGGAGCGGTATAGGAGCGGTGAACACACCGCTCCTTCACCGCTCCAAAGATGCAGCTAGCAGGACTTTTTTTACCGTCCTGCTAGCGCACCGATCCAGTGTGAAAGCCCTCAGGGCTTTCACACTGGAGACACAGCAGCAGCTGTTTCAGGTCGGTTTGCAGGCGCTATTTTTAGCGCAATAGCGCCTGCAAACCGCCCCAGTGTGAAAGCAGCCTAAGAGGCTCCTCTGTCCTCCACTCATTACCTGTATTAATGGCACCTGTTTGAACTTGTATGAGGTATAAAAGACACCTGTCCACAACCTCAAACAGTCACACTCTAAACTCCACTATGGTGAAGACCAAAAAGCTGTCGAAGGACACCAGAAACAAAATTGCAGACCTGCACCAGGCTGGGAAGACTGAATCTGCAATAGGCAAGCAGCTTGGTGTGAAGAAATCAACTGTGGGAGCAATAATTAGAAAAAGGAAGACATACAAGACCACTGATAATCTCCCTCGATCTGGGGGTCCACGCAAGATCTCACCCCGTGGGGTCAAAATGATCACAAGAACGGTGAGCAAAAATCCCAGAACCACACGGGGGGACCTAGTGAATGACCTGCAGAGAGCTGGGACCAACGTAACAAAGGCTACCATAAGTAACACACTACGCCTCCAGGGACTAAGATCCTGCAGTGCCAGATGTGTCCCCCTGCTTCAGCCAGTACATGTCCGGGCCCATCTGAGGTTTGCTAGAGAGCATTTGGATGATCCAGAAGAGGATTTGGAGAATGTCATATGGTCAGATGAAATGAAAGTAGAACTGTTTGGTAGAAATACAACTCGTCGTGTTTGGAGGAGAGAGAATGCTGAGTTGCAACCAAAGAACACCACACCTACTGTGAAGCATGGGGGTGGCAACATCATGCTTTGGGGCGGTTTCTCTACAAAGGGAACAAGACAACTGATCCGTGTACATGAAAGAATGAATGGGGCTATGTATCGTGAGATTTTGAGTGCAAACCTCCTCCCATCAGCAAGGGCATTGAAGATGAAACGTGGCTGGGTCTTTCAGCATGACAATGATCCCAAACACACCGCCCAGGCAACGAAGGAGTGGCTTCGTAAGAAGCATTTCAAGGTCCTGGAGTGGCCTAGCCAGTCTCCAGATCTCAACCCCATAGAAAACCTTTGGAGGGAGTTGAAAGTCCGTGTTGCCCAGCGACAGCCCCAAAACATCACTGCTCTAGAGGAGATCTACATGGAGGAATGGGCCAACAAACCAGCAACAGTGTGTGACAACCTTGTGAAGACTTACAGAAAACGTTTGACCTCTTTCATTGCCAACAAAGGATATATAACAAAGTATTGAGATGAACTTTTGATAGTGACAAAATACTTATTTTTCACCATAATTTGCAAATAAATTCTTTCCAAATCAGACAATGTGATTGTCTGGATTTGTTTCCACATTTTGTCTCTCATAGTTGAGGTATACCTATGATGACAATTACAGACCTCTCTCATCTTTTTAAGTGGGAGAACTTGCACAATTGGTGGCTGATTAAATACTTTTTTGCCCTACTGTATAGTTTATAGGACAGTCCCCCCCTTTCAGGTATGATATTTATACTTTACCATTTTTATGCTTGTATATGAGTTTACCTTTCTTTTATGATTACCTATTTGCATATTTTGTGTATTACTTGTTTATTGTTGTTTTCGATTTTATCCATGATCTATTATATTTATTATGCCCATATGTACTAGTTGCGGTAGTTGCCACAGTGTTTTTCTTTTACATTTATTCATGATTATGCAGCTCTTTTATTATTTTTGTTTTATACCACTCCCCCTTCTTCCTGTGCATGGCCTTTATCTACCAGCCCCCGTACTCCAACTATCAGCTTGATGAAGGAGCGCGGCTGTCACATTACCTCAGCCTGCACGCTCACGAAACCGGTCGCGCCCACTAGTGATGTCATCTCTCTCCGCCTGCATTCCAGACCTCGTTTTGCTTTGAGCAGCGTACCACGGCCGGCGTCTCCATCGCTTCCTGGCCACAAGCAGCTACAGCGCCTCAGCCTGGCGGATTTGATGATGACTATGCCCATGTTCGGATGTTAATGCATTCAATGCTCACTCATTACCTCAGAAATGTGAGTTGCCTGTATATACATGTTTTTATAATTAAAAGTGCTCTTTACGTCTACACCCAGATACGCCTCTTCCTTTGCTTTTTCCTTTCTGACGGCAGCCCTGGATGTGGATCTCCTACATTTGATTTTCTCCACCATTTTCTCTGTTCCATTGGACTATTTATATAGATATATGAACTTTATATGGCATGGACCTTTCTCTGCATGTTTATTGGATTTTTGACTGATCGCCTAGAGATCCATGTTATTTAACACTGTGGGAAATTCCTGATCCTGTTTTTTGCGCATTTACTCGTATATTGTGTAATATTTCACACTCAGTGGCTCACTGGGATTTTGTCTAGCTGGCAATAGCTATCTACCTATCTATCTAGACTATTGATTTTCATATATAATGTGTGTATACAGAGTATAATAAACAAAGTATAATAAAAATGAGCAGTACAGTTACCTGGGTATTTTCTTTCAGTGCTTGATCTTCTTGCCAAGAAGCCACAGTTCCAGGAATAGAGAAGGACACATACGAATTTGAACATTTCAGTTCCGTTATATAGGTGACTTTAATGATGACAGTTGCCTTAGCGGGCAGATTCCCAACACTCACTGTAAAGACATCCTATAAGAGAAATATCTGTATAAATACTATTTACTATACTGTATAAATACTAGCATAAACAGTATCATGACCTTCCCTCAACAGGAGACAATATGATATAATAAGATGGTAGAAATGTAAAATACAACATTATTAAATCAATTATTCACACTCTGGGGCTTGTGTAATGCTGTCTGTCCTAGTATTACATAGTAGTATTTCACACAAGCATAATAAATGCAGTTTCTTCATTACCGTACATTATTTGTGAATTTATACTGTATGTGAACCCTACCAATGATCTTGCTCCCCTTTCGGCTCTAAAACTGAAAGCGTTTTGTTATATCGGTTGAATAAGTGCATAATGATACCTGTTGAATCTTCCAAAAATACACTGCTGTCTTGTGTCCTGTGCACTCTGCATTGTTATCTCCAACGGAATCAGCCCATTCCAGCTCACTTCTGTGAACTACAGAACACACACCCCATGTTATAAAGAGGGGTAGGTGTTCTATAGTCTTATAACACTTTCTGTCCTATGGTGACAACATCACTACTTCATTGATACAGTAAAGTTAGTGGTTGTTGTCACCCTATGACAGGAAGTGGGTTACTAGCAGGATCACTAAGTAAAATTAAAGGAAAGAAAGTTTGAACTTGTAACCTGCAGAAGATTACATTGTTGTTTAACTATTACATTTTTTCACATTTACTAGAGGTTTAATTGCAGGGACTTTCTGAATTGCTGGATTACTTTTATTTTTATTTTTTTTGCCGTATTCTGAATATCAAAGCGAACTCCTGATGATAATTGTGGGGATTTCCCTTTAGTCCATTAACATGGGGCATATAAAACCACGATGAAGAAGAATTATGGTCAAAGACCCTCGCTTGTTCTTGCTCCGGTTTCCCATGACGATGCGCAGTGATGCGAAGTGAGTTGGGCGAGCCACAAACACGTGTTGTCATCAACGCCTGCCAATTCCGGTTGTTGGTGAGGCCATCCACTATGTGATTGCCTTGTATCTCCCTGATCAATCTGAATACCTTTTATGGTTTTAATAACAAAGATGTACTAGCGGTATTGACGCTATGTCAGTCCTTTGTTCCTTTTCCCTGTATGATGGCTATCTGAGTTCACTTTGGAGATGTGGTGATTACTAACTGATGCTTTTATACTGGAACCCTGCTGAGCATACTTACCTGATTTGGAGACTCCAGCTGGGGATTTGAGGCTCCCTATGTGCTGTGGATCTCAGTAATTGGGGATAACATCCGTCTGGTAAGAGGCTTTATGGTGGTGGTGGGCATGCATATAAGATGCATTCCTAGTCTCTTCACATGGTTTATTTCTCGTGGAATCTCTGAGAGAAGATAACCTCAATTTATTCACAAAGACGTTTTATCACAGTTCGTTTACAATATGGGCTGATCACTTTTTAACCTATGACATTTATGAATGTGTAATGGTTGTTTCTTATCGTACATCACAGGACACAGAGCCATAGTAGTTACTATGTGGGTTATAGTGTGAAGGAATGTAATGTACATACTGATAATCAGAAAATGTCTATTTGCTTATGTGTATACATGTTCTATGCAACTCCTTACTTATTATATAGTATACAGATTGGTTCTGTTTGGAACTAAAGATGGCGGGTACCCCCTTCCTCCCACACATTGGAGGAATGCGGACGTGACGACAGAACCAGCTTCAATCAACCATCAAGTTTCTCCATTTCTCTTGTATTTCAACCAATGAGATGTACCTATTAGACTGACATAGCAATGACATATCTTTGTGTATAAAACATTAACACCGCCCAGGAATAAAGGAGAAGTGTAAAGCCCCATACACACGGTCGGACTTTTTCATGGATTCTGTCCGATCGGACAATGTTGTTGAAAAATCAGACCGTGTGTATGCACCATCGGACAGTGTTCGTCGGTTTGTCCGACGGACAAAGTCTTATCTCCTGCTGGAAAGATTTGCCGTCAACCCGGTCCGATCACACCAAACCCGATCGTGTGTACGGTTGTCCGACCGGACAAAGTGCTACGCATGCTCAGATCACATTACAAGACCAAAGCTATTGGCTACTAGCCTCTACGTTGTCCCGTCGTAGGCAACAAACGTCACCACGTTCAGAATGATCGGATTTTCCGACAACTTTGTCCGACCGTGTGTACGCAAAACCAACATCGGACAAAGTACGACGGACATGATCCGACGGACCTGGTCCGCGGATTGTCCGACCGTGTGTATGGGGCTTAAGAAGTAACCAATTTGAACGCTGTGTCAGAGAGTTTTGCTTCTAGAATGCATGCATGTACACACTTTTTAATTAGAAACAGCAGCAGATAACCTTGAACTAGATTGTAGTTCTTATCTATTAACAGGCCACCTTCAGGTGATGGACACTGGCACGCCCTAAATTAAAAAGTGCACTCCCTATATAACCCCTCCCACTGGTGGGAGTACAGTTTCTAAGTGTACAGTTTTCGCCAGTGTCTAAGGTGTTGGTCACGAGTAAAGATGTGCTGTGTTGAGCTCCACTGGAGCAATCCTTGCTGGGGCTAGCCATGCTGCCGGGTCCATTCAAAGTGAATGATTTTTTTTTTGCTGCTGAGTATTTTTTCTATATTATCCTTTTAAATGTGCTTAAAAAAGTTTTTATCGTTGGAATAAACTCCTAAAGAATTTACCACACATTAGTTCCCCTCTATTTTTTCTCCTTTTATAAAACCTGAATGGAACCGATGAGCTGATAAAATAAAAAATCGCTTATTTTTTTTGCTAAAACACTCTATGGAAATAGTTGTGAGGCCTGTGGCGCACCATCTGTCAGGAAGGGCTAGCCAGGACCCAAGATGGCGGCCAAAGAATACAACCTGTGAGCTCAGCCCCTGTCCGAACACCTCCGGTGCATCTGCCCACGCCTGTGCGCACGCACACACATGAAGGGCACGCCAGCATTGAAGATAGAATCCAAGCCCATTAGATGTTTGTGTGCATGTGCACGTGTGTGTGAGCATGCGCGCATGTTTGTGCGCATTCGCGCATGTTTGTGCCCCGTAACAGCTTTTGGCGCCCAACAGCCTATTTAAACACTGCCAGTGCACAGACTCGGTGCTGTCTGCTCTACAGCGTTTCCTGTGTTCCTGCCTACCTGCATCTTGTTACCTGTTACTCGACCCGGCTTGCCTCTGACGATTCCTGCTTTCCGCCTGCACCCAACCCGGCTCGTCTGACCACCGCACCTGCCTGATCCTTCTGCTACCTCGCTGCCAGCCCATCACCGACCCAGCCTGTACCCTGACTGTTCTGCTGCCTCCGCATCTGCTCCTGACGTGCCCGCCAGTGTATGACCCGGCCTGCCTGCACCACTCCTCTCCTCTGCCTGGAGAATCGTGCTGAGCTACGGCTCCTCCTACAGCTGCTTCGGATTCCACGATCTGCAAGCGATCGGGCACTCGTGCGACTCTGCACGCCTGTCTGCTCTACCGGGGGGCCTCGAGTCAGAGGTGTAAGAGAGGCCGTCCACTGCATATCAGGCTCTACCGTCAGGTACGTGACAGTAGAAGACAGCCAGGGACCCTCTCCCATGGAGGAACTTTGTCAGCACCTGGCCGGCCTGACACAAGCTGTCAAGGATTTACAACGGGGCTATACCCAGCTGGAGGGACGCATACAGACTCTGTCTGACTCTACGGCCACCCAGGGGCCCCAACAAGCACCCTCCTCCTCACAAGGAACCTCCTCTGTTCCAGCAGTGGTCATGCTCCCACCTGAGCCCAGAGTACCAACCCCAGACAGATTCCTGGGTGAACGCAGCAAGTTCAGGGCGTTCCGGAACGTCCCACATAGTAACTACTATGGCTCTATGTCCCGTTATGTACGATAAGAAAATAGGATTTTTAACAGCTAACCTGTAAAATCCTTTTCTTTGAAGTACATCACAGGATATGGTATACACGTGTATTGCTTTGCTACAAAACTGAGTTACTCCCACCAGTGGGAGGGGTTATATAGGGAGTGCACTTTTTAATTTAGGGCGTGCCAGTGTCCATCACCTGAAGGTGGCCTATAACCCACATAGTAACTACTATGGCTCTGTGTCCCGTGATGTACTTCAAAGAAAAGGATTTTACAGGTAAGCTGTTATAATTTTTGTTTGATGTATATACACATAACACTGAACACTGACTGATAATGTCATAAGAAGCGCACTATTTTCTGTTTATGTATATTGTGATATCACATTTGATATTTGGGTGATTTATAGTTGCAGCTCATTTGTTGCCTTTTTTACACTTCAGCGCAGAAACATTTTCTTCTTTTTATAACTCTTACCTGAAGAGATGTGATTATAAAGAGCATGTGCTGTTTTCAGTATTAATATACAGTGGGGAGGGGGATTTACTAAAAATGGAGAGTGCAGCTCCTCACAGAAACAAATTAGCTTCCAAGTATTATTGTCAAAGTAATTGACCAAGCTAAAGTTAGGAGCCAATTGGCTACCATGCACAGCTGCATCAGATTTTGAGTGCTCCAGTATTAGTAAAAATCCCCCAGTGTTTTCATAATTTTACTCATACAGCCAACTTGAAATCACCTTCTATACATATTTTAATACTGGAAACTGTGCATAAAACTCACAGGTGCATCTTGGTCCATGAGATAAGCGCCATGACCCTGGCTGATAGCTGTTCTGTACTCCCGATGTGCCTGCTGCTTTTCCTTAACCTATGTAGAAAATAGTTTTTTATAGACTAATACAAAATCACTTTAGCAAAATATTTATCCTAAGCAATCAATTTGGTTTACCTCGCCAACAATGTGTTTTCCATTGATAAATGCTTCAAACCCACACACAGCTGCAGTTTCGTCCAGAGGAAAAACATATTTAGCTTCAATTGGAAAGAGGGAATTATTCTTGTAGGTCTGGAAAATGATAACCTATTGAATACAGGAGACACAAAGTAAGTGAAGGAAAAATGGCGACCGGCTTTTGGGATCAAAAGTGTGTAAAAGTCACAGATACCTGAGCGGCAAGGTCCTTTAATCGAGCTTTGACATGAATGCTCTCTAGCGGAATCTGCTGCCCATCCTTGCTCTGAAGACCACCTTTTGGGACCTTGGCTTCAGGAAGATCCTCTACTGGATCATCTGTTAAAAATACAAGTGCACATTCATTCTAATTTACTAAATTGTGATACTAGCATTTAAGGGTTTGAAGTGGACATTTCACCTTGTTTTACACTTCAGTAAATCAGATCCAGTAAAATTGGTAAGTAATTCATCACTTTCAATCATGCCTTTTAATTTTGCAACTTGTATGATAAGGGACTGGTTGAACAACACCTCCCATCTTCTGCCTGTGTATAGCTGAACAGGTCACCTTAAAAAATCCAGTTTAATGCATGCCTACAATGAATACGAAGGACCATCTACTGTATATCAGTTTATATTTTCACAAACTATGCTTTCTGAAAGTGCCCATCCCAGCACACTTCTGTGCTTTCAACTGTATTATGAAAATAACAGTTTTGACAGAGTATACCAAGATGGAAACATAAATCTAGGACAAAAATGTTGTGCCCTAAAGAATATGTTGTAAGAGAGCTTTAGAAGCCAAATGAAATATAATCAAGCCAGAGAGAAGTAGAATAAAATAAAATAAAAAGTAAAATGTTGCACAGAATTGTAAAAACAAATACCTCCAACCAAGACCACTGTGAGAAGCAAGGCTATGTAAGTTAAAGAGCAGGAATACATTGGGTTCTAAGCAAGTAATGTGATTGCCTCTATGTACCCTGCAATCTTAGCTATTGAGATGGATTTCCAATACAGGTTCCTGTAGGTACACACTCTTTGCAGATTAACCAGTAGGTGCAGTAGGTCTAGACCTGGCTGCATAATGCGCTGGCACCATATAAATATAGGAAACAAGATTTTAAAGAATCTCTAAAGCCAAACTTTCTTCTAATTTGTATAAATTGGGAAAGGTAAAACCCACCTCAAGTTTTTTTTACTATCTGTGTGACATTGCAGAGATTATTCTTTACTTTCTGTTCTGTTGACACAAGAGAAAATAAGAGGAAATGTCTCCACAGTGAGGGAAATGCTCTCAGACAGTTGTCACTTGAAAAGTGATCCCTTCAGAAGACCTCTACTCTATTCCTGCTCATGTTACAACTCAAAATTTAGTGTCTTCCTGCTCCCATTCACAATGATCATCAAGACAAATGGAGAGGGCTAGTCTCTTGAACAGGGACACAGACACTAATAAAAACCTCACAGGGGTTCTAACCTCTCAGCACTCTACCCAGAACTAAATTTGTCTTTTGATATACTTTAAAATTAACGACCTAGGACTTTGTGGAATATTGCATTGAGATAAGTTATGGCTGCCCTTTAATGACCAGACTAGATCAAATAAAAGATGAGATCATCAAGTATCAATTCCTTCCACTTAAAAGAGAAGTATGGGAAAAAATTATTTTCCCATAATCATACTTACCTAGGGGGATGCAGCATCGGACCGATGCTGCATCTGTCCCCTGGCGTCTCTGCACTGAGAACTGAGCCATCGAATATCGCCGATGGCTTGGTTGTCTCAGCTCCCCGAGCAGAGAGCTGCTGCCTGTCAATTAGCAGCTCTCCTGCTTTGCTCCTCCATGCTCACTGGAGCGCTGGGGGGTGGAGCACCATGACGTAGGTGCGTGCTAAGGACGTCTTCCAGATGACCCACCGAGCCCTCTGAATCCTCTCTCCCAGCCCCAACGTGGTATTACTGACGGCTGCAGTGTGGCGACACTGAGAAGCTGAAACGCCGATGGAATTCACCCGCCCGCAGCGGATGTAGAGCGGGCTAGCGGACCCCCCCTCGCTTCTCCCCGGTAACGCTCCTCGTCTGCCAGCCACATACCTGGAGGTGGCGAACTGAGGAGGACGCACGCCGCGGGTCCTTCCCCTGGTGTTCTAAGGCAGGAGCCAATGTCAGTTAAACTGATCCGAGGGTAGATGTGCAGACCGCTCACGGACCGGGATGCGAACCGGGAGAGACCGACTGAAAGGGTATCCACCTAGGGCGGTGACTCAGATAGACAGGATAGAGGATGCGGAGGACATCAACCATTCCTCAAGAGCAGCCGACAGCGAGTCCGATCGGAGCAGGAGGAAGGTAAAGTCTTGAGATAGAAGAGCTTAAAAAAAAAAAAACTGCTGCAACTGTGCGTACCTCCTGTGGCTTGGCTTGGGTATATGCTGCGATTAAGGGTCCTCTATTGTTATTAGCTAATGCTGCTAATGCTGCTATTTTGAATTGCTATCGTACCTGCTATTGACTATTTGCAATCATTGCTATCTGCTATTACCTGCTAGACTCGTGTGTGGTGTGTCATGAGGAGGCAGTAGTGAAGGTTCCTCTTCAAGACTGATTGACAGCAACTTGAAGTGCAGCAGGGGGGATAAAGCAAAATAGAAAAGGAAAGGTGTTTACACTTACCTATGTTTGGAAACTGGGACTGAAGGGCCGAAAACCCCTTTTTTTTTTTTTTTTTTTTTCTTCCCTTTTTTTTTTTTTTTTTCTCACTGCGGCTGCTGTTTGTGTCTCCGGGTGTTTTCAAATTTGCCATTGGCTGCTAATTCTTATGGCTTCCACTACTACTACTGACAAATTGCCACCTACTACGAGCTGCAATGTGGTGTTATTCCCTGCCAGGGTCGCTATTTGCTGCCAATAGCGACGCTCTGCTTTACTGCTGACTCCCGCGGTCTAATACATGATAAATACCTCCAGCTGATTGGGTTTATGCTGTAAATCTGGGCCCACATCTCCTGCTTGACACAGCTACTATATTCAAATCGCTATTTGCCGCCATCGGCCAGAGCTGTTACTGATTTGTTGCTTTGTTGCTATCTACTGTAATCTGTTGGCGGGACAAAGGAACTGTTCTTACACTTACCCATGTATTACGACGGAGATGGAAGACTTTAGGAAAAAAACAGACTACTGTAACGGAGCTCATTGCGGTCACCTCTGCTGCTAAACTATGAAAACGCTGTTAATTAGGGAATCACTGCAACTGCCTGCTACCGGAGTAATCCTGTCTACAGGAGAGACAAGGTTATCACCTTGACCCCTAAGTCCGGTGCCCCCAGATCAAGTCGATCTTTTCTCTCTTTTTCCTTTTTTTTTATTTTTTTTTTGTTTTCACTGGGCAATAAGGATCCCCGAATCTTGAATTAGCACCGTGCCCGGGTACATAAGAGACTCCAGAATCCTTCAACTCCCTTGCCAAATTGGTAGAGAGGAAGGGGCCCTGACTAGCTATTCGCTAGACATCCGATTACCCCTCGACATTGTACCCTGAAGTGTTGTTCTGTGATTACTTATTTATTTATTTTTATTGTTATTTATGTTTTATTTTTATTGTTTTTTTTTTTTTCTCCCCTTTTGTGTGGCTCCCCTCTTGCCTCAAAATAGAGCAGCTTCCTCCAGAATGTTGAGGAGATCATTCTCTCGCTTTTTGTTTTAAGGTGGTTGATAATATAAACGTATCAATGTGAGAGGTTTGAAGGGGGATAATCCAAGGGCAAGAGGGTAAGAGGGAAAACGGTTTTCAAAGTGGCCTCTCCTTATCAACCGGCAGCGGGTACAATGAGGGGGAAATCAACGAAAAGTAAAACCCCACAACCTGTACCCAGTCCGGGAGGAATTCAGCGTTATATGGCAAGTAATACCAGCATAATGGAGGAGGGACAGGGAAGTCCCAAGACAGGAGCCCCACTCAGGTCAGGATTAAATAGACAGAAAATCTTAGAAGAAAGTAAAGGGGGGAAAGTAAACAGAGTGAAAACAGGGCCAAAGGGAGGAGGGACCAACCCACAAGGAGGGGAGGTGTTGAATGCAACGGCCCAGGAGAAGAGAGACGAAGAAAGATTAGAAGGGGCTGAGCAAGTAGTGGAAAGTGGAAGGGTACCCCAATCTCAGGACAAAGCACCAGATATAAAAGTGATGCTCACAGAAATGTTTACTAAAATGGAAGCATCTTTGAAAGAGGAAATGGCAGCGGTAAGGACAGATATTGGTTGGGTTTTGGGGAAAGTAGAGGAGATGGAGGATAGATTTGATGCTCAGGAGCAAAGGATCGACGAGGTAATTGAACAGGTTAGCGCCCTACAGAAAGCAAATAGAACCCTGATGTACAAATTAGAGGATCAGGAGAACCGTAGTCGAAGGAAGAACGTGCGCATTAAAGGTCTCCCAGAGACACATAGTAACGCAGACCTTAGGAAAATAGCACAGCACTTATTTAATCCTCTCTTGGAAAGAGAGGTAACAGAGACCTTAAAAATAGACAGAATACACAGGATTACACAGCACATAGCAGAAAAGCCGAGAGATGTAATAGCAAGGTTTCATTATGTAGAAGAGAAAATGCTAGTTATGGCAAAAATTAGGACCCTCCCAGGAGTTACATATGAGGGCGCAGAGCTGCAGATCTATCCAGACCTGGCAGTAGAGACTTTGACAAGACGGAACTGATGGTGGCCTCGGATTTCCTATCAATGGGGGTTCCCAGCCTGCTTGATAGGAAAGAAGGACGGACGGTCCGCAGTTCTGCGCTTCCAAGAGGATCTGAGAGAGTTCTGTGACCGGTTGGACATTCGCCCCCCCCCCCATTACCGGGGTGGGAGGGGGAGGTCCTTCCGTCACAGAGAAAATTAAAATGGAACAAAGGAGAAGGGAGACGGGGGGGAATTAAATAACACCATTTAATCAACGCCAGCCAGTCAGTGGGGAAAAGAGAAGGGAAATAAAAAAAAAGGGAGAGAGGGGGGGAGGGGGCCAGGGGGAGATGTCCGGGATGGCCTAGGGTGTGAACCCCAGGGATCTATGGAGAGAAGGCGACATTAAGAGGATGTATGCCCGGTCCTTGGAACAAACAAAAAAAGAGGGACTTCTGTCCGGCCTCAGAAGGCTTATTGTTTCAGAAGGGGGAGGGGGGTTAGGGGGGGGGGGTTCAGGAAAGGGTCTTGGGAGGGAGGGATATATTGCAATTTTTTTTTTTTCTTCTCTCTTTGTGTCCCCGGGGAGGGTTTTTTTTTTTCTTTTTTTTTTTTTCTTTTTGGGTGTTGCGCCTCTCGCTCGCTTCCCCTTCAGCTTCAGTGTAGGATCCTGGCTCTCACTAGAAGCTCCAAAAGACCAACCTAAACAGAAGATATGGAGAGGGTAAACCTAATTACATACAATGTAAGAGGTTTAAATACAAAAAAGAAAAGGTACAAATTAAATAACGAACTCCAATACTTAGAAGCTGATATAGTGTGCCTCCAGGAGACACATATAACAAATACTTCAGGGATCAAATTGGCAACCCACCAATTCCCAACATGGTACTATGGAGACACTCCGTCTCCCCACTCAAGAGGAATAGCAGTCGGCTTCAGTAAGAGGGTAAAATTTGAGGTCAAGGAGCTTCTCGTGGACCCAGAGGGAAGGTATATGTTTTTAAAAGGTGAATTGTCTAAAATGAGATGTACGGTTGTCAACGTGTATGCACCTAATAAAAACCCTGATAAATTTCTTGGAAATGTCTTAAAGAAACTAGAGGGTTTTAAGGAGGGTAAACTGATTGTGGCAGGAGACCTGAACTGGAGTATGGAACCTAAGATAGATACATCGGGGGGGGGGGGAATAGTACAATAAAAGCATTAGCATACTGGCAACTACAGGACGCGTGGAGGATCACACATTTAAAAGAACGTGACTATACTTGTTTTTCATCGGTCCATGGTTCCTTCTCAAGGATAGACTACGTTCTCATCGAACACCAGTTAGTGCAAGCGCTCAAAAAGGCAGAAATTAAATCTATGACTTTATCAGATCATGCCCCGGTGATGATACAGCTGGACATTAGAGGGGACTCTGGACCGAGGACAAACTGGAGGTTAAATGACGCCCTGATACAGGAAGAGGAAACAAAGAGTAAGATTGAGCAGGAATTAGAGAGTTTTTTTAGGGACAATGAGACGCCAGGAATGCCCATTTCGGTAGTATGGGAAACCCACAAAGTGGTAAGAAGGGGGATTCTAATAGGAATTGGAGCAGGGAAAAAAAAAGAAAGGGGGAAAAGGAAAAAAGAGCTGTACACCAAAATAGAGGAGCTGGAGCAAAGCACAAGGCCCCAAGGGATCCAAGGGAATGGTAAAGAGAGAACTAGAAGAACTGGTAGAACAGGAAAGGAAAGCCACATACCATTTAATAGAGAAGGAAGTATATCAATGGGGAAACAGAGCAGGTAAATGGATGGCCAGGAGGGTGAAAGAAAAGCAGAATAGGACCTTCATAGCAAGGGTCAGAGATGCAAAAGGGAATATACAAATCTCCTCCCCCGATATAGCCCGTACATTCCACTCCTACTACAGCATTTTATATAAAATTAAGCAGAGGGAGGAAGGGAAAGTAAAGCAGATAGAAGATATACGGGAGCACCTGCGGAGCCTGGACCTCCCCAGGGGCGAGAAAGAAGAGATGGAGGGATTAGAAGCCCCCATCACGTTAGAGGAAGTTGAGAGAGCAATCAAAAATACCGCCCTAGGAGGAAGCCCAGGCCCCGACGGTTACCCCATTCTCTATTATAAAAAGTTCAGTAAACAATTAGCACCAAAACTACGTGATTATTTCAATACAATAGGGACTGGAGAGAATTTCCGAGAGGAGACACTCTTGGCACATATTACTTTAATCTTAAAAGAGGGGAAAGACCCTATGGCAGTGGAAAGCTACAGGCCAATCTCACTACTTAATTCAGATTTAAAGCTCTTCGCTAAAATAATAGCTGAAAGATTGAAGGCATATCTGCCAGGGTGGATCCATAGTGACCAAGTGGGGTTTGTCCAGGGGAGGGAAGGGAGGGATAACTCACTAAAAACCATAATGTTGATGCAGGAAGCCACACGGAGGGGCCCCCCCACAGTCCTTATGTCAATAGATGCCGAAAAGGCGTTTGATAGGGTCAACTGGGGTTTCCTCTTCGAAACGTTGAGACACCTGGGATTAGGTGAGAAGATGATGAGATGGATTGAATCCCTCTATTGTCATCCGGGGGCCAGAATAAGAGTTAATGGCACCCTGTCCTGCCCCCTTGAATTATTCAACGGGACAAGACAGGGGTGCCCACTCTCTCCACTGTTATTTATAATAACGTTAGAACCCCTATTGGCAGCAATACGCAAAAATCAAGATATCCAAGGAATCAGGGTAGGTGAGTGGGAGCACAAGGCGTCTGCATATGCGGACGATGTGCTTCTCTATATCTCCAGACCGAGGGTATCAATACCCACGGTGCTGGAGGAGTTAAAACGATATGGCAAGTTGTCAAATTTCAAAGTTAATATGACAAAATCGGAGATATTAAACCTAAACCTATCAATAGAAGAGCAGAGCGCTATTCAAGCCAAATTACCATTTAAGTGGTGCAAAAAAGAACTGGGATATCTCGGAATAAATTTAACAGCTCAAGTGGGCGACCTCTTTGAAAGCAACTACATTCCCCTCTTAAATAAAATAAAAGAGCAATTGAACAGGATGCAATATAAAGTACTATCATGGTCAGGGAGGATAGACGCAGTGAAAATGTTTATCTTACCGGTATTTATCTATACTTGTCAGATGATCCCAATCTCCATCCCACAAAGTTACTTCAGAAAATTAAAATCTTTAATAACAAAATTCATCTGGGCACGAAAACGGGCACGAATCGCGTTTAATACAATGACGAGAGAAAAAGATAGAGGGGGTCTAGCAGCACCAGATTTCAAAAAATACTACGAAGCTATTGTGATCTCTAGAGCAATAGATTGGGTGCACAATAAGGAAGATAAGATTGGGTTAAGTTAGAAATGAGTCTAAGTCGAACAAACACGGGGAAAACCATATGGATACCGCCACAATGTCGAGAGTTAGGTCCAAACACAAATTCACTTACAAAAAATACACTAAAGGTTTGGGATGTAATACAGAAGAGGCACAAATGGGACTATAATTCACCATTAATTCCACTATTAGATACAAACTTCTTCCCACCCGGGAAGGAGGAGCACTTATACTTCAGTAAGTGGGCCAATAATGACAATCTGAGATTGCAGGATGTGATGGAAGGAAATAGATTATACACGTATAGTGAAATCACACGGGAATGGGGACAGAAAGCACTAGATAGGTGGAGATACACTCAATTGCAACACTTTGTGGGGAGTTTGCCACGGCCACTACGAGGGAAGAATCATATGAGACCCCTAGAGAAATTACTAGAGTCACCACAAAGCTTAGAGAAAAGAACATCAAAAATATACAAAATATTGCTGCGAGAGGCAGACCACGAGTTTCCAGCTTACCTAGAAAAGTGGGAAAAGGAGATAGGCCCGCTAAGAAGTGATGAACACAGGGAAAAGATTTTAAGGCTAGTACATTCGACAGCAAGAGATACGCAAACAAGGGAAATGTCGTACAAACTCTTAGTGAGGTGGTACGTAACCCCACAGAGAGCAAATGTATACAGCGAAGACAACTCCCCAACATGCTGGAGAGGGTGTTCGGAAGTTGGAACGTTCCCACACATGTGGTGGGAGTGCCCTAAAATACAAAACTTTTGGGATCATGTAATAGAATTTATCGACCAGATAACGGGGGAAAGGGTTTGCAAACAACCATGGGTGTGCTTGTTTAATGATACGGAGAAGGGAGTGGGTCAGTATTGCTTGACTTTAACTCCCTACTTACTGAATGCAGCAAAGGCACTGATCCTCCGTCTGTGGAAATGCCCGAATGCCCCATCTATGAAAGCATGGATAGAGAGAGTTGACCGGATATGCACCATAGAAGAGTCGATTCACAAGCTAGAAGATACAGAGGGGAAACACCGAAAGAAATGGAAACAATGGGGAGAGTTCAGGAAAACAGACAGATACCGCGTGGAAAAGAATGGCTGAAGGGAACAGCAGGAAGCGAGCGAGAGGGCAAGATGGGGTAGGCTTTTCCCAATTTTTTTTTTTTCGTCACCTAGGGGAGGGGGGAAGTGGGAGGGCAGGGTATGGGAGAGTAGATCTGAAGGATGTATTACGATGTTAAATGATGGTAAAAGTGCAACCTACATGTAATATATTCAAAAATATGAAAATAAAGAAATAGTGTCCCCATTGGAAGATTTCTCCTCTATACCTGTTCTGGTGATAACTTAAACTTTGGGACTTGCTTTAAAGCAGAACTCCGGGATCGGCAAAAAATCCCCCATTAGTACACCCCCTACACGAAACACTAAACAGTTATTACATTTGTGAAATTCCTTACCATTGAAGAGAAAAGTCTAATTGAATTTTCAGGAAGTCAGCTCTCTAATTCAAAAAATGCTGCATGTATTCTGCCAAGGAGGAGCTGTTAGCACAGGGATTACATCATATCCTCTTCTCTCACTACACTGTAATCAAACTACATTTCCCATCATGCTTTGTTTATGTGGGTTGGTACTCTAGGCCTGTACATGTTAAATGTGAACAAGCCCACTTCAACATGAATCACGCCCCTCATTCTGCAGGCAGCCAGCCACACTACTCAGTAACAGGATAGGTAGGTACAGCCTTATAAATGCAAAGCATGTCTGTGCTTTCCCCCTCCAGCCACAACAACAGATAAACATATTGCCCTTACTTGCTTTATGTAATCATTACCGAACTGTAGACACATCCCATAATTATATATTATACACACTGTATTCTGCTGTAATTCAGTATTAGAAATATTCCTCCTCCTGCAGCAGCTTTGAGATCTTTCTAACAGTAATCAGTGCGAGTATGGTGTATGAGAACATCCCTAGCCACACCACAGAAAGATCTGGCCCATGCTACTTTACATCAGCATGTGACACAAGTAAATGTCGACATTAGAAAAAAAAAAAAAAAAAGTGCAGCGCTAACTTACTAATCAATAACACAATAATGGTGGAACCCTCTAATGTATGGAAATCTCAATAAACGTCAATATTACCACAATACTGGTCTCTGTGATATATAACGTCACATATAATACACATCAGACTGAAAATAAGACATTAAAAATGACTGCAAACTTTGCAGGGATGGTGGAAACCCCACCTACAGATATTTGGCAGTGGACGGTGTAACTGCTCATCAGTGCAGCCTCATCAGTGCCCATAAGCGTGGTCTCATCAGAGCCCAAATGTGTGGTCTCATCAGAGCCCAAATGTGTGGTCTCATCAGAGCCCAAATGTGTGGTCTCATCAGAGCCCATAAGTGCGGTCTCATCAGTGCGAAATATGTGCAGATACTTATTCATCATGCCATACCATCAGGTAGGTGTGCGTTTGCCCCCAAATTTATTCTGCAGCATCACAATGACCCTAAACATGCAGCCAATGTATTTAAAAACTATCTTTAGTGTAAAGAAGAACAAGGAGTCCCGGAAGTGATGGTTTGCCTCTCACAGAGCCCTGATCTCCACATTATGTCTGGGGTTACATGAGGAGGCAGAAGGATTTGAAGCAGCCTACACAGAAGATCTGTGGTTAGTTCTCCAAGATGTTTGGAACAACCTACCTGCTGAGTTCCTTCAAAAACTGTGTGCAAGTGTACCTAGAATTGAAGAATTGATGCTGTTTGGGAAATCAAAGGGTGGTCCCACCAAATATTGATTTGATTTGGATTTCTGTTCCATTCATTTACTTTCTCATTTGTTAATTGATAAAACAAAATTATTAATACCTCTATTTCTGAAAAGCATTCTTAATATACATTTTTCACACTTGCCTAAAACTCTTGCATAGTAGTTTATATAGGTTATAGAAATGTAAACATTGTGCAGTGTGCTTCTTACCTTCTGTGGGCTCACAAGTTATCATCTGCTCATTCTCCTCTAGTAAAGTTACTGCAAGTTCACTTCTCAAATTAGGTGTGTCTTTGCTAGTGCAGAACAGAACACCGTATCTAATCTTCACTTGATTTACATTATACACCACAAATTCATCATCCTGAAAAATAATCAAACATTTATTATCCATGTTTGAGTCTAGACAAAATGTAAAGCCCAATAGAATTAACTTTATTTATTACTATAAGGCAGTCAGGTGCATATACATTAATAAATACGCTGCTGTGCTTCTTTTTTTCCATCAGGAGTTAAACTACCCTGCTTTGGAAGCACAAAGAATAGAATCACTGCTCTCAAACACAACATGGTAGTACAGCTCTCCAGCAGTCTGGCATGCCCCCTGCCCCAAAAACAACGTCCAATCAACAAAATTGCTCAGGGAGCTAAAGCACTATTGACTAAAGTGGTGTGAAGGGGTGTGTGCTGGATCATTGAAAGGTCAGGCTGGTACGTTTTGGCTGAGAGCAGCGGTTCAACCTTATGTGCTGCAGTATTTTAATGCTGACTGCAGCACTTCACAATTAAGAAAAATAATACTTGTGCCCTTCCCAGAACTATATAAAATACCCTGATAAACATACTGAACGCTAGATAATATCAACGTTTTTACACTCACCCATTGTATTTTGAGGATTCAATCCAATCTTGGATAAAATCACACAAAAGTAATGACTTTAACACCAATCATACACACTCATAACCATGTCAGGCTAATATAAAACTGGATGCTGAAGTGCACTGGAATTTTTTTTTTTTTCACAAGAAAGCACTGGAATTTTTAATTAGCTTAGTGAATGGTGAAATCTTACCCAAATCTGTGCAAGGAGATTTAAAAAAAAATAAATAAAAAAACTGTTTATGTTCACACATGATTGGATGATTGAGGTCAGTACATATTTACCTAATTCACTAAGCAAAGTTACAATTTTCTTGCAAAGTAAACATTTGGGAGACCTGATGAAACAGATTCTCCAACCTCTGGTGCTACTTCGCTGTATTCTTTGATGCCCTGTAGATGAGTGTTGAGAACTTTATTTGAATTGTTACACTGAAAAATCTTTTTATTAGAACTATACTTTGGAGGGAGTCATTTTTCTGTAAACGCATATTTTTTTATTGTTTGATGGTAATTGCTATTTCCAAAGTCGAGGTGTCTCCATGGGTGCCAGATTTGCACCCATTAACAAGCAACATCAACATGGATTGTTGGGAGGAGTGCCAAGTCTTTGGAGACACTAATGCCTTTAGGTCCCAAATTAAGCTATTTTCTCGGTACATTGACAGTTTTATTTTTATATTTGATAGATGCAATGTTGGTTGATTTCCTAAAACTGTAAAGTGCAAAATATGGTGCAGTTGTGCACTGAAACCAATCAGCTTCCGGGTTTTTTGTCAAAGCTTAATTGAACAAGCTGAAGTTAGAAGCAGATTGGCTACCATGAACAGCTACACCAGATTTTACACTCTCCTATTTTATTAAATCAACCGTATGTCAGTGGAAAAGATCCTGTACTGAATACTAAAGAAGGACGACTTGAAGTTTACCTTTGAAGAACAGGAAACTTATAATAATAATAATTTTTGTCTGGATTATAGATTCTATGTACAAGTGTATCGTAAACCAATTTCTAGGGACCCCCTCCTCTGTGTGCATAGTTGTCATCTGGCTCATTTGAGCAGAACCATACCCAGGGGTCAATTTATCAGATCAAGGCGCGATTGCTCCACCAAGGAGGACTTCTAGTTAGATGCAAAGTAGGTGAGAAAAAAGGTTTCTTGAACAGGGCTACAATTGGTCAAATGTGGATCAAGCATATCTATCTGCAAGACGTATTCCAAAGAAGGAGTTGTTGAAGCATGGAACTAAAAGGAATCAAGGATATATAAATCAAGGTACTTGATCTGTAACCTTCATAACTGAACTGAGTGTGTGGGAATTTAACATAATATACATAAGCATTTACATTTATTATATGGTGATATTGAGTTAAAAAGATATTTTCCTCTGGAGTACCCCTTGGGACAAAGCTCCCACAATCTAAGAATTCGAGATCACAGAGTTTCATTCTAAAAGTAAAAGAAACACTTGGTTGAGCTCTACAGGCATGTTCAGATGTGGAATTATCATTATGTGCTTATCTGAGAGATGCCTATATGATTGAGTCATTTGCAAATGGTTGTACTATCCACATTAAATAACTAGTAAACTGTCACACAAGATACATAATTAATGTTATCTTGTGTGTTACGTGTCATATCCAGTATGTTAGGAGGATAACCAGACATTGGTATGGCCATTTAGGAGACCATCTTTGCAACATTAACATTAGGACTAATAAAAAAATTAAAAAAGAATGCAAAACATTTTAACAGACATGGGTCCAGTGTTAAAGCGGAGATAAACTTACCTTTCCTTCATCGGTCCTTATCCCTCACTGGCACTGGCATCTTATGCAGAGTGCCAGTCTTTGGCTGTCTTCATCACTCCAACACATGTTCAGGAGTCAGTCATCCCGACACACAGGGACCGTGACAGCAATGTAAGCTAAGCAGTGCATGCAGCTCATGTGACAGGGGAAAACATTCCACCTGCTAACCAGCACTCTTCCCTCTGTACGCCAACTAAAGCTGGCTATAGATGGTTGGAACCCTGTACGGGCAGGCTGAATGCAAGTTTATCGATCGATCATCTTGGGTACAAATAGCCTGCCGAATTTTACATGCCATTATTGCTAGTGGCTGAATCAAGTGATTTTCTTTCCCGCATCTAATTGGAGACCACAGTCAGCTACAAGGTGCTTCTCTGTCAGCAAGCACAAACACAGGGATGATCAGTAATGAAAACATAAAAACTTACAATAAACTGAGAATTCTTCCACACATCGCTTCGGACCCCATGTAAACTGTGGAAGCCTTCAGGTGGTTCAGTGATGCTGTAATCTCTCTTACCGACATCTTTTGTTTTACCTAAAGCCACATCACAAACCAGTAAGAGCCGCTCTCCACTGACTCTAGATGCTTCTGTATATTTTACACTTGTGCTGCATAAAAAAATATATAAATATATATATTATACACACTAAAAGCAAAATTACAGTTTAAATTGATTTGAAGAAATTGGGTCCTCCAGCAATTTGACAAATTGGAAATTCAAATTTTTATTCCATGAGCTACTTTGAGGTATAAATTTACTATTTTGGTTAGTTTAGCTTGTTTCATTTGTTTCTTTTTTCAATATTTGTGTTTTAGATTGTTAGAGTACTGACACTTTAATTTTTTTTTTTTTTTATTTACTTTTCTTCTCAGTTTTTTTTTTTTTTCCTGCAGCAAACCATATATAAGGGGCACGTGATCAGGTCCAGAATAGTTGCAAGGAGCTTTTGTAATTCTCAGGAGTCTTTTAAAACCTACTGCATCCTTAAAAAAAAAATTTGACTCAAATAGATTTCTAGGAGATTATATAATTTCTGGGAAATGAAAACTCAAATTGTTGCTCAACCCTAGTGCCTGAGCAGTCAACTCTCCAGATAGAAGTTAGAGAATTCTACAGTGGTAACATTATACCCAGATTCTTACATCTACTCAAAATTTCTATAATTTCAACCCCAAATCAGGGCTCCGATATATGGATGCCTGCTTTTCCAATATTTACCCCAAAAGGGACAGAGCGATAGGCAAAATACTAATCTGTTAGGCCTGGTTCACACCTATGCATTTTTTAGTGCATTTTCAGTTTTGCAGAAACAGACTACAGTCCATTTAACATGGTTTCCTATGGGTCACGTTCACATTTGTGCATTTTATGAAAAGGGCCAGGGACTTTTTTGTGGTTTTTGGTTCCATAAACTTCAATAGATCAAAAATGTGTATTGAAAAATGCAAAATGCACCTGGAATATGCAACTGTAACCTGTATAGGTGTGAACCAGGCCTAAAAGCACAGTTGGACTTTATGGGGAATCACAGCATATACAGTGCTTTAGTTTACTTGAAAATAGTAAATCACCAAAAACTTGCAGTGGCAGAAAAAACAGAAAGTGAGCAAACACTTTTTTCATGCATTGCACACCCTAAGTTCTCACTCTGCCCAGCAGTATTAAAGAGACACTGTTCATCTTGCATATGCTAGGCAAAGTGAAGGCGTCTTTGCAAAGGCCCACCTTTGACTCACCTTACCAGTGCTCCCCTACTGCTACTTCCTCTCCTCCATTGGGAGCGACAATACCCCACACTTTCAATACCACAGGCCCTTTCAAGGGAGAGCTAGTAAGGTGTCTATTGGGGTGATGGAGGGGGCCCTCTGCAGAGACCCTGTCACTTTTCCCTGCATTGGTAAGGTGTTGATGTCTCTTTGAAGTGCTCCTATACCATATGATACTACTAAAGCTATGTTTGCAGTCCTTCTGGGACACATAAAGCATAATGGAAGAGTTAAAATACCTTTGACTGGATAAAATGCTGATCTAGGTTCCTGCCAAGTGTTACTCATATAGCTAAAAATGTTGTATTGTTCTGCAGTTTGAAAACGATTGAGTATTCAATAAAAAATATGACCAGTCATAAATTAATATGATCTATTTAAAAAAAAAAATATTGATCTGTGTTATGATTAAATCCCTGGCAGATATGTGTTTCATCAATCAAAAGCAACTGACAAATTTCTGACACCGTCGATCATCTTTTGCCATATTGAAATTGATCAAGAGCTCATTATTTCAATCCAATAAAGGAACTCTGGTTTGAAATTTTTATGTAATTGAATCAGTTTAATCGCATTGAATGATTAACTGAAAATGTATATTAATATGTGTGTAATCACCAAAAGAATTCCTTCATGAGGTTCTTCAGCATGAACACCTAGGCTTTCAGTTTTGTGAGTACCACTGGAGGAAGCCTAGCACATCATTTTTTCAGGACAAGTTTAGCTCACTATTACTCATAATCTATTCCCAGCAATACACTTAAAAACTTAAATTAAGATAATACATTTATGTTCACTTTAAAGTGCAACTAAAGACCATGTTTTTTTTAATTTTAGATAGATTTTCCTGCACTTCCTGTCCCATAACCTACACAGGAACTGTGAGAAAATCCCTCCAAAGTGAGGGAATCTTGAGGCATCATCAGGGTCACCACAACTAGTGTCCACTTTGGAAGATTTCCCCACCATTGGGGCTCGTTTACACTTGCTTCAAAATGTGGCATTGGATACGCTTTAACTACTAGCAGAATGATGGCTACAGGGCGGACTTACTTTGCTGGGAGGCAGTCATACGACATCCTCCTGTAATTGTGCTGCCCGAATTGTGCTGTCCTTCTGACTTATCGGAACTCCTTTCCTCATGCTGTCAGCGCGAGGAGAGGAGAGCTGATAACCAGCTTCTGTTAAAGGGACATCTACACTGATAATCAGGGTCCTGATTATCAGTGCAGTCCCAACAGTGCTGCTAATCAGTGCCCATCATTGCCTCCCTAATGTCACCTCTCAGTGCTGCCCATCAGTGCCGCCTACCAGTGCCTATCAGTGCCTCATCAGTATCACCTATCAGAGGACATCAGTGAAGGAGAAAAACTACCAGTTTGCAAAATGTTATAACAAACTACGATATTATTATTATTTTTTTGTTGGTTTAGCAAAAACCCAGTGGTGATTAAATATCACCAAAAGAAAGCTCTATTTGTGTGAAAAAAATTATACAAATTTCATATAGGTACAGTATTACATGACCATGCAATTGCCATTCAAAGTGTGACAGCTCTGAAAGCTGAAAATTGTCTTGAGAAGGAAGGGGGTAAAAGTGCCCAGTAGGCAAGTGGTTAAAGCACTCTGAATGCCAATCAAAGCGCCTGTCACTAAATAAAATGATTATCTTAGAATCCTGTTCACATATTGTGTTTGCTTTGCTTCAAAACGTATACCCCCTGTTGCTTTTTGGGAGCTTCAAATCGTCTCCTAACCCTCCATTGAAGTCTATGACAAAGCTTGCTTAAAGCACCTTAACCACTTCAGCCCCGGAAGGATTTACCCCCTTAATGACCAGGCCATTTTTGCGATACGCCACTGTATCGCTTTCACTGACAATTGCGTGGTCGTACAATGCTGTACCCAAACAAAATTTAAGTAATTTTTTCCCCACAAATAGAGATTTATTTATTTTGGTGGTATTTGATCATCTCTGCGGTTTTTATTTTTTGCGCTATAAACAAAAAAAGGCCGACAATTTTGAAAAAAAAAAAAATTTTTTTTTACTTTTTGCTATAATAAATATCCCCCCAAAAAATGTAAAAAAAAAAAAAAAAAAACACATTTCTTCATCAGTTTAGGCCAATATGTATTCTTCTACATATTTTTGGTAAATAAAAAATTGTAATGAGCGTATATTGGATTGGCTTGCGCAAAAGTTATAGCAGCGTCTACAAAATAGGGGATTATGGCATTTTTTTTTTTACTAGTAATGGTGATGATCAGTGATTTTTAGCGGGACTGCAACATTGCTGTGGACAAATCAGACACTTGACACTTTTTTGGGACTGGTGAATGTATACAGCGATCAGTGCTATAAAAATGCACTGATTATTGTATAAACCCCACTGGCAGGGAGGGGTTAACATTAGGGGCGATCAAGGGGTTAGTGAGTAGAGAGATCGCTGTTCCTAATCACTAGGAACAGACTATCCCACTGTACTCCCCTGACTGAATGGGGATATGCTTTGTTTACACTGCAGATCCCTGTTCTGCCTCTCTGTGGAGCGATCACGGGTGGCCGCCGGCCACGTGCATCGACACCGGCGCTGTGCACATGCTCACTGTATCTATTACACAAAGTGCCGTACCGGTATGGCGATTTGCCCAATAGAGCCTCCCTGCCGCAGTGTCAATGTGGCGGCTGGTCACCAAGTGGTTAAGCCTTTGAGGAGCTTTTATTCAGCGTTAGCTTGGCTTTGTTTTGGAGGTATTGCAGGTATAAGATATCCCAGGATGCACTGGGAAACCAACAAGGCAGCCAGAAAGACGTCATCAGCAGTCATTTCCAGTTCATGTGTAAAAATTCTGGAAGTGTTTGGTGCAAACGCCACATCTGTTGTGCAGCGTGCAGCAACAGGAAGGTGAGTGGGGTCTGGACTACAGAGGAGTAACTAGCAGATGGCACATGTGCTGTGCAATATTAGAACACTGTAGAAGAAGGTGAGTGAGGACCAGAGAGAGAACTGAGGGGCAGAGGATGAGCAGAGCTAGGGGACTAGAACACGAAAAACAAGAAGATGTCTCACGTGGTGAGCGGTGTGGGAGCAATATAGCAGGAGATGAGTTGGGACCAGAGAGAGAGGAGGATCAGCAAACCAGAGAAGAGCTGGGGGTTATTACTAAGTGGTGGATCAGCAGAGCTGGGAGTTATTACTGAGTGGGTGATCAGCAGAGATGGGGTTTACTACTAAGCACAGGATCAGCAGAGTTGGGGGTAACTACTGAGCAGGGCATCTACTGAAAAGGGTTACTGATGAGCTGGAGATCTTCTAAGTGGGGGTACTACTTAGCCAGGTTTTACTGGGCCCCTTTAAAACAAATAGAAATCTGAAACACACAGGGCATTTGGCAAGCTTCACTAAAGCTTCAAAAAGACATCATAGAAAAAAAAGAAAACGCATCACAGAAGCGTCAAAAACACACCCAAAAAGCATGTTGAAGCGGTAGGTGCATTAATGTGTGTTAAAGTCAAAGTGTAAATGAACCCAAAGTTTGGTATTTCCTTGCACTTTTACTCGATGATAATGGCAAACAGGACAAATAGAGAGGGTGTATTTCGCTCTCTGTCCCTCCCAGATAGCAGTAAAACTGACAAGTGTTATAATCCTTCTCCACGCTATCCAAAACTAAAAAACAAAACAAAGAAACAAGAAAAACAAAGATGGAAGGTTTCGCTGTATAGTTACACTTTTAAAGGGGGGTTCCGGACGCATTGTGTTTTTTTTTTTCTTTAAAGTCAGCAGCTACAAACACTGTAGCTACTGACTTTTAATAAAAACACTTACCTGTCTAGCGAGCCTGCGATGTCGGCCACCCGAGGCCGATCCGTCCATCCGATTGGCTGCCGGCGCCGCCATCTTAACGAAAGGAAACGGGCAGTGGAGCCTTGCGGCTTCACTGCCCGTTTCCTACTGCGCATGCGCGAGTTGTGCGGTGCTTTGTGAATGGCTCCGTTATGTTGTGGGGGACACACATGTCCCAGAAGGCAACGGGCCGCTCACCGAAGAGGGGGAAACGTTGTGGAATAGGAAGAGGCAGATTAGGAAGACTGCCTAGCAACAGGGGTTTCTGGTAAGTTTAAAAAAAAAATGTTCAAATGTTTGTTTGTTTTTTAACAATATTAATGCTATTTTTTTTTTTTTTTTTTAAGGTGGCCCTCCGCTTTAAGAAAAAAGAACATCTAAGTCAATAAAAAAAAAAAAAGAAAAAAAGAGTAAACTGTAAGGAAGATATTTATTAACATTGGCAGAAGCAATCTAATGAGTAAAATGGTTCTTCACACCTTATCGAGTCGCTGAAATAAATTCCACTGCCAAGGTTTCCAATGTCAGTCCTGTCCAAGCCAAATTCATCAACAATTATTTTGGGCAACAACAATCCACTGTAAAGAAAATATAAGAGGATTAAACATTAAAAAGGAATACTCACAGTAATAAATGTAGCAGAGAGTCTGGAACTCACAGAGAAAGAACAGAAAGTACAAGAATGAAAATGATCTAGTAACAATTCTAGTGAAGTTTTATGGTAAAAGCCTATGGATTCCTATGGCACATACTTGAAGTACACACATCTTTCAGGATACTGTCAGCAAAAAACACATTTTATCATATCTGACTCCGTGAAAATGCTAGTTGTCTGGTTATCTCTGGCTCCAATGCTTTTTGATTTACTGACCCAAAATAAGTAAGCTCCAAGTGACGACAGATGTAATCCGCTTTCTTGCTTAGTGTCAGTGATTCAGCATGTATTGAAGCCAGGGCCAGCAAGGCACATATCATTTTCAGAAGAGGAGCAATGGCAGCCTACATATTTCTTCAATTACAGTTTTCTTTCAATCTCTCCTATAGCCGGAAAAGCTGAAGTAATGTAGCAGGGCTTTTCCATCTTTGAGGCTGGGTTCACACCTATGCGAATTGGATGCAATGAACCCGCATCCAATTAGCAAGAGCAGGAGATTTTAACCGGCTCTCTACGGAGCCGGTTTTACATACCTCCGCTTCTGCTCAGATGCAAATTTGCATAGGAGCCCTTTGCATCCTTTGGTCCATTTCAGGTCCGAATTCAACCAAAAATTTGTGCGGAAATCAGACCTGAAATGGAGAACCAGGACGCACCGGACCCCTGCTGTGAACCACATGCGGCGATAGTGTGAACCCATGTCCCCTGACACTCGCCCCTATCCGATCTGATCCTGCCTGCAAAATCCAGATGGATGGTGGTCCTATTTTCCATCCGTCTGGCCGATTGGATGAAAAGGGACAGACAGTCCGTTTCCACTCGATTTCCCCATAGAGGAGAGCGAGACTGTGTCGGAGTGGACAGGACCTGTGATCCACCTGCTCAGTGAGGATAAGCAGAGCGATCCCCCGCTGAGCAAGCAGAATCTGCCTGTGTGAAAAAGGCCAGAGTGTAGAATGGGAAAGAATTTCAACCCTTCTGGTGTTTGCTGCTAATTGGGCTGTTAGGCTACATTCAGACGTCCAAAAATGAAATGTGTGGCTGCCGGCAAGAATCAATACATATTTGCTGGTGGTTGTAAACATTGTTTGCATACACTGTGTATGACCAGCAGCAGGTGTCCACAGTGGCTGTTATGCCATGTACACACGGTCGGACTTTCCGGCAGAAAGTCAGACGGAATCTTTTCATCGGATATTCCGATCGTGTGTGGGCCTCATCTGACTTTTTATTTTTTTTTTTTTTTTTTTTTTTTTAATTCTGACGGATCTAGAAATAGAACATGTTTTAAATATCTCTGATGGAATCAATTCCTATCGGGAAAACTGCTCGTCTGTATGCTGTTCCGACGGACCAAAAACGACGCATGCTCTGAAGCAAGTATGAGCAAGTATGAGACGGCAGCTATTGGCTAATGGCTATTAAACTTCCTTTTTCTAGTCCTGTCGTACGTGTTAGAGAGGAAATCAAACCGTAGTCCTGATTGGACTGAAGCCTGAAAGGTAGTGCTCAACTAAATAAAATCTAACCAAAAATAGTGTATAAACAATCATAAATTTATATATATATATATATATATATATATATATATAATATATATATATATTATATAATATATAAAATAAACACTCCCACGTGATAAGTGAATAAAATTAAAGTGACCCTAATGAAAAAAATATATCACAATAATAATTTCAATAGTGACTTCAAAAATAAAAAAAGTGCCACAGTGTCCATATAGTGTTCCAGAAGAAAAGATATGAAAAAAAAATCATAAAATCAAAAGATGACGCTAATTTGACAAAGCAGTAGGTCTTCTCAAAGTGATTTTCAATTGCTCTTCCACCGCACCGTTGTGCTCAAATGTGTCCACTCCCATAAGAAACTCACTCACCAAAAATTGTTGCCCACACTCTCGTTCAACCCCATGAATAAGTCCGTATGTGATGAAACATGTCGGGGCGTGGCTAAGCGGCATTCACCTGCAGTGATCACAATACTTGTTTGCCAAACAAGAGAGACGGTGAAATACAGAGACTGTTGCGATATCGGTGGACGGGAAGGGTGAGATTGAGACTGCGGTAACGCACACACCTCGGGACGCCGTGACCAACAGCCATTTAGATACTTTGAAGTGGAGTTGCAGTGTTTTATTGGATTATTGGAGTGGAACCTGCTGTGGTATACTGAGATTCATTTCTGCTGGTTTTTATCGTTTTAAATGTGAGTGAACTGATTGAAGCTTGTAAAGTGTGCGTTTTAATAAATTTGCTGAATTACACTATTGGAGCACTTTTTTAATTTACATGTGGATTACTGTGATTGCACTGAGTGGATAATACTGGAGAATCACCGATCGATTGTTTGAGATTCTTTATGCTTGTTTGCCTTACACGAGAGTGTGGGCAACAATTTTTGGTGAGTGAGTTTCTTATGGGAGTGGACACATTTGAGCACAACGGTGTGGTGGAAGAGCAATTGAAAATCACTTTGAGAAGACCTACTGCTTTGTCAAAGGAGCATCACCTTTTGATTTTATGATTTTTTTTCATATCTTTTCTTCTGGAACACTATATGGACACTGTGGCACTTTTTTTATTTTTAAAGTCACTATTGAAATTATTATTGTGATATATTTTTTTCATTAGGGTCACTTTAATTTTATTCACTTATCACGTGGGAGTGTTTATTTTAAATATTTTATATATATATATATATATATATATATATATATATATATAAAATTTATGATTGTTTATACAATATTTTTGGTTAGATTTTATTTAGTTGAGCGCTACCTTTAAGGCTTCAGTCCAATCAGGACTACGGTTTGATTTCCTCTCTTATATATTCTATTCAAGTAGCTGCTTTAGTTTTTAATTATACTTCTATTTTCTAAGACGCAGGGGTTGGGATTTGGATTGTTGCCTAGTTTATTCCGAATTCCTGCATTTTTGTACTGTCGTACGTGTTGTACGTCACCGCGTTCTAGACAGTCGGACTTTGGTGTGATCGAGTGTAGCGGAATTCCGTCGGAAAAACTGGTCGTGTGTACGCGGCATTAGACTTACTTGTACTCTATACCAATCAATGGCAGATGCTGCTACTGTTCTCATGTACAGTGCTCAGCATACAACCCTTTTGAAAAGTAAGATTTGAATCAATATCTCAGTGAACACCAGAACAATTTCCAAAATTTTGACAACACTGAGTTTTATAGAACATGTATTTAGCTCCATTGCATGAAAGTAAGGTTAATAATATGACTTGGATTACAAAATCTTCAGTTTTACTCAAATTAGCTGATGCAAAAATGAATACACCCCACAACAAAAATGACTACGTCTAGTATTTTGTATGACTTTCATGATTTGTAAGGACAGCACCAAGTCTTCTAGGCATGGAATGAACAAGTTGGCGACATATTTCAATATCTATCTTTTTCCATTCTTCAAGGACAACCTCTTTTAGGGCCTCGATGCTGGATGGAGAGTGATGCTCAACTTGCCTCTGCAGAATTCACCATAGGTGTTCGATTGGGTTCAGATCAGGAGACATGCTTGGCCTTAGATGTGTGTTTCGGATCATTGTCATGTTGGAAAAGTGCACAAAGACCAAGAGCATGGATTGATGGCAGCATCTTCTCTTTCAATATAGAGCAGTACATCTGTGAATTCATAATACCATCAATGAAATGCAGCTCCCTGACACCAGCAGCAGAGAGGGAAACTGCCAACATCATGTTTCACTGTAGGTAACATGCATTTTCTTTATACTCCTCACCTTTGCAACGCCATAACGTTTTGAAGCCATCAGTCCCAAAAACATTTATCTTGGTCTCATCACTCTAGAGTAGAGAGTCTCAGTAGTCTATTTCAGCATGGGTCCTTGCAAATTCTAGGTGGGCTTTTTTGTGCATGGGCTTTAGAAGAGGCTTCCTTCGTTGACGACACCCTTGCATGTCATTCCTTTGCAGTGAATGCTGTATTATGTCACTGGAAAGAATCACTCCAGTTTGGCTTTCTACTTCTTTAGCTAACTGCAGTGAACTTGCATGATGACTTTCTTCAACCCTTCTTATCAGAAGATGCTCCTGCTGAGGTGTGAACTTCTGTGGATGGCCTGAATGCCTCTGTGAGATGTTTTCAGTTCCATCTTTGTTAAATTATTTTCTTTATCGTACATCACGGGACATAGAGCATCATAGTAATAACTAGCTGCGTTATACGCTACCTTTAGGTGATTGGACACTGGCAACCAATAGTAAGGAAGTTCCTCCCATATACTGTAACCCCTCCCATACGGGAAGTACCTCAGTTTTTTCGCCATTGTCTTGAAGGTGATGGTCATGGCTGTTTGAAGCTCTTCAACACTCAATGATGTCCCAGTGAAAGGGCGTTATAATCGGATCCATTCGGATGGCATGAAGGCTAAAATGGATGGTACCCGAGCCTCATGGGAAGGAGAGAAGATTCCTTGAGGTTTTGCCTGTAATGCAGCCTTACGGTGCTGGACCCTGCGTAATGGAAACCTGTGCAATGTTTATTCTGATCAAGGTGCTTTCCTGCCGGTTGCTATACAGGTCCAGGGGAGTGAACCCCAGATTAAGGGATCGAATAGAGACAGAAACGCCGGTTAATTGCCGTTTAACACCTGTTGCCGGCGTCTGACGTTTTTACAGCTCTAACACACTGGTCCTGGGTTTTTTTTTACAGCTTAAAAACGCCTATGCCATTTGCAGCTCAAAAACACCTAGGTGGGCATGAAGCCATAGATTAACATGGACAGGCATTTTTAAGCTGCAAAAAACGCTCAAAAAAGCGGCTGTAAAAACGTCCGTGTGCATGAGGCCTTAAAAAGGTGTTCAGCAGACAGTTAATTATAAGGCCTGGTTCACACCTATGCATTTTTTAGTGCATTTTCACTTTTGCAGAAACACACTACATCCATTTAACATGGTTTCCTATGGCTGTAGTTAACATCTGTGGATTTTATGGAAAGGGATAGGGACTTTTTTCTGCTTTTCCATAGACTTAAATGGAGAAAAAATGTGTATTGAAAAATGCAAAATGCACCTGGAATATGCAAACTGCAACCTGCATAGGTGTGAACCAGACCTCCATTTAACTTCCACGGATAGCCTGAATGTCTCTGTGAGATGTTTGCAGTTCCATCTTTGTTAAATTATTTTCTTTCTCGGGCCTTGTGACATTTCTCTTCCATGTGGTGCCTTTGCTGACAGCATGAAATGTGAAGGGGTTTTCTTTGTTAAGTAAAGCCCTTTTAGGCTGATTCACACCTATGCATTTTTAGTGCTTTTTGCATTTTGCATATTTGCACTATAGAACGTGTTCCATAGGAAAACATTTTAAATGGACTGTTGTGCAAATCTGTAAAATGCAAAAAGCACTAAAAATATATAGGTGTGAATCAGCCTAAAAGGGCGTTGCTTAAAGAAAACCCCTTCCCATTTCATGCTGTCAGCAATGGCACCACATGAAAGAGAAATGTCACAAGGCCTGAGAAAGAAAAATAGATTTTTAAATGCAGCTTACCTATAAAATCCTTTTCTTGGGGTACATCACGGGACACAGAGCACCATAGTAATAACTATCTGGGTTATACGCTACCTTTAGGTGATT
The DNA here is from genome assembly GCA_028564925.1 of Lithobates sylvaticus. Classification (NCBI taxonomy): domain Eukaryota; kingdom Metazoa; phylum Chordata; class Amphibia; order Anura; family Ranidae; genus Lithobates; species Lithobates sylvaticus. The sequence continues at coordinate 529,741,052 of CM053027.1, read as the reverse complement.
GGACACTGGCAACCAATAGTAAGAAAGTTCCTCCCATATAACCCCTCCCATACGGGAAGTACCTCAGTTTTTGTAGCAAGCAATGAAGTTCCCAGAAAAGAGGGGAGGGACCTCTGTGTCCCGTGAAGTACTCCAAGAAAAAGATTTTACAACTTAAGCTGTATTTTAAAATCCTTTTTCTTTATCGTACATCACGGCACACAGAGCACCATAGTAATAACTATCTGGGATGTCCTAAAGCAATGCCCCTGAGGGGAGGGAACATAGTATTCCTAAGCCCACTTCTGGACAAAGGATCTACAATGCTGCTTGCAGCACACTGTGGCCTGCCCAAGACTCACTAACCCCTCCAGTGGAATGTGCTTTTAAATCACAAAGGTGGAACCTTGCGCTTTAACTCATATACCTGGATAATGACCTGGGAAATCCATCTAGAAATAGATGAACTTGTTGCTGCCTGTCCTTTCTTAAGACCATCTGGCAGGACAAAAAAAAGAATCAGTCTTCCGAAACGGGGCTGACAACCTTAAAGCGGTTCTGCACACACTAATTTATTTAATTTTTTTTCTTGTCATGTTAAAAGTATTATGAGTCTAACAATAAACTCACTTGTTAGGTGTCCGTCCAGTATCCATGTCCGTTTTTTCAGAAAAATCTGCACTTTTAAAATAAAAAGAACAGGATTGTCATTTTGCTTATGGGCATTTGAAGCCCACAAGCAGTCACTTCCTTGTTCCCTTTCGTTATGGGAACCAGCATGCCTCACGTCCTTAAAATCTTGTGAGAATTTAAAGGTCGGATGTCCGCAAATCTCGCAAGATTTCGGTCGGATGCCCGCAAATCTCGCGAGATTTCGGTCGGATGTCGGCAAATCTCGCGAGATTTCGGTCGGATGTCCGCAAATCTCGTGAGATTTCGGTCGGATGTCCGCAAATCTCGCGAGATTTCGGGTCGGATGTCCGCAAATCTCGCGAGATTTCGGGTCGGATGTCCGCAAATCTCGCGAGATTTCGGTCGAATGTCCGCAAATCTCGCGAGATTTCGGGTCGGATGTCCGCAAATCTCACGAGATTTCGGGTCGGATGTCCACATTGACTCCTGGGATGAATGACACCAGATCCCAGGAGACAGTGCGGCATGACGAGGATCCCCGCACAGACCCCGCCCACCCCCGCAGAGACAGAGGAATGGGTGCATAGACCGGCAGCAATTACAAGGTAAAAAACAAACAAAAAAAAACAGCTATTTAGCACTCTGCCAGATTTGGAAGGCAATGAGATTTAGGAAAAAAAAGTGTGTGCAGAACCGCTTTAAATAAATTCTGATTGCCGCACAAGACCGAGTGAGTGCAGCAACTTCTCCTCCGTAGTCCTAGGATTCGGAAAAAAAAAATGGAGGGAAAAATTATATTTTGATTCACATGAAAATTGGAAACCACTTTAGGCAAACATTTTGGACGGGGGCGCATGGCCACCCTGTCCTGATGTAAAACCAAAAATGGTTCTTTGCAAGAAAGGGCGATCAACTCTGAAACCCTTCTTGCCGAGGACATAGCAACCAGGAAAACCAATTTCCTTGTTAACAGAATCAAAGGAATATGCCTGATAGGTTCAAACGGTTGCTTCTGCAGAACTGATAGAACCAGATTCAGATCCCAGGGACATAAGGGCGGCTTAACCGGTGGCATCAAACGTGTCACCCCTTTAACAAAGGTTCGCACTAATGAATGAGATGCAATCGGTCGCTGAAGAAAACCGACAAGGCTGAGATCTGGGGGAAAAGTGTCAATAAAAAAAAAAAAAAAAAACACTACACAGGTTTTTAAAGTAATTTATTAAGCAGCTCCAGTGGTCTTTTTCCGACTTCGGGGGTCTCTTCCGACTTCTCCGGCCTCTTCTCTCGCTCTCTGGTGCCTTCTGCCAGGCTCCAACACTATCTTCTTTCAGCTCTTTTACTAGCGTTGGCCAGGTCTTCTCTTCCGCCGCCGCTGTTGTCTTCTCTCTTCCGATGTTGACTCGACGCTCTCTCCCGCTGTAATGTGGTGTCGTGCGATTTATATACGCATGGGGACGTGGTCAATGGATGATGTCACCCGGTGACCCCACCCCCTTATGACGTCACAGCCCGGGGCATGATGGGACTCTGACGTCATAAGGTGGCGGGGTCACCGGGTGACATAATCCGGGGACCACGTCCCCATGCCTATATAAATCGCACCGCGTACACCTCATTACAGCGGGAGAGAGCGTTGAGTCAACATCAGAAGAGAGAAGACAACTGCGGCGGAGGAGAAGACCGGGCCAACGCTAGTAAAAGAGCTGAAAGAAGATAGCATTGGAGCCCGGCAGAAGGCACCAGAGAGCGGGAGAAGAGGCCGGAGAAGTCGGAAGAGACCCCCGAAGTCGGAAGAAGACCACCGGAGCTGCTTAATAAAAACCTGTGTAGTGTGTTTTTTTTTTATTGACACTTTTCCCTCAGGTGAATGGGTAGGGGTACGATGTACCCCTTACTCGTTCACATAGGGTGGGGTGCCGGGGTCTGGGGGCCCCCTTATTGAAGGGGGCTCCCAGATTCCGATAAAAACCCGCCCGCAGACCCCGACAACCAAGTCCTTGCCCTCATCAACATGGGGACAAGGTGCTTTGGGGTGGGGGGTGCAGGGCGTAGAAAAAAATTGAGTTTTTAACGCTGCTTTTTTCCTGGCGTCTGTACTAGCTTTACAGCCCGTTTTTTTAAAACATCCGTGTGCATGAGGCCCATTTGATATAAAATTAGACTCACCTGCAGTTGAACTCTTGTTAATTAATTAGGATTTTGTTGTCTAAATTTTAGTTTTGCTCCTAAGACTTTCATTGGAGTGTATTCATTTTTGCAACATGGTCTTGGATGAATTTGTTCTAAAAAATACTTTGCCCGCATTTGTGGGAATATTTTGTACTATAGTGCCCCACAGAAAACGTTGATTCTGAAAGGAAAGTAAAGGTTTTCTGACAATTCTGTTGGGGCGTATTAATTTATGCTGTGCACTGTAACTGCTTATCTGAGCAGCTACAAGAGAATACGGACTCTGGACAGAGAGTCAGTGTTTGTGCAGAATTATGGCCACACACAAACTGGCCGCAGGTAATCATCCAGTTTGTATGCAGCCATAGCCCAGAGTTTTATTGCTTCCAGAGTCGGTGTTTAGCTGCCTCTGAATGCAGAAAACTAGTCGCAAGCTGCTAGCCAGAAAACTTGCCTGCTAGAATGTAGCCTTAGGGGGATGTCACTTCACTTCCTGTCTTGCTGACAACGGGTTCATCAGACAGGAATATAGAAGAAAATATGCAACAGGGACGAAAAATCTGACAGGAATTTTAGCCTTCCTCTACTAAAAAAAGCATTATTAATGTTTTCTGTGTTTTTCTGGTGAAACCACTGTCATTGTGTCAGCAAGTGAGGCGAGCCCCAAAAAGCAGTTAAAGTGGTACTAAACCCAGAAAAAAATGATTGTAATTTAATGTATGGTGGCTGCATTTGTTTTCTTTTTTAGGCTTTCTTTTCTTTATTTTCACCTGATGATCAAGCCAGTAAGTCTGTTGGATGTTAGAACACTTTAGCGTAGAGAGGATGGACTAGCAAAACTTTTGGTAAAAATACAGCTGTCTTTTAAATATTCAACTTCCCTTCAGCTTGCCAGTAACTGTTACATCACCTCACCGAACTTAAATACTGTCTTACCGAGACAGAATCCCAACAATGTTGCATGGTGATGAGGCATGGAGCAAAGACTTGACATTGCCCAGATCACTCCTAAAATTACTGGATTCTGTTAATCTTCCAACACGGAAAACACGGGAAATCTGAAACTCTTCATTGCTGTAAACGGAAAAGAAGAACCTTTAATTTAAATTATCATCTTATTCCAAATCATCTCTATTAACAACAATAATACAGTAGGCCAATGTTATTCCAGCTTGTCAAATTTTAGATTGGACTTGTCATTTTTCTCTTTAAGGAAAAAGCAATTGCTCTAAGCAAACAAACATTTTTATTGATCTAGATCCTGAAGGACAAGAACTAGCTTATTGTACTCATTTTTAGGGATGGGCTTTATGTTCGGGTTGAACATGAGTGTTCGCCGAATAGCAAACAATTTGGGGTGTTCGCGGAAAATTCGAAAGCCGCAGAAAACCCTTTAAAAGTCTATGGGAGAAATCAAAAGTGATAATTTTAAAGTTTAATATAGTTTTAAAGGTTAATATAGTTATTAAGTTATTGTCATAAAAAGTGTTTGGGGACCTGGGTCCTGCCCCAGGGGACATGTATCAATGCTAAAAAAAGTTTTAAAAATGGCCGTTTTTTCGGGAGCAGTGATTTTAATAATGCTTAAAGTGAAACAATAAAAGTTTAATAATCCTTTAAATTTCGTACCTGGGGAGTGTCGATAGTATGGCTGTAAAGTGGCACATGTTTCCCGTGTTTAGAACAGTCTGACAGCAAAATGACATTTCTAAAAGGAAAAAAAGTGAAAAACTACTCGTGTCTATAATGAATTGTCGGTCCGGCAATACACATAAATTGATCATTATCATTGATAAAAACGGCATGGGATTTCCCCACAGGGGAACCCCGAACCAAAATTAAAGAAAAAAAATGCGTGAGGGTCCCCCCAAATTCCATACCAGGCCCTTCGGGTCTGGTATGGATTTTAAGGGGAACCCCGCGCTAAAATAAAAATGGTCCCACCCTCCGTTATATAAGAACTGTCACCTGAACAGAAGCGTCACACAGTGGAAGACTCCCACTGAGGTGGATCGTGCGGACAAGAAGATGCCAGACTAGAAGACCGGAGGAAGAAGTGGAGGAAGAAGAAGATGGAGGAAGAAGAAGAGGAAAACCGAAGGAAGACCAGAATAAAAGACGATGGAAGAAGAAGTGAAGAAAGAAGAAGAAATTAATAAAAGGAATTGGCAAAAACCGTCTCTTGTCTTTTTAAAAAAAATTTACACTTGTATTGTGAAATGGTATGGGTACATTTGTACCCCATTACCAATTCACACGGGGGGCGGGATCTGGGGGTCCCCTTGTTAAAGGGGCTTCCAGATTCCGATAAGGCCCCCGCCCCCACAACCACCAGGCAAGGGTTGTGGGGATGAGGCCCTTCTCCCCATCAACATGGGGACAAGGTGCTTTGGGGGGCTTCCCCAAAGCACCCTCCCAATGTTGAGGGCATGTGGCCTGTGGCGCTCTCTCGTCCCCCCCCTCTTTTTCTGCGGCCTGTCATGTTGCGTGCTCGGATAAGGGTCTGGTATGGATTTTTGGGGGGATCCCACGCCATTTTTTTTTATTTTGGCGCAGGGTTCCCCTTAAAATCCATACCAGACCTGAAGGGCCTGATATGGAATTTGGGGGAACTCCACGCATTTTTTTTTAAATTTTGGTTCGGGGTTCCCCTGTGGGGAAATCCCATGCCGTTTTTATTAATGAACTTTTATGTGTATTGCCGGACCGACAATTCATTATAGCCGCGAGTAGTTTTAAATGTAATTTTGCTGTCAGACTGTTGTAAACATGGGAAACATGCGCCACTTTACAGGCACACTATAGAAACCCCCAGGTACGAAATTTAAAAGAATATTACACTTTTATTGGTTCACTTTAAGCATTATTAAAATCACTGTTCCCGAAAAAACTTCAGTTTTAAAACTTTTTTTGCATTGATACATGTCCCCTGGGCCAGGACCCAGGTCCCCAAACACTTTTTATGACAATACCATGCATATAAGCCTTTAAAATTAGCACTTTTGATTTTTCATGTTCGTGTCCCATAGACTTTATTGGTGTTCGAACCAATTTTTTGCCTGTTCGCATGTTCTGGTGCTAACCGAACAAGGGGGGGGGGGGGGTATTCGGCCCATCCCTACTCATTTTCTATCAAACTTCTATGTAGGCGCAACTTGGCCTCCATCCAGTAGGTGGTGCTGTGCCACTATACTGATGGAATGGGATCTTTAGAGGAAAATTGTTCCTTGAGGGAACTCATACATGTCACAAAGGTTGCAGCTGTCTGATTGGACGCTGTAACTTCTGATGACCTCTAGCAGCCAATTTGGTGTGGGACTCTATAAATTAGGGTACCTACACCATTTGGGCATGCCTGGAGCTTTTGGATAGGTGAGGGACAGAAACACCATTTGTCAGAGAGGGTTAACAGCGTAGGGCAAGGTTCCTGAGCAAGTAGGGTCAGTGCAGGGACACCTCTTGTTCTCCACAGATATTCCGATAGCCGGATCAGCAATTAGAGACTAAGTATGTGCTGCTGCAACACTGTGCCTGACTAACTGTATTATCGCTGCGATGCTGTGCCATTAACCACTTGCTGACCGCGCTATAGCCTTTTGACGGCTACAGCGTGGCTGGCTAGTTCTGCCATGATCACATCAGCCGCATGGCTGCTGCAGGGCACAAGCAGCATGCTCTGTGATTGCAGTGTCCAGAGGACACAGCTGATTTCAGAGTGAGGTAATAAGTCAATCGGCTGATCACGGATGTAAACAGAAGCCGGTTATTGTCACTCCTTTCCTCATGCTGATAGCATGAGGAGAGGAGAAGAGAGCCGATAACCGACTTCTCCAAAAGGGACACGTACACTGATGATCAGGGCACTGATTATCAGTGTCTTGATCATCAATGCAGTCCAAACAGTGCCCACCAGTGCTGCCAATCTGTGCCTACCAGTACTGTCAACCAGTGTCTCATCAGTGCAGCCTATCAGTGCCCATCAGTGAAGGAGAAAAATTACCTGTTTGCAAAATTTTATAACAAACATTTTTGAAACATTTTCGGTCATTACTCATTATCAAGTGGTGATTAAATACCACCAAAAGAAAGCTCTATTTGTGTAAAAAAAATGATATCAATTTTGTTTGTGCACAGTGTTGCATGACCGTGCATTTGTCATTCAAAGTATGAGAGCACTGAAAACTGAAAATTGGCCTGGACAGGAAGGGGGTTTAAGTGCCCAGTATGCAAGTGGTTAAAGTATATGTAAACCCAATATTTCAAATTCCTAATTTGTGACTGCTGTACCATGAAAAGTAGTGGAGTGACCAAGGCTCTTCAGCCGAAATGCGTCTGCTCTTTTGTTTTCCTATATGTGCTAATAAATATTTCTTACGGATTGGATTTGCTGGATATTTTTCTATTTTATCTACCTATCTGGGTGTTGTTTGGAGGACACCGCTGCCTAAGCACCCACCTGTGGACTAAGCACCCACCTGCCTGTTGGTATGCCCCTGTTCAAAGCGCTGCACCTTTCTATTTGTATACCATGAAACGTATACTGTTCTCTTTGTATTGTTTCCTTTGTGTGAAATACCTGGTATCCCTGCCAGTACCACTAGGCAGGAGAGCACAGTGAGGTCAGTTCTCTACCTGTGCTGGGAAATCAGCCTGCTCTCCTCCAATGATCACCCTTGTGCTGACACGCCCCCTCCCATTCACTGGGAAGATCAGTGTACTGCTGTTTCTCCTCTCCTAGCTCTTATGCAGCTGTGAACAGAGGGTATGTGATCACTTATAAATGGGGAAAAAAGGATTTAAAATGTTTTTATACGTATACTGTACATAAATGTTTTGCCTCTCATTTCTATTTTAAAAAGAATTGGTTGTTATATAAGGTGAGGATTTACATATACTTTAATGACTATTCTACTGCATCCGTACGAACACCCACTGTTTGTTATTGGAATACTAGTGCCTGAAACAACTAATTTCAATTAATTTTCTTAAACATATTACATTATACAAGAAACTATACAACTTAAATGTGTTGGTGAGGCTCTAAGCCCCATGCCACGCATACAAGCTTTTAATCTCTTGGCGCTGGCCGTATGCATGTATGTATGCATATCGGTAGGTGGGCCTTAACGCCGAGCGGCCACATATGTGTCACTGTTAAAACAACTGTCTGTGCTGAGAGCGCACTCCCTGCACACTCCCAGCATGGTAGCTGGTGGGTGTTGATAAGTACTCAATGCATACTTGTGCCTCCACCTACTAGCTACTGGAGCTCTTAAAAGGCTGGGAGGCGGTCGGCACAAAGACTAATTCCAGACAACATTTTTCCTTTTAGTTTTTGATACACATGCAAAATATTTTTTTTCAAGTTTGCACTGCTGTCTGTGACCCCACACCGAAGGATCTGTACCTCCTTTTTTGTCCCTGTAACAGCAGGACAAGTAGTAAGGAGAGACCTCCCCAAAAGAATCCTGGACAATAGTAAAAACCTGATCGGTTCTAACACTTCCCACCTCATAAAAAGGAAAGAAAAAGGGGTTTTGATTGGCAATATAAGATACAAGTAGGAAGGACCCTCACCATGCCAACATCCAAAATATATATTCAAGGATTGACCAAGTCAAAAAATTAACGGACTTTGTGGGCACATAATGAGAGAGAGAATAAATACAAAAGTATACATTTTATTACAACATAGTTTAAAAACATATAAACAACACACAAACAATACCCTGTATGGACACAGTTACCCAATAATGCAGTTATAGAGGACTGGACCTATGGTACACAGATTAATTTAATACTGCATCAAAGTAAAATAAACATTTCTGATCCAGTAATGCCTCCAAAAACTTGTTCAATGTGTTTCACTAAAATATTTGCTTCCTCAGGACAGATACTGGGTAGGTGCTGGTATATTTAAAAACAAGAGAGTATA
>CM053027.1:529693792-529731846 GCA_028564925.1 Lithobates sylvaticus | reverse complement strand
ATAGAGCGTTTGCAGTCACGGCGGACTCGAGGTGTGTACAGGCAGTGTCAGATGTTGCTCACCCCCTCCTTCCTGCTCGTGCTCCAAACAACGGGATCGATTTCCTCCAAGGGACTCCTCACGTTAGCGTGTTACTAGATCAATTGCCGCTCAGCCACGCCCCCGACATGTTTCGTCATCAGGACTTAATCATAGGGTTGGCTGAGCGGCATGGCAATCAATCAATTTATACCCTCCCCGTGGCGGCCTTACTGCGCATGCGCGATCTCTCTACATCCGCGCATGCGCCCAACACATGTTGCGCCTGTGCACTCCTCGTGTCCCCGTTCATGCAGTACACAGTCATTTTCTATGGGGCACCCTTCGGCACAGGATCTTATCAAAGCTTGGCAACCACTATCACTCAGTAACGGATGTCTATGGTTACACATGATGCACTATATAGCTGGGGCCGAATCAGCACTCCACTGCCACATAGCGCCGCATATCATAAGCTATGTGCCAGCATAATCTTAATGGGTGCGGTACTACATCAATTAACTAAGTATCTGCCGGTCACTATAATGAACATACAAATAATATTATCATGCATTAAATCCGCATAGTAGTCCATAGTATTAATAATCATTATGAAAATGAAAAATCATTATAACACTGAATCATAAATGATCAGGAACAGAATGCGGATGAAACATCCAGTTTATAGATACTGTCCACTATAGACCGTATACACCACCAAACAACTGGATATCTCTACATGAACCATATGTATAATATTTAAAGTGCATTAATATGTATTTTAAAATATCTTATTTAAAATATCTTTTAAAATATTCTTAAAATAAGTTCATAATCAAAAACCACTAAAAGTATACCAACGTCTCTATAAATGGAATATAAATATAAGCCGTGTATAAATATATAAACAGATTCAATGACTGGATCAAAAAACATCATATATTACTCCTCATTACTAAAACATTGAAACATTGAGTATTAGTAATGAGGAGTAATATATGATGTTTTTTGAGCCAGTCATTGAATCTGTTTATATATTTATACACGGCTTATATTTATATTCCATTTATATAGACGTTGGTATACTTTTAGTGGTTTTTGATTATGAACATATTTTAAGAATATTTAAAAAAATATTTTAAATAAGATATTTTAAAATACATATTAATGCACTTTAAATATTATACATATGGTTCATGTAGAGATATCCAGTTGTTTGGTGGGGTATACTGTCTATAGTGGACAGTATCTATAAACTGGATGTTTCATCCGCATTCTGTTCCTGATCATTTATGATTCAGTGTTATAATGAGTTTTTATTTTCATAATGATTATTAATACTATGGACTACTATGCGGATTTAATGCATGATAATATTATTTGTATGTTCATTATAGTGACCGGCAGATACTTAGTTAATTGATGTAGTACTGCACCCATTAAGATTATGCTGGCACATAGCTTATGGTATGCGGCGCTGTGTGGCAGTGGAGTGCTGATTCGGCCCCAGCTATATAGTGCATCATGTGTAACCATAGACATCCGTTACTGAGTGATAGTGGTTGCCAAGCTTTGATAAGATCCTGTGCCGAAGGGTGTCCCATAGAAAATGACTGTGTACTGCATGAACGGGGACACGAGGAGTGCGCAGGCGCAACATGTGTTGGGCGCATGCGCGGGTGCAGAGAGATCGCGCATGCGCAGTAAGGCCGCCACGGGGAGGGTATAAATTGATTGATTGCCATGCCGCTCAGCCAACCCTATGATTAAGTCCTGATGACGAAACATGTCGGGGGCGTGGCTGAGCGGCAATTGATCTAGTAACACGCTAACGTGAGGAGTCCCTTGGAGGAAATCGATCCCGTTGTTTGGAGCACGAGCAGGAAGGAGGGGGTGAGCAACATCTGACACTGCCTGTACACACCTCGAGTCCGCCGTGACTGCAAACGCTCTATCCGTGTGTTCATTTGAAGTGAAGCGTGCTGTGTTGTGGTAACTTTTACTTATGCTGGCTTGAACTTAATCAAATGTGAGTGTGGCTATTGGAGAAGACTTTTAGTGTGGTGTGAATAAAATTTAAATGATTTTACACTATTGGAGCAATCCTCTTATTTTCACATATGGAGAGATCCGGACATAGATGGAATTTGGATTGATCACTTACCTTCTTGGGTGGAATTCAAAAATGTATTAGCCTGTCACGAAAGTGCGGGCGATAGATGCGGTGAGTGCGTTTCTTTTGGGGGAGTGAAAGCACGGATCACTGTGGTGTGGTGGAAGATCAAAGGAAGAGTTTTCACGTCTGTTTATTTGCACATCGTGTGAAAAGCTGCATGGACTTTTTATGCGACTTATGTTTTCACTAATTGTTTTTTCTGCAGAAATCAGTGTTATACTGATCATTACACATTTTTCTGTGCACTTATCGTTTGTGATCTATTTATATAATTTGTTTTCATACACATGTTATATTTGTTTCACTTTGCACCATTGGTGATATTATATTTGTATATTTTATTTTTTATTTAGTAGTTCTATAGAGTTACATATGCATTTGATATATGTTTAGCGCCGCTATTTACTCTAATGCCGCGTACACACGTACGGACTTTTGCCGGCGGACCTAAGTCCAGCGAACAATCCGCTGGACTTTCCCGCTAGGTACGCCGGACTAAAAAGCGAACGGACTTGACCACACACGATCACGCAAAAAGTCCGGCGGTTCACGCGATGACGTACGCACGTACGACGGGACTAGAAAAAGGAAGCTCGAGATCCCAAACGACACCCTTTGGGCCCCGTCAGCTAATCTCGTGTATATCGCGTGTTAGTTGACGTTTGGTTAGAGACGATTCGCGCTTCTCAGACTTCTGCTTAATTCGTTCGCTTCTGCCGTTCAGTTTGTGCTTGTGAGGTTTGTATCTGGCTTTCAGTGCGTGTGGATCAGTTCCTACCTGTTCTCAGGCCGTTCTGGTCCGCTCGTTCCTGTTTTTCAGGTCGTTCTTCATAGGCCTTGCTGTTCTTCAGTGCGTTCTGTTAAGTTGTTTGTTTGATCAGCCGACCGTTTTGAAGCCATGGAGTGTGGACGTACTCGGGAACGAGTTCGTGCTGTGCAGGGGCTCGGTGTTGCGGTTAACACCTTGGCACGAGCCCGGTCCATGAACAGGGTGAGGAGGAGTTCATGGACCAAGAATTGGTTGCGCCAGCGTGACCAATTCTCGCATATGCCTTTGCTCCGTGAGATCCGTGAGAATAATCCTGATGATTTCAGGAATTATCTCCGGATGACGGACCCCATTTTTCACCGTCTGTTGGCTTCGCTGTCCCCTTATATTAGCAGGCAGAATACCTGCATGCGGCAAGCCATCAGTGCGGAGCAGAGGCTAGTCGCCACGTTGCGTTACTTGGCGACGGGGAGAAGCTTGCAGGACCTCAAGTTCACGACAGGCATCTCCCCCCAGGCTCTGGGGCTCATTATTCCAGAGACCTGTTCTGCCATTATCCACGTCCTGCAGGAGGAATACATTAAGGTAAGTCTTCTCTTTTAAAATTACCTATGTCTTGTATGTTTGTTAATGTAGTGCATCAATGTCATCATTAGCTAATTACCATGATAGGACTATTCTATGAATGTCGCCTATTCCTTTTTTTTTTGGATTTTGTTTTTTTGTCTAGTATTTTATGTTTGACTTATCGAAATAGTTTTAAGAATGTATTATTTAGTGGGTCACATGCATATTTGCTTGCACCAACCTCCCCAGCATGGAAGCTTGGCCCCCTAAACACCCCTAGCCTAGTCACTTTCTTTGGTTAAAAATGTATATTACCAGCTCCATTGTACAGCTTTACTCACCCCCCCTTTCACCCCCCTTGACCCTCATTTTTAAATTGATTGCATGTGTTTTTGGTCAGCTTGTAATTATCCCCACCCCCCCCCACACCCCCTGATAATTAATATCATGTGTTTTTGGTCAGCTTGTAATTACCCCCCCCACACCCCCCCCACACCCCCTGATAATTAATATCATGTGTTTTTGGTCAGCTTGTAATTATCCCCACCCCCCCCCACACCCCCTGATAATTAATATCATGTGTTTTTGGTCAGCTTGTAATTATCCCCACCCCCCCCCCCCACCCCCTGATAATTAATATCATGTGTTTTTGGTCAGCTTGTAATTATCCCCACCCCCCCCACACCCCCTGATAATTAATATCATGTGTTTTTGGTCAGCTTTTTTGGTCAGCTTGTAATTAATATCATGTGTTTTTGGTCAGCTTGTAATTATCCCCACCCCCCCCCACACCCCCTGATAATTAATATCATGTGTTTTTGGTCAGCTTGTAATTATCCCCACCCCCCCCACACCCCCTGATAATTAATATCATGTGTTTTTGGTCAGCTTGTAATTATCCCCACCCCCCCCCCACACCCCCTGATAATTAATATCATGTGGTTTTGGTCAGCTTGTAATTATCCCCTCCCCCCCCACACCCCCTGATAATTAATATCATGTGGTTTTGGTCAGCTTGTAATTATCCCCACCCCCCCACACACACACCTTTAATTAATTGCATGTGTATTGTGTGACCTTACCATTATTTACTCCCCACCCACATCCCCATTATTATCTTCTCTGGTCCATCAGAGGGGTCATCAATCAGAGATTTGTCCCTTTTATCCTTAATCTTTTGGCTTTATTTCAAGGATTTACAAAATAAATACATATGTTCTTCCAAATTGTTTTTTAATTTGTTGCATTTAGTTTGGTGTTTTGGCTGGTTTATAATTTCAATTGTATCTTTCTGTTTGACTTCACAGTGTCCCTCCACGCCACAGGAATGGCAGACTGTGGCTTCCCAGTTTGCTGCCCGTTGGGACTTTCCCAACTGCGGAGGGGCGATTGACGGCAAACACGTGCGAATTGTGCCCCCACCCCATTCGGGGTCATACTATTGGAATTATAAGGGGTTCCATAGTATCGTGTTGATGGCGGTGGTGTCGGCACACTATGAATTTCTGTATGTGGATGTGGGGAAAAACGGCCGGATGTCGGACGGAGGAGTCTTCAACCACACGGAGTTCGGTCATCGTCTCCAAACTGGTGGGCTGGAGCTGCCACCAGATGAAGATAATGTGGAGGGACTCCCGTTCGTCTTCATTGCCGACGAGGCGTTCGGTCTGGGTGACCATCTGATGAGGCCATTTCCCCAACGATCCCTCACCCCTGAGAGGAGGATTTTTAATTATCGGTTGGCCAGAGCAAGAAGGGTGGTGGAAAATGCCTTTGGTATTATGGCCAACCGTTTCAGATTGCTCCTTACATCGCTACATCTGGCAGAGTACAAACTCAATACTATTATTCTTGCATGCTGTGTCATGCACAATTATTTACGGAAACATTCAGGAACATACTCCTTACCAATTGGCCCTGAGGCCGGAGTGGAAGGCAACATGACAGGGCTGGATAATCGCCCTCTTGGTTCCGCAACACAATCAGCCCAGCAAGTGCGGGACCTTTATTTACAGTATTTTAATGGTAGGGGGGCCATTGAAATGGCAGCAGACCCTTAAACCATCTTTTTCATTTACAATGAATAAATACAGTTATTTATGTTTGAAATATTGGTCGTTTCGTATTGTTTGGCTTTTAATTTGGCCTGTTTTATATGTTGTCCTAGTGCACATCTTAATAGTGGCAAACTTGTTTAGCGTTTAGTAAATAAGCCCCTTTGTCAATGAACCACAACATGTTTTTGTCAAACTGGTAGTATTTAAAAAGAAGAAGCCACACATTTTTGAATTTGTGCAAACATTATTTTTTTTATTATAGTGCACATCCAAAACTTTTTTTTTTTTTTTTTTTTTTTTTTTTTTTTTTTTGTTGTTTTGGTTTTTTTGGTTTTTTTTTTTTTTTTTTTTTTTTTTTTTAACATGAATTTTTTTTTTTTTTTTTTTTTTTATGTTATCTTTTTGACATTTTTTTGGTGTTTTTCTCACAACATATTGTTTTTTTTTTTTGGGATTGATTTTTTTAAAACAAACATAAAAACATGTTTAAAATTGTTTAAAAATTTTGGCTTAGCATTTGAAATTATTTACACAATGTAAAAGTCCAGAACTTACAAAGTTCAACAGGTAACCCATGAACAGAAGAAGCCAAATTTTGAATATGCACACTAATTTAACTGGAAAATGGGTAATGTCAACATGTGCTATGTTCCATCATGGGGAATCAATGGACGTGTTTTGTGTGTGAAACCCCTTCCCTCTCACCTACTAGCATTAGGGGTTGCAAACACAAAATGCGTCCATTGAGATCCCCTGATGGCACATAGCACATGTTGACATACCGTGTGCATATTTAAAATTTGGCCTCTAAAATTAGTTAAACAGCGCTTCAAAAGGGGAATGAAGGACATGATTGATGTTAAGAAATGTAAAAGGGGTCTTTAGATTCTCCCCAAAACATCAATCATGTCCTTCATTCCCTGCTGCATGGTGGCCATCTCCTTCTGCATGTTTTCCAGCTGCAGATTCCAGGCCATGATCTGCCCAATAAGCCTGTGGGCACTGTCAGTGGTAAATGGCTCCGCAGCTTGTCGTTCCACAAACAGATCAGCATCACCTAAAAGTTGGGTAGAGAAAACACAAGAAAAAAAGTGTCAAAAACATGCAGACCTTAATTTATTAGCTCAATCTGTGTTCTGAGACACTCACTTGGTGGGGTGCAGATTTGATCGACTTCAACGACCTGTTCCGCCACATCCACGCGTGGGCTTGGGCTAACTGCCCAATTAGTCTGGTGAGGCCGGGAGGTCCTCGTAGGTTCGGACTGACGTCTGAGTCTTTTGCCCCCTATGGTAATGGAACACAAAAAGGTACACTTTTGAATCACACTGATATTTGAGTGCCAAAATAGGATTAGTAAACATTGTTTAAAAGTCTTGCCAATTATTAGCAGTTTGTTAGAAGATCCTACTTGAAGACAGAATTGAAATGTCTATCTAATGAAACTCCAATACTTAAAGCGCCCTTCAACCCTAAATTTGAACTTCCGCTCATTGGATCCCTGCACCCCTGTGGTGTCTTATTTTGAACGTTTTAGGGGGGATGGGTTGCAGATACCTGTGTAAGGCAGGTATTTGCACACACATCCGGCCCTAGACTCCCACAGAAGTATACGCCACATCCCGTCCCACCGTGCTGTCTGCTGGGACACACAGGGGTCCCCGAGCTTGCGCGGACCAGTCCTATTGCATTGCGCAACTGGCGCATGCCCAATAGTGACCCGGGAAGTGAAGCCGCAAACATTAATTTCATGATTGCAAGATCAGAGATTGTAGCTGCACCATCCAAGGGACAGGTGAGTGTACTTCTTTGAAAAGTCACCACCTACAGTATTTAGAGATGATGAGCATTTTTTGGGAATTGTGAGCATGAGACCCTGCTTAACATATTTATCCCCCCCCCCCAAAACAGCCTCTGGAGTCCCTGTGTAAGTTACCCCTAAAACCCTTACTACAGCAGTAATTGTATAGATAGTGACAATAATAAACAACCTTACAACTCCAACAACCCAAAGCCAGGTAAACTCAATAAACGTTATGAAGACAAACGGAACTTTCATCAAATATGCGCAAGTTTCAGGTACGAATGGTAATAACATCTGCGCAAGTTTCAGGTACGAATGGTAATAACATCTGCGCAAGTTTCACGGACGAATGGTAATAACATCTGCGCAAGTTTCACGGACGAATGGTAATTACATCTGCGCAAGTTTCACGGACGAATGGTAATTACATCTGCGCAAGTTTCAGGACGAATGGTAATTACATCTGCGCAAGTTTCAGGTACGAATGGTAATAACATCTGCGCAAGTTTCACGGACGAATGGTAATAACATCTGCGCAAGTTTCACGGACGAATGGTAATAACATCTGCGCAAGTTTCACGGACGAATGGTAATAACATCTGCGCAAGTTTCACGGACGAATGGTAATAACATCTGCGCAAGTTTCACGGACGAATGGTAATTACATCTGCGCAAGTTTCACGGACGAATGGTAATTACATCTGCGCAAGTTTCAGGTACGAATGGTAATAACATCTGCGCAAGTTTCACGGACGAATGGTAATAACATCTGCGCAAGTTTCACGGACGAATGGTAATAACATCTGCGCAAGTTTCACGGACGAATGGTAATAACATCTGCGCAAGTTTCATGGACGAATGGTAATAACATCTGCGCAAGTTTCACGGACGAATGGTAATTACATCTGCGCAAGTTTCAGGTACGAATGGTAATAACATCTGCGCAAGTTTCACGGACGAATGGTAATAACATCTGCGCAAGTTTCACGGACGAATGGTAATTACATCTGCGCAAGATTAGACATATCAAGTATAACCATAGTAGCGCACGTGCTTGACTTACTTTTTTTGATGGCTTTTCGAATTCTCCTGTATTGATCGTGCTCCCTGGATTTGATGTCGGACCATCGTTTGCGCAGTTGATCCTTGCCCCTTCGTACGCCGAATTTCTGCTCCAGGGTGCTGACGATTGTAGTGAGAATCTTGTCCTTGCGCAAGTTGGGTCGAGGGTACGGGCCATTTTCCCCGTCGTAATCTTCCCTTTGGAGGATGTCCACCATCTCCACCATCTCTTCAAAGGCCATATTGGTGGCCTTATATCTGCTGCTGGATGCAGATGTGTTGGCTTCTTGGCTTTCCTCCGCGCTACTGGCTGAGAATGTGTCCGCCATATTCATGAATTAATTCACCAACAATGCAACGAGGGGAAGCGGGGCGGGGAATACTCGTCATGAGGAACGTCATGGGCGGGCGACGCGGAGGACGCAGGCGGACTTCGACGCGTGCGCAGTGTATATAAGGCTGTTTGAGGGGCCCACGTGTTCCCGAACGGAAGTAGCGAGCGCTCTGTACGAAGGTAAGTGTTTTCTAGGATGCATTACTGTGTTTTTTTTTGGGTTTTGGGCCAGCATTTTTTAAGGATATGTGTGTGTTGCTGCCTGTGTGTAGGGGTTGCTGCCTGTGTGTAGGGGTTGCTGCCTGTGTGTAGGGGTTGCTGCCTGTGTGTAGGGGTTGCTGCCTGTGTGGATGTGTTGCTGCCTGTGTGTGTGTGTGTTGTGTAATGTTTGTTAAGAAAAACTGGTTGTGCGTTTTAAGTAACATTTGTGTTTTTGGTCTTTTGTATTGCCATTACTAACAAAACAGAAACAAACATGTCATCACCCCAGTTGAATCCATTCAAGGACCAGCAGTTCATGTCCGAATTCATTGCCCTGTACAGAAAAAATACCAACCTGTGGCAGCTCAAGAACCCTTTGTATGGCAATAGGGATGTCCGGAAGGCAACACTGGGGCCACTTGTGGCTTTTGTGAAGACTAAAGTCCCCAACGCAAACACCAAGTTTGTGGAAGCCAGAATTGCAAGTTTAAGGCACATGTACAAGCGGGAGCGCAAGAAGATTGAGGAATCAGTCAGATCAGGAGCAGCAGCAGAGAATGTTTATGTACCCAAGCTGTGGTACTACAACCAACTGACTTTTATAGGTGACCAGATGGAACCCAGGGAATCACTGTCGACTCTTCCCTCCACCCTTCCCTCCACTCTTCCCTCCACTCTTCCCTCCACCCCAGCTGAGGCTTCCACGGAAGGAGAAGACCCCTCCACCTTGGAGCAGGCTGATGCGCCCAGCTGGAGCCAGGTATATATTTAGTAGCCTAAATTGTGATTGTGTGAATATTAATGCTGTCAACGTTAAAATGTGAAACAATTAACACCCTGAACTCAGAATTGTGAAAAAAACTGACAAAAATTATGCACACTTCTAAAAAGTGTTGGTGCAACATATCGATACATATATAGTGTATACATACATCCAGTAGTGGCAAAAAAAGCGTTAGACAACATTGGTGATCTGCTTGGAAAATGCAGGGGTCCAAATGATAGCCTTTTGGATCTTTTGGAAAATTTAGATGCTCGTTCCTAAGTTTACAATTGGATGATTGAGTAGGCCAGAAACCACAAAACAGGTGTTTGATTTTTGTTTTTATTTGCACACAGGATGAGCTGACCCAGGATGATGCCGGGACAAGTGGTATGGAGGAGGAGGAGGACATGCCCAGCGAGAGCCAGGAGGTGGCTGGGCCCAGCACGAGCCAGAGTGACAGCCAGACCCAATTAAGAAGTCTACCTCGACCCCTGCCCTTACCCCCAAGAAGGCCCAGGAGGATGACCATTGTGGAGGAGGAATCACTGGAACTGATTCGGAAGGCGAGTGCGATTCTCGACAAACCCCCCCTTCCAGAAGAGGGCTATGCCAGCTACGTGTCCAGCAGGTTGCTGGAAATGGAGAGGGGCCAACGGCACCTGTGTGAGGGCCTAATTTCTGAGGCAATTAGGGGGGGTTTGAGGGGTGAATTACGAGAATCCACCCGCCTGACCCATGAAGGCCCGACACCAACTTCTCCTCCTCCTCCTCCTCCTCGTCTTCTTCTCCTCCTCCTCCTCCTCCTCCTCCTCCTACTCCTCCTCCTACCACAAGTCAGCCTCCAAGGAAGCGTGCAGGGAAGACTGCAGGGAAGAGTGCAGGGAAGCGTGGTGCGAAGAGTCGGAAGTGATTGCCTGGCTTCAGTCTGGTCTCACAGAAGACACAGGCTGTTGTAGTGCCACAGCTTGGGGACATAGATGTCATCTGCTGCTGTTCCTGGTCTGTCTGATTCCTGGTCAATCTTCTTGTGCTCCCTATATTGTATGAAATGTGCCCAAGCTTAATTTTTGGCTTCACAAACTTGGTGTCTGCCGTTGGGGCAAAAAGTCTTCACAAAATCTACAAGTGGCTCCAGTGTTGCCTTCCTATTTTGTTTTGCCTTGTTTGTTTTAACCAGAATAAATGGTCATTTAATTTTCATCAAATAATGATATACGTGCTTGTTATTCAAAAACATAGTTTCTTTAGGAGTAGGCAGGTACATGTCTAAACATTCATTTGACAATACAAGTGTAAAGTGCAACTTCAATGGAACTGCAAGTGCAGTCGCTGGAAAGGTGAGGTTTAAGATCGGAATTAAGGGCAAGCTCTGCTGACTCCACAATTGTATCATGTGTAATAACTAATCCTTTTGATAACCAACAAATAAAAAAAAAAATATCTATATAGAGATATATGTACATATATAATATAGATATATATATATATATATATATATATATAATTTTATTTTTATACACGTATAGATCTATATATCTATATATATTTATATATATATATATATATATATATGTAGATATCGATATATATTTTTTTGCGCTTATTGAGAAATATAGATATATTTTTCATTTGGTGATTTGGATATCTATATCTATATCTATATCTATATATATATATATATATATATATATATATATATATATATATATATATATATATATATATATATATATATATATATATATATATATATATATATATATATATATATATATATATATATATATATATATATATATATATATATATATATATATACAAATATATAACTTCACTAAAGAATGCTGAAGAAAAAACGTTCGGGAGTACTCTGCGTGAATATACAAGCAGCAAGGCAAAATCATTCTTCAAGTACGATACCATACAAATCCCGCTGTCAGAAAAAAAAAAAAAAAAAAAATTTCAACAGCGTGACGATTGTGCGAGCTTCAAAACGAAGGCTAGTTTTACCAGACCGAGCGAGTCCGTGACATAATAGCTACTGAGCATGCGTCCTTTTTGGTACGCCGGACCATACTACACACGACCGGATTATCCGCTGGACTGCCAAGTCCAGCGGATAATTTGAGAACAAAACCTGAAACTTTAGTCCGCCGTACTTTGGCCAAAAAAAGTCCGCCGGCGCCCACACACGAGGGGATTATCCGCTGGACTTCGGTCCAGCGGATAATCCCGCGGGATAGTCCCTTCGTGTGTACGCGGCATAAGTCTTTATTTTAGAAAGATTTGGTGTAGATTCGCTTACATTTACCTTTTTTAAAGTGGCAGCTGTAGTTAAGTAGGTAGATTTTCCTGAGCGCAGTGGATAGGCATTCAAATAGAGGCGGTTGTTTTGGATTCCTATATTTTGTGATATAAAGTAAAAAAATGTATTTATTTATTATTTTTTTTAATTTTTATGAACAGTTTTATTAAATTTTTTTTTTTTTTTAGGGTGGACCTCCGCTTTAACTACATTTGTTCAGGCCTATTTGTATTAAAATAAGTTTGTTGGCTAGATGGGTTTGTAACTAAAATGAAATGCAAACTTGATTCAGTGTAAGGAGAGGACACTCAGCAGCTGTTGACACATGGACGCAGGAGCACTAGTGTGGGACACCAGAACAAACTTTTTAGAGGTGTCCCACACAGGTGCTCCAGTGGATACTAGGGGTGTCTCCATGGGGGAAAATGTAAAAAAAAAGGTAAGTATTCCAGCTTTATAAAGGGAAAAAATTATGTCTTCAGCTTGGAACGCTGCCAAAAAAGACAATTTTACGACACTTCCAAGCAATGTTTCATATTACTATTTCTCGCATCAAAGATCTGTGTGCTAAATATACCTTTTTTATTCACATAGGGGAGAAAAGACTCAGGGCGTCTGAGGTCATCAGGGACCCCCAACCTCCTAAAGAAAAGGAAATCCCTGCACCACAACCAGAAGATGTGGAGGAAGGAGAGGTTTATGAAGTGGGTGAAATAGTGACCACAACAGGTGAGTGTCTGAGACCACAGCTTCAGGTAATAGATGGATGCCTGCATATTTATAATACATGGTGTGTTTTTTTTTAAATTTAGGTGATGTGGATGTTGTGGAAGAAGAATCTCATTTCACAAGTGCAAGTGCACACGTCCTCATCGGGGAGATCATGTGCGATCGTGATTTACAGAAGATCAAGGGAGACATCAATGATATGGAAAAAATACTCAAAAACATCATTGATGTTTTAGGCAAAATCTACCCCAAAATTCTTCTAGTTTGTATTTTTTGTATTTTCACACATTTTAAATATTTTTTAGAAAGCCAAATTTTGAAGATGCACACAGTGTGTCAACATGTGCCATCTGCCATCACGGGATATCAAGGTACGTGTTTTGGGGGTGCAACCCCTTCCTCGCAACTAAAGTAGTTGAGAAACATGTCCATTGATCCCCCATGATTGGAGCTAGCACATGTTGACCTTAGGCATGGAATCAGGGGGGAAATCCCCATTTTGACTCTCAATTTGTGTGCATATTCAAAATTTGGCTTTCACAGGGGTGACATCACCCCATCTGATGAAGGCAATATCAACACAGTTTGGACATACTAATGTCTTATATTGCCTT
Source organism: Lithobates sylvaticus (assembly GCA_028564925.1). Classification (NCBI taxonomy): domain Eukaryota; kingdom Metazoa; phylum Chordata; class Amphibia; order Anura; family Ranidae; genus Lithobates; species Lithobates sylvaticus. The sequence goes on along the minus strand of CM053027.1, from coordinate 529,718,444 downwards.
CACTTTGTAAGTTCCTGAGTTGTGTATTGTTTTATGTGCACAGAGTAAAACGTTTTCTACTTAACAATGTGTGGCTTCTTCTTTCAATGCTCAAGAACATTAGCAGTGCACTTGGAGTGCAAAGGGGATTTTCCTTTAGTAAATAACTCCAACAGCGCTTTATAATTTGCCACACTCAGGCCATTTTTGTGACTCATAAAACTTCATTCATGATGCTGAAAATGATGAATATTTTTATTAGTAATGCATTACATACATTAACAACAAAAACAAAGTGTGTGTGTAGCAGACCCACAACATAATAATATTTTGCTGAAGAAGAGATTGTCACCTCATGTATCAAATAAATTACATTTGCACTATTGAAGGAAATGGCCAAAAAGAGAAGCCCATTGTAGAACCTAGGAGACAGCTAAAAGAAACATAAGCAGTAAATCAAAGGAAATCTTATTTCAGTTTAACTAAAATATTTATTTTTAAAATGTTTCTTAAACATTTTCTGGCATAGCAATGGCCCCCCTACCCGCAAAGTACACGACATACTTACTGTCTTACTTTTCGGGCGCTTTGGGGGGACAAGCCAGGGCGACCAGCTTCAAGCGCCATCAGGGTTTCTTGTTGAAGTCCGGCCTCAGGCCCAACTGAGGCAACATAGTTCATTGAATTTCTCCTTAAATAGTTGTGGAGAATGCAGCATGCAAGGATTATATGGTTAAGTTTGAATTCTGCCATGTTGATTGCCTTAAGGAACAGGTGGAACCGGCTGGCCATTATCCCAAAAGCGTTCTCCACCACTCTTCTGGCTCTGGCCAGCCAGTAGTTAAAAACCCTCTGGTCCAGGGTGAGGGTCCTCATGGCTTCAAAATGGTCGGCTGGTCAGAACGAACTAACAGAAAGAACTAAAAAACAGAAAGGCCTGAGAAGAGCTGAAGAGCAGTAACGATTGAAAAAGCACGAGGCTGAAAAGTGCGAATCGTCTCTCACCAAACTTTTACTAAGATGAGATTAGCAGAAGGAGCCCAAAGGGTGGCCCACTTAGTATTGAACTTCCCTTTTCTAGTGCCGTTGGCCCGTCAGACGTGTTGTACATCACCACGTTCTTGACGTTCAGAAGTTCCAACAAGATTTGTGTGACCGTGTGTATGCAAGACAAGTTTGAGCCAACATCCGTCGGAAAAAAAAACATGGATTTTGTTGTTGGAAAGTGCGATCAGTCTACAAAACATTCTGTGTTGCAAAACTGTCAAATTGCCAAATAGAAGTTACAGTGCTGTGAAAAAGTATTTTTCCCCTTCCTGTTTTTTTTTTTGCATATTTCACACACTTAAATGATTCAGATCATCAAACTAATTTTAATATTACACAAAGATAACCCGAGTAAATACAAGATGCAGTTTTTAAATTATTATTTCATTTATTAAGGGAAAAAAGCTGTTCAAACCTGCCTGGCCTTATGTGAAAAAGTGATTGCCCCCTCCCATGCTGAATCATGAATGAACTGTGATTAACCACAATTTTTTGGAAAGCTGAGGTAAATTTCACTTGCCATACCCAGGCCTGATTACTGCCTGACCTATTGAATCAAGAAATCACATAAATAGAAGCTGTCTGACAAAGTGAAGCACACTAACAGATCACAAAAAGCCACACATCATGCCACAATCTAAAAAAAATCAAGAACAGATTAGAAACAAACATGTATTGATCTAGAAAGGGTTGCAAAGCAATTTCTAAGGCTTTGGAACTCCAGTGAACCACAGAGAGAGCCATTATCCACAAATGGAGATTACTTGGAACAGTGGTGAACCTTCCCAGTGGCCGGCCTACAAAAATTACTCCAAGAGCATGACGATAACTCTAGGAGGTCATAAAAGAACCCAGAAGAACATCTAAAGAACTGCAGGCCTCACTTGCCTCATGTAAGATCAGTGTTCATGATTCAACAATAAGAAAGAGACTGGGCAAAAATGGCATCCATGGGAGAGTTCCAAGACCAAAGCCACTGCTGACCAATAAGAACACAAAGGCTCATCTCACATTTACCAAATATTCTGTAGACTGATGAGACAAAAGGGTGTGCATCCCATTACATCTGGCATAAAACTAATACAGCATTTCATAACAAGAACATCATACCAACAGTCAGACTAATGCCGCGTACACACGAAGGGACTATCCCGCGGGATTATCCGCTCGTGTGTGGGCGCCGGCGGACTTTTTGGCGCCAAAGTCCGGCGGACTTTTTGGCGCCAAAGTTTTAAGTTTGGTTTTAAAATTATCCGCTGGACTTGGCAGTCCGGCGGACAATCCCGCCGTTAGTAGGCAAGTCCGCTGGACTTTTGAAAATGAACGGACTTGCCCACACACGGAGCAGTCCGTTCATTTCGAACGTAACTTCAGGTACGTAGCTAGCGTAGGCAGTAAATGCCGGCGCGCTAGCTCCGTCACCTGTCATGGATTTAAAGGGAATCCCCACGCCGAAAAAACGGCGTGGGGGTTCCCCCCAAATCCATGTCAGACCCTTACCGGAGGATGCTGGGACTGTGACATCGCAAGGGGGCGGGGTCACCATGTGACATGAACATGTGACCCTGTCCCCATGCCCCTATATAAGTCCCAGCGCGGCACAGGCATTCCGGGCAGAGAGAGCGTCGGGTCAACATCGGAAGAAGAAGAAGAACAAGAAGAAGGACAAGAAGAAGGAGAAGGCGCCGGCGGCGCGGAAGACGACGACCGCCGCAAGAACAGAAGAGACCCCCGGAAGACCCCCGAAGGCGGATCGAGACCCCCAGACGACGGCGGCGACGACGAAGAAGGTAGCCGGACTTCCCCCGCTCGGTAAAAGAGCTTGGTAAATGGCGGGGGAGTCCGGCGAGAAGACCCCCAAGACGGAAGAAGACCCCCGGAGCAGTGCAATAAACTATTTTTTCAAAAGTGTGTGTTTTTTTTACTTTACATTTTACACCTTAGGTGAATGGGTAGGGGTACATCGTACCCCATACTCATTCACATAGGGTGGGGGGCCGGTATCTGGGGGCCCCCTTATTAAAGGGTGCTCCCAGATGCCGATAAGCCCCCGCCCGCAGACCCCGACAACCAACGGCCAGGGTTGTCGGGAAGAGGCCCTTGTCCTCATCAACATGGGGACAAGGTGCTTTGGGGTGGGGGGGCCGCACGGCCCCCTTTCCCCAGGGCACCCCCCATGTTGAGGGCACGCGGCCTGGTACGGCTCAGGAGGGGGGGTGCTCGTTCGTCCCCACCCCTTTCCTGGCCTGCCAGGCTGCGTGCTCGGATGAGGGTCTGACATGGATTTGGGGGGAACCCCCACGCCGTTTTTTTTGGCGTGGGGAGTCCCTTTAAATCCATGCCAGCTTACGGAGCCAGCGCGGCGGCATTTACTGCCTACGCTAGCTACGTAATCTGAAGTCACGTGCTAAATGAACGGACTTGCCGATGAGCGGCAAGTCCGTTCATTTTCAAAAGTCCCGCGGACTTTGGCCGGCGGATTATCCGTCCGTGCGTGTGTGGGCAAGTCCGCACGTGTGTGGGCAAGTCCACACGCTCGGAAAGTCCAGCGGACCCAGCTGGAAAGTCCGGCGGGATTGTCCGCTGGACTAGGTCCGCCGGCAAAAGTCCGCATGTGTGTACGCGGCATTAGTGGGGCTGCTTTGCAGCTTCAGGACCTGGACGACATACCATAATTGATGGAACCATGAATTCTGAGCTCTACCAGAAAATCCTAAAGGAAAATGTCCGGCCATCAGTTTGTGACCTCAAGCTCAAGTGCACTTGGGTTATACAGCAGGACAATGATCCGAAACACAACAGCAAATCTACCTCCAAATGGTTCAAACAAAGCAAAATTTGGGTTTTGGGGTGGCCTAGTCAAAGCCCGGACCTAAATCCAATTGAGATGCTGTATCATGACCTTACACAGGCTGTTCATGCTGGAAAACCCTCCAATGTGGCTGAATTAAAACAATTCTGCAAATAAGAGCAGGCCAAAATTACACCACAGCAATGTGAAAGACTCATTGCCAGTTATCGCAAACGCTTGATTGCAGTTGCTGCTGCCAAGGGTGGCGCAACCAGTTATTAGGTTTAGGGCAATTACTTTTTCACACATCTGTATATGTTATGTTAAATCAGACTTGGAAAAACTAAAGGAGTCTATGAACTTTGATCATTGCAAACAATTGAGGTTGTATGGATAAAGGTACCGTCTTCAATGTGTGGCTTTAACCTCCTGCCGACCGCCCACTGTCAAAAGATGGCGGTGCGGCTCTTGTGGCGGGTCGCCATCATATGACGGCGCTACCATTTTGGCCACTAGAGGGCGCGCGCGCGTGCCCGCCGCGTCGCTGGGGACACCGATCGGTCCCCTCCCCCAGTCAGTCCCCTCCCCCCACAGTTAGAATCACTAATATAGGGAACATATTAACCCCTGCAGCGCCCCCTAGTGTTAACCCCTTCCCTGCCAGTCACATTTATACAGTAATCAATGCATTTTTATAGCACGGATCGCTGTATAAATGTGAATGTTCCCAAAAATGTGTCAAAAGTGTCTGATATGTCCGCCGCAATGTCGCAGTCACGATAAAAATCGCAGATCGCCGCCATTACTAGTAAAAAAAAAATAATAATAAAAATGTCATAAATCTATCCCCTATTTTGTAGACGCTATAACTTTTGCGCAAACCAATCAATATACGTTTATTGCAATTTTTTTTTAACAAAAATATGTAGAAGAATACGTATCGGCCTAAACTGAGGAAAAAATTTGTTAAAAAAAAATAAAAAAATTGGATATTTATTATAATAAAAAGTAAAAAATATTATGTTTTTTCAAACTTGTCCCTCTTCTTTTGTTTATAGCGCAAGAAATAAAAACCGCAGAGGTGATCAAATACCACCAAAATAAAGCTCTATCTGTGGGGAAAAAATGATAAACATTTTATTTGGGTACAGCGTTGCATGACCGCACAATTGCCATTCAAAATGCGACAGCGCTGAAAGCTCAAAAATGGCTTGGTCAGGAAGGAGGTGTTCGTGCCTGGTAGGCAAGTGGTTAACTTTACATTGAATTTTATGTGATGTAAATAAAATTGGGACAATTTTGAGGATTTTTTTCTTTTGTCTTATTTATAAATTAAATGTACCTGGAAAGTCCTATTTAAGTGGAATTTGATTAAATGGATGCTATCATTGTGAAACTCTGTAAATATAAAAAAAATAAATGATGTATTTCAACACTTGTGGATGTGTTTGGTCTACATAGTTAGTAGAAATATCCAAAAAAATACTGATCTGCAAAATGCAGATTATGAGATAAAATGCTGCAAATCTATAAAACAGAATTTTAAAAAACACAGCAGGAAATTAAGTTATAACTATACAAAAAGGAGATTTATGGCCAATGACACCTGACCAAGGATTTATTATCCAAAGACTAAATCTTATCACATTTCTACAGACCTAGAACTCAGACTTACTTGCTTCCCCATAGAATGAGTGAGTAAATGACATCAATAACATAAGCCAAATATCAATCTTCATGATGAGTGAATGTGCTTGGGTCCAATTTGCAGGCCGTTCGTCGAACTCATTATAAAATCACAAATTGTTAACTGTAATCTGAACCCCATTGAAGTGAACAGAGGGTGAATCTTGAAAATCACTCCTAGACATTTTCAAGGCTAAAAAGCAAGCGATTGTCAAACAAAGGGATGGGGGTTCTGTAGGTAGAGGGTTCTCCTTTTTATGGGTGACATTGAGAAAACAAAAGTTCTTAAAATTACATAAACAATGTAAAAAAAAAAAGGGTGAAAACGCCTAGAGCATTATCAACAGCACTTTTATTGAAAGGAAAAAGATATACAATATTCTCACAAACCCTTGTGAATAACAGTATTGTACAACCCAGGAACCAAAAGCGAGCCCATCTAAGCAACTCCTCAGGTTCAAGTGGATGATTGCACCAGCTGACACGTTTTGGTGGGCAAGCCCCCTTCTTTAGAGCAGTTGCATTCTATTTAGTGGCAGCATGTGTTCCAACACTTGGGAGAGTGTGGAAGGTGGCTGCCTGAATTATATTTTGTGAAAGCCAATCTTTAAATTTTTTTAACATACTTTATTTGAGTCTATAGAAAAGGCACAAACTTATGTGACCAGGGTATAGGGGACCCATAGATCACTGTACTAAACAAGAAATTCCTTGAATGAGAAATCACATAAGGGAGTTAATAAAATTCTCTCCCCCTTCATGATGGAAAGGAAAGGTACACTTAGTGCCATTTATATAAGTATACATGATTCTGTAATAATTGTGTATTAATTGTGTGTGCCACTGACACTTTTGTTACCGTTTGTGTGGATGTCGTTTTTAGGATGCAACCTTGTGGGGAACACTGTTCGTTGACGTCTTTCTCCTTTCCCTCTCCTTCCTGGTGGAGGTGGGACTAAGATACAGTTGCTTCAATAAAAGGAGGTGGAGGGGTCAGGCATACCAGTTCTGCTCTGAGGAAGGGGGCTTGCCCCCTTAAATGCGTCTACTTGAACATGAGGAGTATCATAGATGGGGCTTGTTTTTGGTTTCTGGGTTGTACAACACTGTTATTTACAATGTTTTTTTGAATACATTTTATATCTTTTACCTTTCAATAAAGTTCTGTTGATAATGCACTATGCGTTTGCGCCCTTAGTTTTTTATTATTTGTGCAGTTACAAGATTCCCCTATCTAAAGAGGGCTGCAACGCCTAGATCATCAATTCTGGTTGTATAGTGGTTACCATTATCAGAAATACTGTGTTTAGCTTCTCTGGGAGTTCTTAGCGCTACAGTGTCAAGTGTTTACTTCTTTCAGTCAAGTCTGCAAGCTCCCACAATACAACAATGAACTTTGGTACTCTATATTTTCAACTGGAAATGATTTAAAAGCCCCTACAGGTCATAAGTTTAGAGTAAACTATGAATATTGGCCCTAGCATTATTGCTCTCACCACAGCATGTGCAGCGATGTGTAATATGTTACAGTATATGTAACTGCCCCTGACAAGCACATGTATGTATGTGTGCATTTTTTTGGGGGGGTTAAGTACCTGGGTGTAGAGTAACTTTTTTTTTTTACTTTCACTAAAACTTTATATCACATAGTAGACAAAAAATGTCTCTCTTTAACCACTTCAGCCCTGGAAGAATTTACCCCCTTCATGACCAGAGCACTTTTGTGATACGGCACTGCGTTGATTTAACTCACAATTGCACAGTCATGTGACGTTGCACCCATACAAAATTGATGTCCTTTTTTTTCCACAAATAGAGCTTTCTCTTGGTGGTATTTGATCACCTCTGCGGTTTTTATTTTTTGCGCTATAAACAAAAAAAGAGCGACAATTTTGAAAAAAAAGCAATATTTTTTACTTTTTGCTATAATACATATCCCCAAAAAAAATATAAAAAAACGAATTTCTTTCTCAGTTTAGGTCAATATGTATTCTTCTACATATATGTGGTAAAAAAAAAAATTGCAATAAGCGTATCCTGATTGGTTTGCGCAAAAGTTATAGTGTCTACAAAATAGGGGATAGATTTATGGCATTTTTATTATAATTTTTTTTTTATTAGTAATGGCTGTGATCTGCGATTTTTATCTTGATTGCGACATTGCGGCGGACCCATTGGACACTTTTAACACTATTTTGGGACCAGTGACATTTATACAGCGATCAGTGCTATAAAAATGCATTGATTACTGTGTAAATGACACTGGCAGGGAAGGGGTTATACACTAGGGGCGATCAAGGGGTTAAGTGTGTCCTAGGGAGTGATTCTAACTGTGGGGTGGGTGGGCTCATTACTACATGACAGAGATCACTGATCCTGATGACAGGGAGCAGTAGATCCCTGTCATGTTGCTAGACAGAACAGGGAAATGCCTTGTTTACATAGGCATCTCCCCGTTCTGCCGCTCCGTGTCACGATCGCGGGCCCCTGGTGGACATTGAGTCCACGGGACCCGCGGGTACATTCACAGAGTACGCGGCAGGCACGCGCATGCGCCCACTAAGCTGCGTCTTAAAGGGGACGTACAGGTACGCCCATTTGCCCAGCCCTGCCATTGTGCCGACGTACATTGTCGTGCGCTGACTAGCAAGTGGTTAATGAAAAATCAGGGTTCTTTCAGACCCCCTGATGTCTTACCTGCTTTCTATTGAAGCTAATGGAGTACAGGGAAAGTGTCACCAGAAACCAGAAGTTATGTTTTATATGCCACCTTCAGATTCATTCTAGCAATGAAATATACTTATCTGCCTGTTTGCAAATTCTCTTCAAAAATTAATTCGTAGTGCTAGTGTGCTGGGATGACTGCACTCTCAGGCATGCACAGGAATGACATCATCCCACTCCAAGAAAAAAGTGCTGTGGCTGGGTTCCCAGTATTATTTATTTGTACTTATGCCCCATTTTAACCACTTAAGCTCTGGAAGGTTCATGACCAGGCCATTTTTTGCTATTCGCCACTGTGCTAATTTAACCACTTGCTTACTGGGCACATATACCCCCTTCCTGCCCAGGACAATTTTCAGCTTTCAGCTCTGTCACTCTTTGAATGGCAATTGTACGGTCGTGCAACACTGTACCCATATAACATTTTTATCATTTTTTTCACACAAATAGAGCTTTCTTTTGGTGGTATTTAATCACTACTGGGTTTTTTATTTTTTGCTTAACAAACAAATAAAGTCCGAAAGACTGAAAGGGACCTTATTTAAGTCTAGAAATCATCAATAAAGCATCATTTATTTCCAGAAAAAAATATATTGTAGCGAGCATGCCATAGGTAATAACTTATAAACTTTCAAACCCTAATTTGAATAGGACCCCCAGCAACCATTGGTAAATGTGGAAATCAACATCACAGTATCATTATTCTCCAGAAAAATCCCTAAATATTGTATTGTACATTTGCACATTTGTACATTTGCAATATTATTATATGCAATATTTTTTGCACTCCAGTTTAAAATTAAATAGGACCCCCAACAGCCATGTTTAAATCTAGAAGTCAACAATACACAATTCTTTATTTTTAAATATAATATATATATATATATTATATTTAATATAATTTATTTAAAATATAATTTCTTAAAGTACATTTCCAGTGTTATTGAATTTACTCTCATTCTCCAATTTGAATAGGAACATCAACAGACATTTTTAAATCCCGAAATTAACATTATGTTATTTTTTCTAGAAACAACACCCCAGGTATTATAGTAATCACATTCCTAGTTGTCTAATATAGATAGGACCTCCAACAGACATTTTTAAATGTGGAAATCAACATTACAGTATTATTTATTCTCAGACAAAATACCTAAATATTGCAGCAAGTTTTTCCAGTATTCATTTATTTGTGTTTGAAGGCTAAGTTCATCTTTTCAAGCAGAATCTTACTTTTCATAATAATTAGAAGTGTTTTCCAATTACATTGCATGTGCTTTTCTCTCACGTAAATCATTTATAGAAGGTTTTGAAATCTCATCTATTTGTTTTTTTAAACCTTTTTCAAATTCCATCACTTCCTGTTTGGTCATCTCCCAGTAGCATTTACTTCCTTGTTGCATCACAAAAGTAGGTGTGATAGGGCGTGTTCACCACTCTGGACCACACCTCCCTCATTACAATACTACCTTCCACCTACTTTCTGTACAATCTGATTGTACAATTTCCTTTAGATCTACCATCAGCTATGTAGTGCAAGGGTCTGTCTGATTTTATACCAGTTGAATGGATTGGTCAGTAAGTGTGTCCTCCTATTTCGTAGTTCTGGCAAATTTAAAGGACATTTTACAGAGATTGTACAGTCAGATTGCATAGTGTACGGCCATCTTTAAACAAGTACATAGGAGGGTGTGGACAAAGAGACTCAGTTGCCAGGCCCCTTTCACATCTCCACATAGCAGAAACTCACATTCCCACATGTGTTTTTTGGGACATTTTGGAGCGTATTCACTCACCACGCATAGGGCAGCCCCTTCACTTGAATGGGCTGCCCTATGCATGACAATCACCCTAGAGAAGCTCTAAAACTTTTTTTGGAGTGGGGTGTGGTGCATTTTTTAACTGTAGTTTGTTTTGGTGCTTTTGCCACACTTGGGGTGCCTTTAACATGTGATGACAACATAAGCATGATGCACATTTGCGGCATATTTGTGCCTCCTCATCAGTGCCGCCTCATCAGTGCCCATAAGTGCCACCTCATCAGTGCCCATCAGTGCCTATCAGTGCCACCTCATAAGCACCAATCAGTGAAGGAGAACAATTACTTATTTACAAAATTTACTGACAAACTAAGAAAAACTTTTTTTTTTGTAAATGTTCAGTCTTTTTTTTTTAGGAAAAATTAACCACTTCAGCCCCGGACCATTTGGCAGCCAAAGGACCAGAGGTCTTTTTTCAATTTCGCACTGCACTACTTTAACTGGTAATTGCGCGGTCATGCAATTTTGTAACCAAACGAAATTTGCGTCCTTTTCTTCCCACAAATAGAGCTTTCTTTTGATGGTATTTGATTGCCTCTGTGATTTTTATTTTTTGAGATATAAACGGAAAAAGAGCGAAAATTTTGAAAAAAAAAGAGATTTTCTACTTTTTGTTATAAAAAAAATCTAATAAACTCAATTTTAGTCAAACATTTGGGCCAAAATGTATTCAGCCACATGTCTTTAGTAAAAAAAATGCCAATAAGCGTATATTTATTGGTTTGCGCAAAAGTTATAGCGTCTACAAACTAGAGTACATTTTCTGGAATTTACACCGCTTTTAATTTATGACTGCCTATTTCATTTCTTGAGGTGCTAAAATGGCAGAGAAGTACAAAACCCCCCCAAATGACCCCATTTTGGAAAGTAGACACCCCAAGCTATTTGCTGAGAGGCATGTTGAGCCCATTGAATATTTTTTTTTTTAGTCCCAAGTGATTGAATAAAGACAAAAATAAAAAAGATTTTTTTTTTTTTCAAAAAGTTGTCACTAAATGATATATTGCTCACACATGCCATAGTTATATGTGGAATTGCACCCCAAAATACATTTTGCTGCTTCTCCTGAGTATGGGGATACCACATGTGTGGGACTTTTTGGGAGCCTAGCCGCGTACGGGGCCCCGAAACCCAAGCACCGCCTTCAGGATTTCTAAGGGTGCAAATTTTTGATTTCACTCCTCACTACCTATCACCGTTTCGAAGGCCATAAAATGCCAAAATAGCACAAAACCCCCCCAAATGACCCCATTTTGGAAAGTAGACACCCCAAGCTATTTGTTGAGAGGCATGGTGAGTATTTTACAGCTCTCATTTGTTTTTGAAAATGAAGAAAGTAAAGAAAAAAAAAATTTTTTTTTTTCTTTTTTCAATTTTCAAAACTTTGTGACAAAAAGCGACATCTGCAAAATACTCACAATACCTCTCAGCAAATAGCTTGGGGTGTCTACTTTCCAAAATGGGGTCATTTTGGGGGGTTTTATGCCATCTGGGCATTCCATGGCCTCCGAAACTGTGATTGACAGTGAGAAGTGAAATAAAAAAATTACACCCTTAGAAAGCCTGAAGGCGGTGATTGGTTTTTGGGGTTCCGTACGCAGCTAGGCTCCCAAAAAGTCCCACACATGTGGTATCCCCGTACTCAGGAGAAGCAACAGAATGTATTTTGGGGTGTATTTCCACATATGCCCATGACATGTTTGAGCAATATATCATTTAGTGACAACTTTTTGTAAAAAAAATATATATATTTTTTTTTTTTCATTATTCAATCTCTTGGGACAAAAAAAAAAAATATTTAATGGGCTCAACATTGCTCTCATCAAATAGCTTGGGGTGTCTACTTTCCAAAATGGGGTCATTTGGGGGGGGTTTGAACTGTCCTGGCATTTTATGCACAACATTTAGAAGCCTATGTCACACGTCACCCACTCTTCTAACCACTTGTAGACAAAGCCCTTTCTGACACTTTTTGTTTACATGAAAACATATTTTTTTTTTTGCAAGAAAATTACGTTGAACCCCCAAACACTATATATAATGTTAAAGCAAAGGCCCTACAGATTAAAATGGTGGGTGTTGCATTTTTTTTTTCCACACAGTATTTGCGCAGCGATTTTTCAAACGCATTTTTTGTGGAAAAAATACACTTTTTTTTTATTTTAATGCACTAAAACACACTATATTGCTCAAATTTTTGATGAAATAAAAAATATGATCTTAGGCCGAGTACATGGATACCAAACACGACATGCTTTAAAATTGCGCACAAACACGCAGTGGCGACAAACTACATACATTTTTAAAAGCCTTTAAAAGCCTTTACATGATACCACATTAGATTCACGGAGGAGGTCTACTGCTAAAATTACTGCCCTCGATCTGACCTTCGCGGTGATACCTCACATGCATGGTGCAATTGCTGTTTACATATGACGCCAGACCAACGCTTGTGTACGCCTTTGCGCAAGAGAAGGGGGGGCAGGGGTGCTTTTTTTTTTTTTTTTTTTTTTTTTTTTTTTTTTATTTATTTAGCTTTTTTATTTTATTTTTAAACTGTTCCTTCCATTTTTTTTCTTTGTTATGATTTTTATTGTTATCTCAGGGAATGTAAATATCCCCTATGATAGCAATAGGCAGTGACAGGTACTCTTTTTTTGAAAAAATTGGGGTCTATTAGACCCTAGATCTTTCCTCTGCCCTCAAAGCATCTGACCACACCAAGATTGGTGTGATAAAATGCTTTCCCAATTTCCCAATGGCGCGGTTTATATCCGGGAGGGGGGACATTCCCTCCCACTGCTTGTAAAAGCAGTCTAGAGGCTAATTACCCGCTAGAATTGCTTTTACATGAAAGCCGATCACTGGCTGAAAAGAATGATACCAAGATGATACCTAAACCTGCAGGCATCATTCTGGTATAACCATTCAAAGTCCAGCAACATACTGGACATATATTGTAATCTTTTTTTTTTCATGCAGCCTCTTGGCTGAACGAAAAAAAGAGATTGATTGGTGGGTATGCCCACCATTAGAATACCTCCCTTCATCCACCCACTTCTAATGATGGGCATACATGCACCATTTATATATGCCGATGCATGGGGGCATCCTCCCGCAAAAGTTATGCCGTGTACACACGGTCGGAATTTCGACCGTATGTACGTGGCATTAGGAGCCAATCGCTCCTCCCCCCCCTGCTGCCCCCATGCTTCGGCATATATGCTCTTTTTTTTAACTGTGGTGGTGAAATCACCTCCTACAGCGTTGGAGTCGCGGCTTTATGTATCGTGGGAGCAAACGCTGTTGCTGTCAAGATAAATAAATCCGCGTTGCAACTGAATGGCGCACCTGAAAACAAAAAAATGCTCAACACTAAAACACAGTAAACAAAATTACATACCTGAAAAGCAAGCATGATAAAACATGATAAAACATAATAAAACATTGCAGAATAGAATGGAGTAAAAAAAAGAGCAACAATAGAGAGAGAATAGAGTGAGAGAGAGAACAATAAAACGACAACTATTTTATTTTTTTTTATTTTTTTGAGATTCACAGGTAAAAAAGCTCCTGACTGAAGCGACTGAATCAAAACGCTACCACAAAAAAACTGTTAGCGATCGCAAGGATCAGGCCTGACTCTGCGAACGCTGCAGTTATGTGTGCTTAGTGTTTTGTAAGTGACAGTGATCGATCGATACTGCACTTGGGTGGGCTGGGCTGGGCGGAGGGGGAAAACGCAGGTGCTAGCAGGTATCTGGGCTGATCCCGCTAACAATGCGGTTTTTTTTGGAACCCTAAACTGCTGGGACGCTAGTATAGATCTGATCAGATCAGATATCGATCTGTTCAGATACTGTGCCACTAAGGGAGGTGTATGCTTTGCGCGTGGGTGTTTGCGGTACTGGCACTAACCTGGGGCGACGCAGACCTTATTTGACCCTAAAACCTAATTGATATCACCCGCCGGGCGATCAGGGGGTTAAACCGTTATTGGGTAATAAATGGCGGGTGCCCTGACAGTATAAAAAACAAGCTAACTAACCAGCGTCACCCGTAACAGTAATACAAAAAAAAACTGGTTACCTAGCGACACTAATGCAGCGATCAGAAAAACGATCGCTTAGTGACACTGGCAAAAGGGGGTGAAAGGGTTAACTAGGGGCAATCAGGGGGTTAAACCTTTATTAGGTAATATATGGGGGTACCTGACGCTATATAAAAACCTGACGGGGAACCTAAATAACGAAATAACTAACTGGCTAACCAGCGTCACCAGTGACAGTTATACAGTGATCACTGGTGAAAGGGTTAACTCTAGGGGCAATCAGGGGGTTAAAACCTTTATTTAGGTTGTAATATGGGGGTACCTGACCTATAAACCTATTTATGAACCTATATAAACATGGCGGTTACCTAAAAAAAAAAAATGGTTACCTAGCGACACTAATGCAGCGATCAGAAAAACGATCGCTTAGTGACACTGGCAAAAGGGGGTGAAAGGGTTAACTAGGGGCAATCAGGGGGTTAAAACCTTTATTAGGTAATATATGGGGGTACCTGACGCTATATAAAAACCTGACGGGGAACCTAAATAACGAAATAACTAACTGGCTAACCAGCGTCACCAGTGACAGTTATACAGTGATCACTGGTGAAAGGGTTAACTCTAGGGGCAATCAGGGGGTTAAAACCTTTATTTAGGTTGTAATATGGGGGTACCTGACCTATAAACCTATTTATGAACCTATATAAACATGGCGGTTACCTAAAAAAAAAAAAAATGGTTACCTAGCGACAGCAGTGACACTAATACAGCGATCAGAAAAACGATCGCTTAGTGACACTGGCAAAAGGGGGTGAAAGGGTTACCTGGGGGGCAATCAAGGGGTTAAACCTTTATTAGGGGGGGGGTAGGGGGCTACCTTGGACCTAAAACTAACTGCCCTGACAGTTATTACAGTCACACTGACACTAAATGCAGTGATCAGTAAATAAATGATCACTGCAATTAGTGACACTGTGACTGGGGGGGGAGGGGGTGATCTGGGGGGTGATCAGGGGGTGACAGGGGGGTGGAATATGTGCCTAACTGTACTGGTGTCAGTGTAGTGTTGTGCACTAACCTGTACATGTTCGCCGCTCGGCGTCTCCGGTCACATAGACCGGCGCACCGAGCGTGACATCACTTCCGCCTTCCTGTCTATACAATAGACAGGAAGGGGAAGTTTTTCATTGGCCAGGAGCGATCGCGAGGGGGTGGCCAGAAACCACTGGCCGTCCCCTCGTCCCGGATCGCTCCTGAAGCGATCCCGACCGTCCCCGCCGGCGGAGGGGGGTCCGATCGGACCCCCCAACCGCCGGAAGAATGTCACGTACAGGTACGTGATTCTGCCTGTACGTGCCATTCTGCCGACGTAAATATACAGGGGGCGGTCGGGAAGTGGTTAAATAAGGATGGGCCCGGTTTGGCCGTTCGCATCGCATCACTATTTTCGTGTGATGCGAGCGGCCCCGCAATGCATTGCGGCCGGCGCGGCCGACGCAGTGCATTGCTGGCTGATGATTGGCCAAGCATGCACTGTGACCCCGCATGCTTGGCCAATCACAGCCCCGGAAACTCGAAGAGCCATAATTGGCTACAGGCAGGACGCCTGTAGCCAATTACAGCTCAGGGGCTGTAGTACACGCCCCCCCCTATAAAACGCCGCCACGCCGTCTGCGCCGGTCACATGCTGTTCCGGCGCAGATTGAGCAGGCTGTTTCTGTGACACTCTGCTGCATTTAGATAGATAGAGAGATTCACTTGCAGAGATTGAGTTAGATAGATTCAGTTACAAAGATTGATTGACAAAGAGGGGCTTGTAGTGTGCTCGTGGCAGGCAGGCAGAGCTCCTATATTTTGTTACCAGAAGCACCTATAGGACTTGTAGTGTGTTCGTGGCAGGCAGGCAGAGCTCCTATATTTTGTTACCAGAAGCACCTATAGAACTTGTAGTGTGTTCGTGGCAGGCAGGCAGAGCTCCGACCTATAGGACTTGTAGTGTGTTCGTGGCAGGCAGGCAGAGCTCCTATATTTTGTTACCAGAAGCACCTATAGGACTTGTAGTGTGTTCGTGGCAGGCAGGCAGAGCTCCTATATTTTGTTACCAGAAGCACCTATAGGACTTGTAGTGTGTTCGTGGCAGGCAGGCAGAGCTCCTATATTTTGTTACCAGAAGCACCTATAGGACTTGTAGTGTGTTAGTGGCAGGCAGGCAGAGCTCCTATATTTTGTTACCAGAAGCACCTATAGGACTTGTAGTGTGTTCGTGGCAGGCAGGCAGAGCTCCTATATTTTGTTCCCAGAAGCACCTATAGGACTTGTAGTGTGTGTTAGTCCCAGGCAGGCAGAGCTCCTATATTTTTGTTCCCAGAAGCACCTATAGGACTTGAAGTGTGTTAGTGGCATTAGCAGGCAGAGCTCCTATATTTTGTTCCCAGAAGCACCTATAGGACTTGAAGTGTGTTAGTCCCATTACACACACAGAGCTATATTTTCTTCCCAGAAGCACCTATAGGACTTGAAGTGTGTTAGTCCCATTACACACACAGAGCTATATTTTCTTCCCAGAAGCACCTATAGGACTTGAAGTGTGTTAGTCCCATTACACACACAGAGCTATATTTTCTTCCCAGAAGCACCTATAGGACTTGAAGTGTGTTAGTCCCATCACACACACAGAGCTATATTTTGTTCCCAGAAGCACCTATAGGACTTGAAGTGTGTTAGTCCCATTACACACACAGAGCTATATTTTCTTCCCAGAAGCACCTATAGGACTTGAAGTGTGTTAGTCCCATCACACACACAGAGCTATATTTTGTTCCCAGAAGCACCTATAGGACTTGAAGTGTGTTAGTCCCATTACACACACAGAGCTATATTTTGTTCCCAGAAGCACCTATAGGACTTGAAGTGTGTTAGTCCCCATCACACACACAGAGCTATATTTTCTTCCCAGAAGCACCTATAGGACTTGAAGTGTGTTAGTGCCATTACACACAAAGATCTATACTTTGTTCCCAGAAGCACCTATAGATCTTGAAGTGTGTTAGTCCCATACAACACACAGAGCTATATTTTCTTCCCAGATGATCCTATAGGACTTGAAGTGTGTTAGTGGCAGGCAGGCTGAGCTCCTATATTTTGTTCCCAGAAGCACCTATAGGACTTGAAGTGTGTTCGTGGCAGGCACACAGAGCTCCTATATTTTGTTCCCAGAGGCACCTATAGGACTTGAAGTGTGTTAGTCCCATGACACACACAGAGCGATATTTTCTTCCCAGAAGCACCTATAGGACTTGAAGTGTGTTAGTCCCATTACACACACAGAGCTATATTTTCTTCCCAGAAGCACCTATAGGACTTGAAGTGTGTTAGTCCCATTACACACACAGAGCTATATTTTCTTCCCAGAAGCACCTATAGGACTTGAAGTGTGTTAGTCCCATCACACACACAGAGCTATATTTTGTTCCCAGAAGCACCTATAGGACTTGAAGTGTGTTAGTCCCATTACACACACAGAGCTATATTTTGTTCCCAGAAGCACCTATAGGACTTGAAGTGTGTTAGTCCCATCACACACACAGAGCTATATTTTGTTCCCAGAAGCACCTATAGGACTTGAAGTGTGTTAGTCCCATTACACACACAGAGCTATATTTTGTTCCCAGAAGCACCTATAGGACTTGAAGTGTGTTAGTCCCATTACACACACAGAGCTATATTTTCTTCCCAGAAGCACCTATAGGACTTGAAGTGTGTTAGTCCCATCACACACACAGAGCTATATTTTCTTCCCAGAAGCACCTATAGGACTTGAAGTGTGGTTAGTCCCATTACACACACACAGAGCTATATTTTGTTCCCAGAAGCACCTATAGGACTTGAAGTGTGTTAGTCCCATCACACACACAGCGCTATATTTTGTTCCCAGAAGCTCCTATAGGACTTGAAGTGTGTTAGTCCCATTACACACACCGAGCTATATTTGCTTCCCAGAAGCACCTATAGGACTTGAAGTGTGTTAGTCCCATTACACACACAGAGCTATATTTTCTTCCCAGAAGCACCTATAGGACTTGAAGTGTGTTAGTCCCATTACACACACAGAGCTATATTTTCTTCCCAGAAGCACCTATAGGACTTGAAGTGTGTTAGTCCCATCACACACACAGAGCTATATTTTGTTCCCAGAAGCACCTATAGGACTTGAAGTGTGTTAGTCCCATCACACACACACAGAGCTATATTTTGTTCCCAGAAGCACCTATAGGACTTGAAGTGTGTTAGTCCCATCACACACACAGAGCTATATTTTGTTCCCAGAAGCACCTATAGGACTTGAAGTGTGTTAGTCCCATTACACACACAGAGCTATATTTTGTTCCCAGAAGCACCTATAGGACTTGAAGTGTGTTAGTCCCATTACACACACAGAGCTATATTTTCTTCCCAGAAGCACCTATAGGACTTGAAGTGTGTTAGTCCCATCACACACACACAGAGCTATATTTTCTTCCCAGAAGCACCTATAGGACTTGAAGTGTGTTAGTCCCATCACACACACAGAGCTATATTTTCTTCCCAGAAGCACCTATAGGACTTGAAGTGTGTTAGTCCCATTACACACACAGAGCTATATTTTGTTCCCAGAAGCACCTATAGGACTTGAAGTGTGTTAGTCCCATTACACACACAGAGCTATATTTTTCTTCCCAGAAGCACCTATAGGACTTGAAGTGTGTTAGTCCCATCACACACACAGAGCTATATTTTGTTCCCAGAAGCACCTATAGGACTTGAAGTGTGTTAGTCCCATCACACACACAGAGCTCCTATATTTTGTTCCCAGAAGAAGCACCTATAGGACTTGAAGTGTGTTAGTCCCATTACACACACAGAGCTATATTTTCTTCCCAGAAGCACCTATAGGACTTGAAGTGTGTTAGTCCCATCACACACACAGAGCTATATTTTCTTCCCAGAAGCACCTATAGGACTTGAAGTGTGTTAGTCCCATTACACACACAGAGCTATATTTTGTTCCCAGAAGCACCTATAGGACTTGAAGTGTGTTAGTCCCATCACACACACACACAGAGCTATATATTTTCTTCCCAGAAGCACCTATAGGACTTGAAGTGTGTTAGTCCCATCACACACACAGAGCTATATTTTCTTCCCAGAAGCACCTATAGGACTTGAAGTGTGTTAGTCCCATTACACACACAGAGCTATATTTTCTTCCCAGAAGCACCTATAGGACTTGAAGTGTGTTAGTCCCATTACACACACAGAGCTATATTCCCATCACACACACAAGAGCTATATTTTCCCAGAAGCACCTATAGGACTTGAAGTGTGTTAGTCCCATTACACACACAGAGCTATATTTTGTTCCCAGAAGCACCTATAGGACTTGAAGTGTGTTAGTCCCATTACACACACAGAGCTATATTTTCTTCCCAGAAGCACCTATAGGACTTGAAGTGTGTTAGTCCCATCACACACACAGAGCTATATTTTGTTCCCAGAAGCACCTATAGGACTTGAAGTGTGTTAGTCCCATCACACACACAGAGCTATATTTTTCTTCCCAGAAGCACCTATAGGACTTGAAGTGTGTTAGTCCCATCACACACACAGAGCTATATTTTGTTCCCAGAAGCACCTATAGGACTTGAAAGTGTGTTAGTCCCATTACACACACAGAGCTATATTTTCTTCCCAGAAGCACCTATAGGACTTGAAGTGTGTTAGTCCCATCACACACACAGAGCTATATTTTGTTCCCAGAAGCACCTATAGGACTTGAAGTGTGTTAGTCCCATACACACACAGAGCTATATTTTGTTCCCAGAAGCACCTATAGGACTTGAAGTGTGTTAGTCCCATTCACACACACACAGAGCTCCTATATTTTCTTCCCAGAAGCACCTATAGGACTTGAAGTGTGTTAGTCCCATCACACACACAGAGCTATATTTTCTTCCCAGAAGCACCTATAGGACTTGAAGTGTGTTAGTCCCATCACACACACATCCTATATTTTCTTCCCAGAAGCACCTATAGGACTTGAAGTGTGTTAGTCCCATCACACACAGCAGAGCTATTTTTTTGTTCCCAGAAGCACCTATAGGACTTGAAGTGTGTTAGTCCCATTACACACACAGAGCTCCTATTTTGTTCCCAGAAGCACCTATAGGACTTGAAGTGTGTTAGTCCCATACACACACAGAGCTCCTCTATTTTCTTCCCAGAAGCACCATAGGACTTGAAGTGTGTTAGTCCCATCACACACAGAGCTCCTATATTTTCTTCCCAGAAGCACCCATAGGACTTGAAGTGTGTTAGTCCCATCACACAGAGCTCCTCTATTTTCTTTGCATAAGCACCCACAGGACTTCTAGTGTGTTAGTGGCATCACACAGAGCTCCTATATATTCTTATCAGCAGCACCCACAGGACTTCTAGTGTGTTAGTGGCATCACACAGAGCTCCTCTATTTTCTTTGCAGAAGCACCCATAGGACTTCTAGTGTGTTAGTGGCATCACACAGAGCTCCCTATTTTCTTTCAGAAGCACCCACAGGACTTCTAGTGTGTTAGTGGCATCACACAGAGCTCCTCTATTTTCTTTGCATAAGCACCCACAGGACTTCTAGTGTGTTAGTGGCATCACACAGAGCTCCTCTATTTTCTTTGCAGAAGCACCCACAGGACTTCTAGTGTGTTAGTGGCATCACACAGAGCTCCTCTATTTTCTTTGCATAGAAGCACCCACAGGACTTCTAGTGTGTTAGTGGCATCACACAGAGCTCCTCTATTTTCTTTGCAGAAGCACCCACAGGACTTCTAGTGTGTTAGTGGCATCACACAGAGCTCCTCTATTTTCTTTGCAGAAGCACCCATAGGACTTCTAGTGTGTTAGTGGCATCACACAGAGCTCCTCTATATTTCTTTGCAGAAGCACCCACAGGACTTCTAGTGTGTTAGTGGCATCACACAGAGCTCCTCTATTTTCTTTGCAGAAGCACCCACAGGACTTCTAGTGTGTTAGTGGCATCACACAGAGCTCCTATTTTCTTTCTTTGCAGAAGCAGCAGCACCCACAGGACTTCTAGTGTGTTAGTGGCATCACACAGAGCTCCTCTATTTTCTTTGCATAAGCACCCACAGGACTTCTAGTGACTTTAGTGGCATCACACAGAGCTCCTCTATTTTCTTTGCAGAAGCACCCATAGGACTTCTTGTGTGTGTTAGTGGCATCACACAGAGCTCTCTATTTTCTTTGCAGCAGCACCCACAGGACTTCTAGTGTGTTAGTGGCATCACACAGAGCTCCTATATTTTCTTTGCAGAAGCACCCATAGGACTTCTAGTGTGTTAGTGGCATCACACAGAGCTCCTATATTTTCTTCTCAGCAGCACCCACAGGACTACCGACTACAATGGCTGGAAGACCGCCAAGGGGAGGCAGAGCGTGCAGAGCCAAGAACACAGGGCAGGCAGGCTCTGTTTCTAGTGGACGTGGCCGTGGACGTGGACGTGGTCGTGCATCGTCATCAGCACGTGGCCATGGGACACGCGCGTCTTTGTTTTCGGCAGCTGGACATGTGGAGCCGCATCATGCTGAAGGCTTGGTAGAATGGATGACCAAGCCCTCCTCATCCTCCTCATCCTCTCTCACCCAGGCTCAGGGTACTGACAGAGCATCATCAGCCACCCCTTCCCTAGACCCACCATGTCCTCCTGAGGAGTCCCCCGAACTCTTTGAGCACAGTGTTGGGTACATGCTCCAGGAGGATGCCCAACGATTCGAAGGCTCGGATGACGATACCCAGCTTGAGGAATCTGGCAGTACAGTTCCACCAGCTGCAGCTTACTGCCAGGTTTGCTCTAGTGGTGAAGAGGGAGGGGATGATGAGGTCACTGACTCCACGTGGGTGCCTCAAGGGAGAGAGGATGAGGAGGAGGACGAGGAGGAGGAGGATGCGGCGTCACATGTCCAACGAGGCAGGATGCCCCCTGGAGGCCAGGTAGAGGCCAGCACAGCAACTGTACAACACCGCAGAGCTCCGCCTGTGCAGGGCGCTGCCTCTGCACGTTATCAGAAAAGTTCTTTGGTGTGGGCCTTTTTTGAGACGAGTGCAGCAGATCGCACCACTGCTATTTGCAATATTTGTCTCAAGCGTATCTCGCGTGGCCAAAACATCAGCCGCTTGGGCACGACAACAAGCATGACCAGACATATGGCGACCTGCCATGCAGCTCGTTGGCAGGCACACATAAAAGACCCACACCAAAGAACTAAGCGGACCTCTCCTTGCTCCTCCTCAGCTGGGATCTCCATCCCCACTACACCTTCAGTCCTCTCTGAAAGCTGCTCTGAGAGGACTGAAGGTGTAGAATTCGGTGTGTCACAACCAAGTACTTGCAGTACACCGACGTCCGAATGCAGCAGGCAAATTTCCCTGCCCCAGCTGCTGGACCGTAGAAAGAAGTACACTCCCAGCCATCCACATGCCCAGCGGTTGAATGCTAGCCTTGCTAAATTGCTAGCACTTCAACTGCTGCCTTTTCAGTTGGTAGACTCGGCCCCCTTCCGTGAGTTTGTTCAATGTGCGGTTCCTCAGTGGCAGGTTCCCAAACGCCACTTTTTTCTCGCGGAAGGCGATTCCGTCTCTCTACCGGCATGTGGAGGGCAATGTCCATGCCTCGCTGGACAGGGCGGTCAGCGGTAAGGTGCATATTACCGCTGACTCATGGTCCAGCAGGCATGGACAGGGACGGTACCTTTCTTTCACGGCCCATTGGGTCACTCTATTGGCAGCTGGAGGGATGCAGGACAAGGTGCAGTAGTGTTGGAGGTTGTTCCGCCACCACGCCTCCAAAACGCGACTACTGCTACTGGTTGTGACACACCTCTCTCCTCCACCCCCTCCTCTTCTTCTTCCTCCAGTGCTCTGTCCTTGGAACCAGCGGTGCTCCGTAGGCGTACAAGGGGCTACGCAAGTACGCAGGCAAAAAGATGCCATGCCGTGCTTGCGCTGGTGTGTTTGGGGGACAGGAGCCACACTGGGCCAGAGGTTCTGGCAGCTCTGCAGGGGCAGGCCGAGAGGTGGTTGACGCCACGTCAGCTTAAGCCAGGAATGGTCGTTTCTGACAATGGCACCAACCTCCTCTCCGCCCTGCGACAGGGGCAGCTCACCCATGTGCCCTGCATGGCTCACGTCCTCAACCTGGTGGTGCAGCGGTTCTTGGGCAGGTTCCCAGGCTTACAGGATGTCCTGAGGCAGGCCAGGAAAGTCTGTGTGCATTTCCGCCGATCTTATAATGCCAGTGCTCGGCTGACTGAGCTGCAAAAGGAGCTGAACCTGCCCAAGAACCGCCTAATATCTGACATGCCCACCAGGTGGAACTCAACGTTGGCCATGCTGCAGCGACTGCACACGCAGCAGAGGGCCATCAATGAGTACCTTTGCGACTACGGCACCAGGACAGGGTCAGGGGAGCTTGGTTTTTTTTCCCCACGTCAGTGGAGCATGATCAGGGATGCATGCACTGTCCTCTCACCATTTGAGGAGGCCACGAGGATGGTGAGCAGTGACAGTGCATGCATCAGTGACACTGTCCCTCTTGTCCACCTGTTGGAGCATACGCTGCGTGGGATAATGGACAGGGCACTTGAGGCAGAACAGAGGCAGGAAGAGGAGGACTTCCTTGCCTCTCAAGGCCCCCTTTATCCGGACAGTGTTCCTTCTGTCCCACCCATCACACAGGAAGAGGATGAGGAGGAGGAGGAGGAGGAGGAGGAGGAGGAGGATTGTGTGAGCATGGAGGTGGAGCCTGGCACTCAGCATCAGCAGCAGCAGTCTTTTAGGGATGATGTACAGTCCCAACAAGCCAGTGGACTTGTACGTGGCTGGGAGGAGGTGGCTGGCGATCATGTCATCCTCAGTGACCCAGAAGACTCCGGACCGAATGCCTCAGCTAACCTACGCTGCATGGCCTCCCTGATCCTGCAAAGCCTGCGGAAGGATCCTCGTGTTCTTCGGATCAAGGAGAGGGACCATTACTGGCTGGCCACTCTCCTTGATCCGCGGTACAAGGGTAAGGTTGCGGACCTTATCTTGCCGTCGCAGAGGGAGCAGAGGATGAGACATCTCAGGGAGGCCTTGCAGAAAGGTCTGTGCAACGCGTTCCCAGAAACTGGGAGGCTACAAACTCCTGGTCCTGGGCGACGAGTTGCTGAGGCTTCGGTCAGTGGCAGAAGGAGCGGTGGGGAAGGTGGACGTCTGACCGATGCGTTCAGACAATTTTTTAGTCCGCAGCCCCAAGGTATGATCGGTTCCAGCAACCATCGCCAGCGTCTGATATACATGGTGCAGGAATACCTTGGGGCAAGGTCAGACTTGGACACCTTTCCCACCGAAAATCCTCTGGCTTACTGGGTCCTGAGGATGGATCACTGGCCAGAGCTTGCACAGTATGCAATTGAGCTACTGGCCTGTCCTGCCTCCAGCGTTCTTTCCGAACGCACATTCAGTGCTGC
>CM053027.1:529619100-529693292 GCA_028564925.1 Lithobates sylvaticus | reverse complement strand
GGGGAGGTCATCGATTAACTACATAAAGGACCTACTACATGAGAACACATATGCAAATAAAATATAATAAAATAAGGTAGGGCAAAGTAAATCAAAACTTTAAGACAACACAACATGTAACATTACTGCCCTATGGGTCGCTTAGCTCTGAAATAGGGCCATAATGTGATTAAGATATGCATAAAGATATACGGTTATCTAACCAAGCAACCCGCAGCCGAGTTAAGAGTGTCGATGTAGGTTGGGGGTACTGTAAGAAGGGGAAAAGGTTGGGGAAACAGATGTTTCCAGGGCATAGTAGGAACAGAATCAGAAAGACAAACGAGAAGGGAGATTAGATAGATATATAGTACCTCTCGTCCGGGGAGTGAGGCAACATTCAAGAAGTCAGTCTTGCTGCGCCATTTCCCATAGATAGACATCAGTATACATATAGTGATACCAGGATCACCAGGTCTCGCGGTTGCAGTGTGTTTTGGATCATTGTCCATCTATATTGTGAAGCACCGTCCAATCAACTTTGTTGCATTTGGCTGAATCTTGACTGACAGTATATCTCTAAACACTGCATTATTCATCTGGCTGCTGTCTGTATTCTGTGACTATCATCAATAAACGCCAATGACCCAGTAAAACTGGAAGCCATGCATGCCCATGCCATCACACTGCCTCCAACATGTTTTACAGATTATGTTGTGTGCTTTGGATCATGAGCTGTTCCAAGCCTTCTCCAAACTTTTTTCTTCCCCCCATTCTGGTACAGATTAAGCTTAGTTTCATCTGTCCAAAGAATGCTTTTCCAGAACTGGTCTGGCTTTTTTCGATGTTTTTTTGGCAGTCTTATCTGGCTTTTCTATTCTTCAGGCTTAAGAATGGTTTGCACCTTGTGGTGAATCCTCTGTATTTGTCTCGTGAATTCTTCTCTTGATTGTAGACTTTGACAATGATACACCCACCTCCTGGAGAGTGTCCTCACTTGTCTGGATGTTGTGGATGGGTTTTTCTTTACCATAGGATCCTGTGATCATCCACCACTGTTGTCTTCTGTGGACGTCCAGGCCTTTTTATGTTACTGAACTCACAAATGCGTACTTTCCTCAAACTGTTGATTTGGCCACTCCTAATGTTGCTATCTCTCTGATAGATTTGTTTTGTTTTTGAAGCCTTACAATGGCCTGTTTCACTTGAATGGACTGTTCCTTTGAACACATGATGTGTTTGGAGGAATAAAAATGCTGATTATGACCCTTAAAACACCATCCCTACTGTCAAGCACAGAGGTGGAAACATGATTCTTTGGGGCTGTTTCTCTGCTAAAGGTACAGGCCGACTTTGCTGCATTGAGGAACCAATGGGCAGGGGGATTTTTATTTTAAAATCTTGGATGAGAAAACTTCTTCCCTGAGCCAGAACACTGAAGATGGGTCTTCCAGCGTGATAATGACCCAAAACATACCGCCAAGGCATCAAAGGAGTGGCTCAGAAAGAAGCATATTAAGGTCATAGAGTGGCCTAGTCAGTCTCCAGACCTTAATCCTATAGAAAATGTATGGCAGGATTTTTTTTATATATATTTTTTTAATAATGATAGACCCTTCATTTCTTTTGAGTGTGCAAATGTACAAAATCTGCAGGGGATCAAATAATGTTCCCCACTTTATATACTTTTATTATTTCAATATTTACAATTAATGTTAATAATTACATTTATTTTCAGGGATCAAGAATGACGTCAGATGGAGAAAGCTCAGAGGAAGTATGTTCTTTCCATACATTACCCATATGCAATCTGTATTTGTATCTTTATTCTCCTGATTTTTGCCAGAAGGTGGTTTATTTGCATTGTGTTTAAATATCTAGCTGTGCCAGCACCAGTCATTATCCAAAATTGGCAGTTGAGAAGGTCACATGCAACCTTATCCTTTTTTGAAACCTGTAATGTATTTTTATTGTGTATTCAGTCTGCGAATAATTTTTTATACGACTATGGTTGTGTACCTTTATGACCATGAGATAAAGAGTATGACATTTTGCACATTTTGACCCTGAATGTAGCCCTGAAAAATAAAACAAGGTCTGCAAAGGTGATAGAAGAGCACAGGTGCCAAGGGCAGAAACTGGTGACTAGATACTCTGGTATCAGATCTGCAGGAGCACACCCAGCAGCTCACCGTGGATGTACAAATCTCAGGTTCAGATGGAATTGGTTCATTCACAAGCCAGGGTCAGTAGCAAATCATCATCAAAGCAAACATTGGCAGACATGGGAAATCCAAGGGCTGGTCAGATGGAAGGCTGGTCAGTTACAAAGTTCAGGGATATTTCTGATTGGTTTGTTTAACCTTTCCTTTCGTTGGTAAGTAGTATGCTGACTAGATGCTCACCTCAGTGCGCAAATATCTACGCAGCACCTGCCAGTGCTAATGATTCTTTTCTTGAGTATCTATTCCATGTATTTTTTTAGTGCCAGAAGTATGGGTTTGAGCAGTGGAAAAGTTTTCCAAATGGGATTTCTGCTCCTGGCAATAGTTCGAAAGTCCTTTGAAAATGAAGGATGTCCACCTTCTGTTGGTCAAAAACATCCAGGAGCTCATGACAGACTTGCGGAACAAACTTGCAGGGATGGAGGTGAGGTAACTGACAAGTTGAGATTGTTCTGTAGACAATATGCTGACTGCAAAACAGCCTTGCTGGTAAACTAGTTAAAGGAGAAGTTCACCTTTTTTTTTTTAAATAGTAAATGTACATATTTTTGCAGGTTAAAAAAATATGCATTTATTATTATTTTTTTTTTATTGGGAGCCTGGAAAGCATTTTAATCACAATCAGCAGATCATGGGTGTAAGCTGTTTGGTCGTACATCATATGGCCATGCAGTTACACATTAACAGGAAGCTTTATTGAACTACCACAGTGTTCAACTGCTCTGTGGTAGTTCATTGAGAACTACAAGCCCACAGGTTGACACACCTTGTAGTTCTCTATTCACAGAATTCTGTGAATGAGGGACGTGGCCGAGCGGGCAGAGCCCTGCACGGTCACGTTCTTTGCAAAGTATGGGAGAAAGTGGGGGGGGGAGAAGATCCCCCACTGCCTGTCTCATTGGGGAACCAGGGAGGTGAACGGGCCTGTGAATTTGTAACATGTTACACCCTGAATATGGGTGTAACATGTTATGCCCCATACACACGATCGGATATTCCGATGGAAAAAGTCAGATCGGATTATGTTGTCAGAAAATCCGATCGTGTGTGGACTCTAGAGGGCTTTTTCCGTCGGAATTTGAGAGCAGGATCTAAAATTTTCCGACAACAAAATCCGTTCTGACTTTTTCTGATCACGTGTAGAGAATTCCGACGCACAAAGTGACATGCATGCTCAGAAGAAATTTGGAGACGAAAGCTATTGGCTACTGGCCTCTACGTAGTCCCATTGTACGTTTTCTACGTCACCTCGTTCGGAACGACTGGATTTTCTGACAATTTTGTCCGACCGTGTGTGTGCAACACAAGTTTCTGACGGATTTTGTGGTCGGAATGTCCGACCGTGTGTACGGGGGCTTACAAAAAGGTGAGCTCCTTTAAAGCGAAATTAAGGTTCCACTGTTGTTCATATGCTCTTCTGCACAGGGCTGGTGCAAGGATTATTGAAACCTCATTTTGCTGCCCCCTTGGCTAAACCCCTGATTCCACCCCCTTTTCCCTACCCATCAAACGCAGCCCCATCAGCGCCCATCAAATGCAGCCTCACGAGCGGCTATCAAATGCAGCCTCACCAGTGCCCCTCAATGCAGCCTCACCAGCGCCCATCAAATGCAGCCTACCAGCGCCCCTCAATGCAGCGTCACCAGCGCCCATCAAATGCAGCCTTTACCAGCGCCCATCAAATGCAGCCTTTACCAGCGCCCATCAAATGCAGCCTTTACCAGCGCCCATCAAATGCAGCCTCACCAGCGCCCATCAAATGCAGCCTCACCAGCGCCCATCAAATGCAGCCTACCAGTGCCCTTCAACGAATGTTTGTTTGCTTCCATTCATTCAGGAGTCGAGACACAGAAACAGTCCGCCGCCGCTGTGCCTCTGACACCATGTGCAAATGGAGCGGTGCCTGCCTGCTAATGCTGAGACTTTGTTTCTTGCTGCAGAGAGACAAGAGTAGGAACACCAGTGGTCGGGTGCCCTAGGCAGCAGTTTGCCTAGTGGTAGCACCGGCCCTGCTTCTGCAATAAAATACATTTACTACCTGTTTGCATAACCCCTGGCATGTGAGCTGAGCTGTGCATGTTCACATCAGCTTGCAGCGACCAGCTTGATCTTTGTGTGTCAGAATGATGACCTTCCACGCTGTGGGATGATAGGGACTGTTGGAGTTAATTGTAGCTAGCTATAGTTCTGCTTTAAATGTCATATGACTTCCACGCACAAAGCTCCCGATCAGCCATCATTTGTCTTTCTGACGGCTTCCATACTGCAGGGGGTGACATCACCATCCTTCTGATGAGATCCCAAAGTAGATGCTCCTTCCCAGTGCAAAAATGTTGATTTCTTGTTATTCCCCAGAATGGAGGGATGGTGATGTCACCATTGCCTAGGGAAAGGTAAGTATAATAAATACATTTCCCTTGCTTGCCCTTCAAACAGCGTTTTAAAGGAAATATAATCTCAAGAACTAAACTGTATTATATTGCTGCTTACCAGTCCTTAGATGTGGTGGCTGCATTTGTTTTCAGGTTAAAAACATTTTCAGGCAGTACAGAAAATACCTGTTAATCTTGCCAGAAATGCAGTGTTCTTGTCACTTCCTATGAACTGAACTAAAAGCACAATATATTGTTCCTTCTGTAAACTGCTTATTCCCCTTCCTTGGGTAATAGACATGAATTAAGAAAGACTTGTATGAAGTTCAGAGGGTGTGAAAACTTTTTCAAGCAATTCTTCAGCAGGGTCAGGGAAGCTGGTCAGAGTTGATGGGAAGATGGATGGAGCCAAATACAGGGCAATCTTAGAGAAAACCTGTTATGCGGCGTACACACTCTCGGACTTTCCTGCGGGATTGTCTGCCGGACCTAGTCCAGCGGACAAACCGCCAGACTTTCCAGCGGAGTTCCACCGGACTTTCCGACCGGACCACCCGGACTTTTCCGGCGGACAATCCGTGGGAAAAAGTCTGCGGGATTTTGAAATGAACGGACTTGCCGACACACGATCGGAAAGTCCGTTCATTTAGAACGTGACTCCAGGTAGACGGGACTAGCGAAGGCAGCGAATGCCGCCGTGCTAGCACCGTTGCCTGGTATGGATTTAAAGGGGACTCCCTACGCTGAAAAAACGGTGTTGGAGTCCCCCCCAAATCCATCTCAGACCCTTATCAGAGCACGCAGCATGGCCGGTCAGAAAAGGGGGTGGGGACGAGCGAGCGTCCCACCTCCTGAGCCGTACCAGGCCGCGTGCCCTCAACATGAAGGGTGCCCTGGGGAAAGGGGGGCCCTGCGGCCCCCCCACCCCAAAGCACCTTGTCCCCATGTTGATGAGGACAAGGGCCTCTTCCCGACAACCCTGGCCATTGGTTGTCGGGGTCTGCGGGCGGGGGGCTTATCGGAATCCAGGAGCCCCCTTTAATAAGGGGGCCCCCAGATACCGGCCATCCACCCTATGTGAATGAGTATGGGGTACGATGTACCCCTACTCATTCACCTAAGGTTTAAAAGTGTAAATAAAAAAACACACAATTTTTTTAAATATTTTATTGCACAGCTCCGGGGGTCGTCTTCTGTCTTGGGAGGGCCTTCTCGCCGGACTCCTCCTCTCTCTTCTGCTCTTTTACCTAGCTCTTTCACGAGCAGAGGAGCCCGGCTTTCTTCTTTGTCGCCGCCGCCGTCGTCTGGGGGTCTCGTTCCGCCTTCGGGGGTCTCTTCTGTTTCTTCCGCTGTCGCCGCCTTCTGCCTCGTCGTCGTCTTCGCCTTCTTCTTTTTCTTCCGATGTTGACTCGTCGCTCTCAGAGCGATGCTGGGACTGTGACATCATATGGGGGCGGGGTCACCATGTGACATGAGCCAGTGGCCCCACCCCTTGTCTCTATATAAGTCACAACACTGCGTGTCTCTGCCATTCCGGCCAGAGAGAGTGACGAGTCAACATCGGAAGAAGAAGAAGAAGGAGCAGACGACGGATGACGCCCAAAAAAGATTGATAGCAGGTTCTCTATTTTTCCGAAGAAGAAGAAGAAGGAGCAGACGACGGATTTCCCGCCAGCAAAAGATTGATAGCAGGTTCTCTATTTTTCCGTCTGAAAAAGTTCCTATCCGAAAATGCGTTCGTCTGTATGCAATTCCGACATGCAAAATACCTACGCATGGTCAG
Source organism: Lithobates sylvaticus (assembly GCA_028564925.1). Lineage (NCBI taxonomy): Eukaryota > Metazoa > Chordata > Amphibia > Anura > Ranidae > Lithobates > Lithobates sylvaticus. The sequence continues at coordinate 529,686,933 of CM053027.1, read as the reverse complement.
AAACAATTTGACGCATGCTCGGAAGCATTGAACTTCATTTTCTCAGCTCGTCGTAGTGTTGTACGTCACCGCGTTCTTGACAGTCAAAAGTTCAGAGAACTTTTGTGTGACCATGTGTATGCAAGGCAAGCTTGAGCGGAATTCTGTCGGGAAAAAACATCCAAGTTTTTTCTGACGGAAATTCTGATCGTGTGTACGGGGCATTAGAATGGCCCAGTCAAAGTTCAGACCTAAATCTAATTGAGAATCTGTGGCAAGACTTGAAAATTGCTGTTCACAGATGCTCTCAATCCAATCTGACAGAGCTTGGGCTATTTTGCAAAGAAGAATGGGAAAAATTTCGCTCTTTAGATGTGCAAAGCTAGTAGAGACATCCCCAAAAGGACTTGCAGCTATAATTGCAGCAAAAGGTGGTTCCACAAACTATTGACTCGGTGGCTGAATACAAATGCACACCACACTTTTCAGATATTTATTTGTAAATAATTTTGAAAAACAGTTCTTTTCCTTACCTTTCACAATTATGTGCCACTTTGTGTTGGTCTATCACATAAAATCCCAATAAAATAAATTTACATTTTTGGTTGTAACATGACAAAATGTGGAAAATTAACGGGTATGAATACTTTTTCAAGGCACTGTATATGGGTCATGGTACTGAATTCTATCCTTCTGACTCCCCCAAAGGTGACTTCCTTCCCCCTCCCCTTTTTTTTTTTTTCTAGTTTTTTTGCTTTCTCTCTTTCCCGTACTACCCTCTTTCCATAATATATATAGAAAAATTTGTTGGATGTGCACAGATCCAGGCAGGCTTGGGTATGTTTGACTTTTGTACATTTGTGCTTACTCTGCTCTGAGGTTTTCTGGGCATAGGTTTCTCCCCTGCACCCACTCTCAGAATCCAAAAGGTCTTTCTATACCCATTATACCAAGTCCTTTCTCTTTAGTTAGACTTCTGACATCTCCACACATGGATTCTGGTTGTTCAATGTGTTTTTTTGTATGTTATACTGTACACCTATGTGGATATTTTTATACTTTTGTAAATGTACCTTTGCAGTGAACTGACGTATATGTTAGACTCATGTATGGAGTCAATATTTTTTCTTGTTGTTTGCTGCAATCTCTTGAATTGTGCATTAATAATTCTCATGATTTTGTGTTGTACAAGGAAAATGAATGGCGCTGGAGGGACAGATAGGTCTAAATGGAATGATAAATATTCTATTGGGCATTGACTGCTGGTGCTCAATATTGTGGGGGGGGGGGGTTCAAACAACCCCCCCCCCCCTCTCGCACCAAGATCGCAGCACAGTGCTCTGTGAGTATCTTTTATAGCCAAAAGTGTTTTTTTTTTTTCATTTATATAATAAAACTTTAAAAAAACAGTGGTGGTCAAATACCACCAAAGGAAAGTTCCATTTGTGTGAAAAAAATTATAATGTTTCAGTACAGTGTTGCATGACCGCACAATTACCACTAAAATAGCGCAGTGCTAAATAGCAAAAAAATTACCTGGTCATGAAGGGGGTAAAACCTTCCAGAGCTAAGGTGGTTAAGCACCAATCACAATCTGCATGCAAAAGTTACCAAAGCTACTGTGTAAAACTTGGCATTTGTATTGACCATGATAGTAAAATCAAGATAAGCATCCTATTTTGTTTTATCATCCATTTTAGTATTGCATGGGATTATTTGATGCCTATTCATCTCCCCATCTGGCAGATGCTGTAAGTATTCCTAATGTAAGTTTTACCCATTTGAAACTAAGCTATTTTCCTATTCATTTTCCTTCCTCTTCCTATTCCTTGTTGGGCTTATTTGGGAATGCACCTTCATAAAGGATTCCATGTTTAGCTTTGATTTTGCAAATACGTCCAAATGCATATTTTTTCCGCTCTATCTAATGCTTAAACTGTGTACTTCACCTCCCAAATGCAACTTTCTTCTTTTTCAGCTGCAGAGAACTTTCTTATTTTGATATATATATATATATATATATATATATATATATATATATATATATATATATATATATATTGTGGGATATATATTGTATTCCGGCTCAGGTATACAACTGGGTGCTCCTCACCATGCCATTAGTACTGGTAACCCACAAAGGGCCTGCTTTAAATTCTGAAATGCCTCCTCAGCTTCGGGATTCCACTTGACCATGACCGACCCTCTACCCTTCACCAGGTCGGTCAGAGGGGCGGCCATGGGGGCAAAGTTAGTTATGAACCGTCTGTAATACCCCGTAATGCCCAGGAAGGCCCTCACTTGTTTTTTATTGATCGGTTGGGCCAATTTTTGAATTGCCTCAACCTTATTGGTCTGTAGCAGGGCCTTTATCATTTCCTCCATCTTCAGTGCCCACTGAATCCACCATGTGTGGGAGATTAGCATGTGGGGAATCTCCTTTTCTGAATGACAGTCAGCAAAACAGGCCCCTTTTCTTAAAAATCTGGCGGATGTCAGGTTTATTTGCAGGAGGTTTGCAAAGTAAAAACAAACAAACAGTAAATGAAATCCTTGCTGTCCGGGGCGAACTAAACAAATAGCCTCCTCTCTATACAGTGTGGGGCTGGTCCCCATCACCCACAAAACATACGGAAAAGCAAACCTTTTTTAGTCCAACAGCCAGAGCTCCTCTCACTCAGGTTCCTTCCTGAGTCTCAAAACCAGAGCCCTGCTGTGCTCTCTTTTTGGATATTCAAAGTCCAGCTGACTGTGGACTCCAGTGGACTCGAACATCTGGACCGGAACCCAGCCTGCCACAGAGGCTGGAAAAAACGGGCCGGATTTTGGTTTAGTCCCTTACAATGGCACGAATGCGAGGTGAAATGTACCTATTATCATGTATCTCACCTCGCATACTGTCACAATATATATACTGTAGATATACCCATTTAGATTTTTATTGTTCTGTTGTTATGCTTTGCGTCTATCTATTAAGTTCTTGTGGTAAAACCAAGGAAGCTTAGACTTCTGAAGTGTATCAATGCTTTACTAAACATGGAAAAATCTGCACATACAAACTGTAGGATGAACAATACAATACAACACAACTTATAGCTTCACATATAAGCATGTATAATATGTACACATTAAGTAAATTAAACAGTTACTCAACTTAGGGGTTAAGATGTCCTTCATAGTTCCTTGTTGAAAGTCCAACTCACAAAAGCGTCTCCAACGTTATCCAGCTTCTGGAAGCCACCTTGTCCTTTGTCCTTCCAAAACACAACTGTCCCTCCGTCCCAAAACACATGTCTCCTTCAAACCCTCTCCATGCCCCTCCCACCCACTTCCTGCAAACACCAACTTCCTCTACAAAACCTAGCTAGCTGGTTTATTTACATATCAATGGAGGGGGAAAGGGCCTTTGTAGACATGCTGTTACTAAATCTAAACTCTATATTTGCAATAAAGTCACTATACAAATGCCAATAGCAACACATACCACCTCTTGACTTTATAGGATAATATAGGAAACTTCTTAAAGCCTTTTGTCCAGGAAAGGGCAAAATAAACCCCCCGTATAAATGGGAGGAACAAATTCCCTTTCGACCCCCATCTTGTGGGCGGTCAGACGATTGGTTTGTCCCTGGAAGGCTCCAACATTACTTTTGAGCAGGGTTAACAATGTCTTTTTGGTAGTTTGTAAAGAAAGTCCCAGATGAAAAGTCTCTTTTCTTCTTGGTCATAAGGAAAATGCTCAGATAAAAAGTCCACTCCAATTCAGCCACCTTTCCTCAGGCTCTCTTCTGGTCTGTTTCATCCCATCCAGTATGGTCATCTGCTCTGCCTGCTCCACCTCTCGATGCTCAATACCTGAAAAGAGTAAGAGACAAAGCAGATTATATGTTCCTTCCAACTGTGCCAAAAAAATCTGCCCATTTCTAACTGCAAAACTATTGTAGGGTGCCCACTGTTGCCTTGAAACACTTTCACGGAAAGGCATTGACTTCCACCGTAACGAATAAACTTGCATGTCTCTCCGTGCTTTCCTGGGAAGCACACAGGCCTGCTGTTGTTCAGTCTTCACAGCATGGCACATTTTTGCAAAATGCCCCATTTTATGGCAACAGAAACACTTAATGTGACTGAATCTACCATTGCCAACCATTTGCTTCCACTTCTTAAACAATGCTGGTGTAGGAATCCCATCTATTTCCTCTCTAGGGACCCCCACCTTAAGTAAATCAATCCACATGTGTCTCCTGGAGATCATAGGCCTTGCCTTCCTTGTATCTGACTCAACTCGGTCATTTGAGCTAATCAAATCCTCTGCTTCCCGGTTATGAGAAGTAACAGTGGCACATGTCCTACTTCTGCTTACAGGCTTTGGGCCTTTGTCCTTTGTTAGGGCATCATTAGACTTGGCCATGAGGGCTGCACACCGCTCATTCAAATCTTCAGCTCGGCCAACAAGGGTTTGAACACACTTCGAAGCCACTGCAGGTTTAACTTTGATTACCCTCCTTTCTAAATCTTTTGCCTTGCTTGCAGTTTCTTCCAAACACTTGGATGCCACTGCAAGCTGCTCCTTCAGTAAATCTCTTTCTAATTCCGCCTTTTCCCTCTTTTCAGATTCAATATGTAGAGCATGCAGGAAGGGCAAACCAAACACAGCAATTGCCCGCATCTCTCCCTTACCGAACCCAAAACGTTTGAGACTAAAATCTGAGGAAAGATCAGAGACTCCATCCCCCCAAGCTCTGTTCAAAGGTGAAGCATATCTAGCCAGCTCCTTTGCAACAGGCATCCACTGACTATTTCTGGCCCAGATAGGAAGGGTGCACGCCTTCAAGTCCTCCTGGACACCAGAAATCTCTGCAGCCTTACTCCTCCTAAACAGTGTACGCAGCATTTTTCCCCCAGCACACGCAACAAAACACACAATATAAAACAGGTCTGCTTCAGTTGAAATTTTAGCACAAATCACGGCCAAGCCCCCAACTGTTCTGCTTGTGTCTATCTAGCAAGTTCTTGTGGTAAAACCAAGGAAGCCTAGTCTTCTGAAGTGTATCAATGCTTTACTAAACAGGGAAAAATCTGCACATACAAACTGTAGGATGAACAATACAATACAACACAACTTATAGCTTCACATATAAGCATGTATAATATGTACACATTAAGTAAACTAAACAGTTACTCAACTTAGGGGTTAAGATGTCCTTCATAGTTCCTTGTTCAAAGTCCAACTCACAAAAGCGTCTCCAACGTTATCCAGCTCCTGGAAGCCATCTTGTCCTTTGTCCTTCCAAAACACAACTGTCCCTCTGTCCCAAAACACATGTCTCTCTCAAACACTCTCCATGCCCCTCCCACCCACTTCCTGTAAACACCAACTTCCTCTGCTCATCTTCTATCTGGTTTATTTACATATCAATGGAGGGGGAAAAGGCTTCTGTAGACATGCTGTTACTAAATCTAAACTCTATATTTGCAATAAAGTCACTATACAAATGCCCATAGCAACACACCCCCTGAGAATCTGTCTGTAATTCTTGTCATTCCAAAATTAAATGTGCAACAAGTTGTCAATGTGGCAGCATATTTGTGTTGTGTTTCTCCTTCACCAGTTCCTATAAGTTTGTACATGACCCCTGTAGCTTTAGGCACTGTGGAGAAACTATCATATATGTTCTCAACAGAGGCACTGAAATCACCCCATATTTTATATGGCAGCATGCGAACCTTCTAATGTAAACAAACAGCAGGTGCTTGTACACTATTAGATTAGGGTCACACTACTGCATGTTGGGCAATTTCCCGACATGCACAGAAACATGCTCCTATTTAGCAGATGTGTGGTGGTGCCATTGATTGTTAATGGCACCTCAATGCATCTGCTAATGCACACATTGCCACATGTGCCAAAATGCATGGTACTGCACATTTTTGGAAAAGAGTCAGGGACTTTCCACATTCTCGTAAGTAGTGCAGTCTATTGAAATGAATGGGCTGCCCTACATGGGAACGGTTGCACCTGTATGGTGGGAACCAAGACTTAGACACCATGTAATTGGGCATTGCAAAATCTTTCCTGGGAACCCCCGCCCCCCCAGTGTACCCATATAACCCTGCCCATTCCATGAAAAAGTGTTAATAAAAAAAACACAAGACAGGTTGTTAAAGTAGTTTATTAGACAGCTCCGGGGGTCTTCTTCCGACTTCGGGGGTCTTCATGCCGGGCACCTCCGCTATCTTCTGCTCTTTTACTAGCGGAGGAGCCTGGCTTTCTCCATTGTCGCCGCCATCCGGGGGTCTTCTTCCGACTTTGGGGGTCTTGTCTTGCTCATTGTTTCTTCTGCCGGGCCTTGGCTATCTTCTTGCAGCTTTTTTACTAGCGTTGGCCCGGTCTTCTGGTTCGTCGCTGACGCTGTGGCCGCCCTCTTCTTTTTCTTCTATTCGTCTTCTTCCTTCCGATGTTGACATGACGCTCTCTCCAGTCGCAATGCCAGGGACGCGTTGCGCGGCGACTTATATAGGGATAAGGGGCGGGGTCACCGGGTGATGTCACACGGTGACCCCGCCCCTTATGATGTCACAGTCCCCGGGGGACTGGGGCATAAAGTTGAAGAACATTTGTACGAAACATGTCGGGTACATAGCCTGCTGGCCCGATCTACCACGCTTTTTTTTTACCATTTGTCTGCACGCATCTTCATTGATGTTTGGTACTATTTTTTATATCTTTTTATTTTAATATTTTTTTTTACCGGAGTGACCGGCAGAGGTTTTTTTTCCTTTATATTTTTTTCTCCATGAATTATCTTATGTGTGGATGACTACATTTCTCTCTGAGCTGGAGTTTGGATGGTGACATCTCATATTGGATATCCTGGATGCACGTATCGCTGAACGCTGTTTGACGTTTCATTACTCTTGTTGGAGGAGCGATTGTCGCTGATTATTTTCACGCTTGATTGACTCACCACTACGGTGTGTGGGTCCACATCTTGGGGTAAGAGTACCCATTACCTTTATCTGATGTCAGTTGAAATCTCCTTTTTGCTTTATGTTGGATGAGAAACTGCATGCACTTGTATGTCATTCTACACACTTGAATTCCCTTGTATGAAGTCTCCCTGTGGAGGAATTTATACACTGTTAAAGGGACGTCATTGATCACTATAATATGGACTTTATTGAGTTTTTACTTTACCATTGATTTTCATGTCACGTTAATCATCAAATTTCATTTGTATGTAGTTTATTATACTGCTGTTACACAGTGGACACTTGATATTTGCACATATTTGTGGCTGTCTTACCTTGTTTTAGGCTGTGTCAGGCTAATTCCAAGGTTTATATCACCTGTTTATTTTGTAATTTTATTTCACTTGTTTAGTAGGTATATATTTTTTTTTTCTTTGGAAAACCATTTCCTTAAGCAAGTTTTTTTTCACTAGCGCTGCATTTTTTATTTTCTGTTTTGTTTTTACAATTGTATCATTGTTGAAGCTGGGTGCTACATTACACATTTGAAACATTGGTAGCGCAATTATATTTTTTGTTTTATATTCAATAAATGTTTCCTACTCTAATACCTTCTACTTCCTTGGATGATCTAAGTGCAACCGCCAGTGACTCCATCATTAGGGCAAAGAGAAAGGGGGAAAGGGGACACCCTTGCCTCGTGCCTCTACCCACTGAGAAGAAAGGGGAAATAGTCAGGCCCAGCCTAATTGCCACTCTTGGATTTCTATACAGTAAATATAGCCACTGCCTAAAGACCTGTCCAAAACCCATCACATCCAAAACCTGAAGCATAAACTGCAAGTCGACTGAGTCGAACGCCTTTTCTATGTCGATCGACACTATGACTCTGTTTGGTGACTCATTATTTGGAAATTGAAGGTGTGTAAAGTGTCTCCGTAGGTTCATGTCTGTAAACTTGCCAGGCATAAAACACGTCTGGTCTATTGACCAGGGAGGAAACAACTCCAGCAAGCCTATTGGCCAACACCTTTGTTACGTTTTTGAGGTCCATGTTTAACAGAGCTATGGGTCGATAAGATAAGAATTCTAGGGGGTCTTTACCGGGCTTTAATAATAAAACCATATATGCATCCAGCATAGAGTCCGGGAGCCTATTCAGACTTCAGCATTGTGTCAAAAGTATATTGAGTCTAGCGGCCAACACATCTGCATAAGACTTGTAAAACTCAGTGGGAAACCATCAGGCCCTGGAGCCTTATGAGGAGGGAAGGAAAAAATGTCTGCCATTATCGCTTTAGTTGTGATCTTGTCATTAAAGGCTGCCTGGTCCGCTTCAGACAACCTCAGGAGGGCTAAGCCCTCCAAGAGGGCATGCAGGGCCGAGGACTCATATGCCGGAATAGGAGTCTATAGGGTGGAGAAGAAATCGGTGAACTCTGTCAGTATAGCAGAGGGTTCACTAACAAGGTCCCCACCCCTGCCCTAAAGATCGGATATTGGACATCTGATTTAGTCTGCCACCAGTCATGCCTGCAATTTCCCATTTTTATCACCCTCCGAAATGATCGAGTTTGCTCTATGAGCTGCCTCTGTATGGGCTAGATTGAAGAAGTGTAGGGAAAGAAGACACCTGGCCCCCAGCAGAGACGAAAAGGATGTATCTGAAGGATGGTCGGCATGTTCCCCTGCACATTCCCTTTCTTTGTCTTGTAGCAGCTGGATCTCAGCATTATGAGCCACCCTCTGTTTTGATGGCAGAGATACACTCGCCTCAAACCACTGCCTTGAATGCATCCCATACCACGGGGGGGGGGTCCGCAGACTCCTCATTAGTAGACCAATAAGAGGTGACCGAATCCTGTATGCAGGACGATACCTGCTCATTCTAAAACCAACCTGGAGAAAGCCTCCCATCCTCCTCCTTGCTGGAAAGCTGAGAGAGAGACAGGGGTTTATGATCAGATATGCCCCCAGCCAGGTATGTGTATATGGTAACAAGGCGGAATTACTGTAGGCCAAATCTATCCGGGCCGACGAGCGTTGGGTTGCCCAGACATGCAAGTAGAATCTACCTGAAGGGTTCCTAGATCGCCTCAGCTCAGTCAGCCCAGTGACCGAAGCCCAGGAGAGTTGATCAGCCAACCCCGCCCGCAGGATTCGATGAGTCCAAGGCATCTAAAATGGCCTTGAAATCACCCATCGATATCAGTGGGAGATGAGCGAAGTGAGCCAGCTTAACAGAAAGGTCATACAGTAACTGAACATTGAATGGAGGGGGTAAGTATACATTCACCACTAACAATTTATAGTAACAAATATCCAAGACCACTGCCACATCTCGCCCCCCCCGGGTGTGAGAACACCTGGTGTATAGTACACAGAATAGCCTTACTGATGAGAATTGATACTCCTCTAGCAAAAGTGGAAAACGTAGCATGGAAGGCTTTTTGAATTCAGGGCCTCCGCAGAGCATCCAGGTGCGTCTCTTGCAGGAAGGCGACATGTGGCTTGGATTGCTTGAGCAGCTGGAACACTGAGGCTCTCTTGAATCTGTTATTCAACCCTCTAACGTTCCAAGATACCATTTTAACATAACTAGCCATTCAAGTGCATTTCAAACTCTTCATACCAGGAGCCTGGGTGCAATACCCTATATAGTGTTATAGTACTTTTAGAGATATGGGAACAATGCCAAACGTAGTCAGCGCTAGATGTCCAAGATGAGTGGTGAGCTGAGTTAAAACAATCCCCCCCTGCCATTATACCAGAACCAAACTGGAAAAGAAAACAAAGTCCAGTATGTAGCTTGATCCCAAACCCGAACCAAAAATAGTGCTGAACATTTTAACCGCACAACCAACTGTTCGACAACTCTAGGTAATTTTCTTGTGTTTCCACACGGATAGAAAAGGATCATGGAGCACAGTGATGACATAATGTGAACTGGAGAAAGAAATTGGAGCCGATGATCTCCTGGCGCCATCTACTGATGCTAAATAGTAATGACAACTGAACAGTTGTAAGTGAAAAACCAAATGGATGATAAGATCCATGGGTATAACAGCAACATGGAGGTCCAGGGAAAAGGCACAACAGATTGCAATAGCACGTGGGATCCAAAATCTCCAGGGTCCATCTTGGAATAGTGAAACAGCAAAACAAGGATAGCGGTGTAGATTTAGGGATTTCTGTCAGGACACTCACTGGCCTCAAGTGGGTTATCAAAGAATTTAACAGCTCCCTTATATTGCACCTGTAGCCTGCTGGGATAGAGCCTACTTTATTGGATTGCTTTATCTTTCAACCTCTTCCTGACATCATTAAAGGAGCGCCTCTTTTTTTGGGTTTCAGCTGAGAAATCGGAGAACAACATTACTCGAGTGTTCTCAAATCGCAGCTCCTGGTGTTTTCCTCGATTCTGCCAGAATCATATCCCGGTCTCGATAATGTAGGAACCTGACCAGAAAGGGCCTTGGGAATGCACCAGGGGGGCGGACACCTGTGGGAACTCTATGAGCTTGTTCCACCACATAGGTGGGGGCAGGTAATCCAGTGCCAGGATCTATTTAAAGAACTGCTCTGCAAACATGATGGTCTTGGAGCCCTCAGCCCCCTCCAGCAGCCCCACCACTTGCACATTATCCCTTCTCTGTCTGTCCTCAGCGTCATCCGCCCTGTGTTGGAGTGATCTTACCATCTCTTTTAGCTCAGCTAGCTGCGAGCCCTGTGAGTGGGATGCATCTTCCACTTCAGAGATTCTGTCCTCTGCTGTTGTAAGTCTGCCACGGATTTTATCCAGGTCATGTCTTATGAGCGTGAATTCGGTGGCCAGGTGATCCATGTTCACCATCACCGCAGCCTGGCTAGCATCAAAAGCCTCCAGGATGGGTCTGGTGTTGGCTTCCAGGGTAATATCCAGCTCTGGAGAAGCAGATTGTGAAGCCTCCTGGCTGAGAACCGCTGCAGCTGCTGCTTTCTCCATCCTCTGTGCCTGCTTTTTTTTGGGGTGCTCTGTGAGGTCTGCACAGGAGGTAAGATGGCGGAGGCGAGGCCTTGTCCCGGGCCTCGTGTGAAGTGGGTCTGGCGCTGTGTTTGCTGGACTTTCTTCCTGTTTTTGGGCACCGCCTGGAATTAACCACTTCAGCCCCACTTCAGCCCCGGACCAATTGTCAGCTTAAGGACCAGAGGTCTTTTTTCAATTTCGCACTGCACTACTTTAACTGGTAATTGTGCGGTCATGCAGTTTTGTAACGAAACGAAATTTGCGTCCTTTTCTTCCCACAAATAGAGCTTTCTTTTGATGGTATTTGATTGCCTCTGTGATTTTTATTTTTTGCGATATAAACGGAAAAAGAGCGAAAATTTTGAAAAAAAAAGAGATTTTCTACTTTTTGTTATAAGAAAAATCTAATAAACTCAATTTTAGTCAAACATTTGGGCCAAAATGTATTCAGCCACATGTCTTTAGTAAAAAAAATGCCAATAAGCGTATATTTATTGGTTTGCGCAAAAGTTATAGCGTCTACAAACTAGAGTACATTTTCTGGAATTTACACCGCTTTTAATTTATGACTGCCTATTTCATTTCTTGAGGTGCTAAAATGGCAGAGAAGTACAAAACCCCCCCAAATGACCCCATTTTGGAAAGTAGACACCCCAAGCTATTTGCTGAGAGGCATGTTGAGCCCATTGAATATTTTTTTTTTTTTAGTCCCAAGTGATTGAATAAAGACAAAAATAAAAAATAATTTTTTTTTCTTCAAAAAGTTGTCACTAAATGATATATTGCTCACACATGCCATAGTTATATGTGGAATTGCACCCCAAAATACATTTTGCTGCTTCTCCTGAGTATGGGGATACCACATGTGTGGGACTTTTTGGGAGCCTAGCCGCGTACGGGGCCCCGAAACCCAAGCACCGCCTTCAGGATTTCTAAGGGTGCAAATTTTTGATTTCACTCCTCACTACCTATCACAGTTTCGAAGGCCATAAAATGCCAAAATAGCACAAAACCCCCCCAAATGACCCCATTTTGGAAAGTAGACACCCCAAGCTATTTGTTGAGAGGCATGGTGAGTATTTTACAGCTCTCATTTGTTTTTGAAAATGAAGAAAGTAAAGAAAAAAAATTTTTTTTTTATTTTTTCAATTTTCAAAACTTTGTGACAAAAAGCGACATCTGCAAAATACTCACAATACCTCTCAGCAAATAGCTTGGGGTGTCTACTTTCCAAAATGGGGTCATTTTGGGGGGTTTTATGCCATCTGGGCATTCCATGGCCTCCGAAACTGTGATTGGCAGTGAGAAGTGAAATAAAAAAATTACTCCCTTAGAAAGCCTGAAGGCGGTGCTTGGTTTTTGGGGTTCCGTACGCAGCTAGGCTCCCAAAAAGTCCCACACATGTGGTATCCCCGTACTCAGGAGAAGCAACAGAATGTATTTTGGGGTGTATTTCCACATATGCCCATGACATGTTTGAGCAATATATCATTTAGTGACAACTTTTTGTAAAAAAAATATATATATTTTTTTTTTTTTCATTATTCAATCTCTTGGGACAAAAAAAAAAAATATTTAATGGGCTCAACATTGCTCTCAGCAAATAGCTTGGGGTGTCTACTTTCCAAAATGGGGTCATTTGGGGGGGGTTTGAACTGTCCTGGCATTTTATGCACAACATTTAGAAGCCTATGTCACACGTCACCCACTCTTCTAACCACTTGAAGACAAAGCCCTTTCTGACACTTTTTGTTTACATGAAAACATATTTTTTTTTTGCAAGAAAATTACGTTGAACCCCCAAACACTATATATATTGTTAAAGCAAAGGCCCTACAGATTAAAATGGTGGGTGTTGCATTTTTTTTTTCCACACAGTATTTGCGCAGCGATTTTTCAAACGCATTTTTTGTGGAAAAAATACACTTTTTTTTATTTTAATGCACTAAAACACACTATATTGCTCAAATTTTTGATGAAATAAAAAATATGATCTTAGGCCGAGTACATGGATACCAAACACGACATGCTTTAAAATTGCGCACAAACACGCAGTGGCGACAAACTACATACATTTTTTTAAAGCCTTTAAAAGCCTTTACATGATACCACATTAGATTCACGGAGGAGGTCTACTGCTAAAATTACTGCCCTCGATCTGACCTTCGCGGTGATACCTCACATGCATGCTGCAATTGCTGTTTACATATGACGCCAGACCAACGCTTGTGTACGCCTTTGCGCAAGAGAAGGGGGGGCAGGGGTGCTTTTTTTTTTTTTTTTTTTTTAGTTTTTTTTTTATTTATTTAGCTTTTTTATTCTATTTTTAAACTGTTCCTTCCATTTTTTTTCTTTGTTATGATTTTTATTGTTATCTCAGGGAATGTAAATATCCCCTATGATAGCAATAGGCAGTGACAGGTACTCTTTTTTTGAAAAAATTGGGGTCTATTAGACCCTAGATCTTTCCTCTGCCCTCAAAGCATCTGACCACACCAAGATTGGTGTGATAAAATGCTTTCCCAATTTCCCAATGGCGCGGTTTATATCCGGGAGGGGGGACATTCCCTCCTACTGCTTGTAAAAGCAGTCTAGAGGCTAATTACCCGCTAGAATTGCTTTTACATGAAAGCCGATCACTGGCTGAAAAGAATGATACCAAGATGATACCTAAACCTGCAGGCATCATTCTGGTATAACCATTCAAAGTCCAGCAACATACTGGACATATATTGTAATCTTTTTTTTTTTCATGCAGCCTCTTGGCTGAACGAAAAAAAGAGATTGATTGGTGGGTATGCCCACCATTAGAATACCTCCCTTCATCCACCCACTTCTAATGATGGGCATACATGCACCATTTATATATGCCGATGCATGGGGGCATCCTCCCGCAAAAGTTATGCCGTGTACACACGGTCGGAATTTCGACCGTATGTACGTGGCATTAGGAGCCAATCGCTCCTCCGCCCCCCCCCTGCTGCCCCCATGCTTCGGCACATATGCTCTTTTTTTTAACTGTGGTGGTGAAATCACCTCCTACAGCGTTGGAGTCGCGGCTTTATGTATCGTGGGAGCAAACGCTGTTGCTGTCAAGATAAATAAATCCGCGCTGCAACTGAATGGCGCACCTGAAAACAAAAAAATGCTTAACACTAAAACACAGTAAACAAAATTACATACCTGAAAAGCAAGCATGATAAAACATGATAAAACATAATAAAACATTGCAGAATAGAATGGAGTAAAAAAAGAGCAACAATAGAGAGAGAGAGAGAACAATAAAACGACAACTATTTTTGTTTTTTTTATTTTTTTGAGATTCACAGGTAAAAAAGCTCCTGACTGTTAGCGACTGAATCAAAACGCTACCACAAAAAAAATGTTAGCGATCGCAGGGATCAGGCCTGACTCTGCGAACACTGCAGTTATGTGTGCTTAGTGTTTTGTAAGTGACAGTGATCGATCGATACTGCACTTGGGTGGGCTGGGCTGGGCGGAGGGGGAAAACGCAGGTGCGAGCAGGTATCTGGGCTGATCCCGCTAACAATGCGTTTTTTTGGAACCCTAAACTGCTGGGACGCTAGTATAGATCTGATCAGATCAGATATTGATCTGTTCAGATACTATACCACTAAGGGAGGTGTATGCTTTGCGCGTGGGTGTTTGCGGTACTGGCACTAACCTGGGGCGACGCAGACCTTATTTGACCCTAAAACCTAATTGATATCACCCGCCGGGCGATCAGGGGGTTAAACCGTTATTGGGTACTAAATGGCGGGTGCCCTGACAGTATAAAAAACAAGCTAACTAACCAGCGTCACCCGTAACAGTAATACAAAAAAAAACTGGTTACCTAGCGACACTAATGCAGCGATCAGAAAAACGATCGCTTAGTGACACTGGCAAAAGGGGGTGAAAGGGTTAACTAGGGGCAATCAGGGGGTTAAACCTTTATTAGGTAATATATGGGGGTACCTGACGCTATATAAAAACCTGACGGGGAACCTAAATAACGAAATAACTAACTGGCTAACCAGCGTCACCAGTGACAGTTATACGGTGATTACTGGTGAAAGGGTTAACTCTAGGGGCAATCAGGGGGTTAAAACCTTTATTTAGGTTGTAATATGGGGGTACCTGACCTATAAAACTATTTATGAACCTATATAAAACATGGCGGTTAAAATAAAAAAAAAATGGTTACCTAGCGACACAATGCAGCGATCAGAAAAACGATCGCTTAGTGACACTGGGAAAAGGGGGTGAAGGGGTTAACTAGGGGCAATCAGGGGGTTAAACCTTTATTAGGGGGGGGTAGGGGGCTACCTAGGACCTAAAACTAACTGCCCTGACAGTTATTACAGTCACACTGACACTAAATGCAGTGATCAGTAAATAAATGATCACTGCAATTAGTGACACTGTGACTGGGGGGGGAGGGGGTGATCTGGGGGGTGATCAGGGGGTGACAGGGGGGTGGAATATGTGCCTAACTGTACTGGTGTCAGTGTAGTGTTGTGCACTAACCTCTACATGTTCGCCGCTCGGCGTCTCCGGTCACATAGACCGGCGCACCGAGCGTGACATCACTTCCGCCTTCCTGTCTATACAATAGACAGGAAGGGGAAGCTTTTCATTCGCCAGGAGCGATCGCGAGGGGGTGGCCAGAAACCACTGGCCGTCCCCTCGTCCCGGATCGCTCCTGAAGCGATGCCGACCGTCCCCGCCGGCGGAGGGGGGGGTCCGATCGGACCCCCCAACCGCCTGAAGAATGGCACGTACAGGTACGTGGTTCTGCCTGTACGTGCCATTCTGCCGACGTATATCTACATGGGGCGGTCGGCAAGTGGTCGGCAAGTGGTTAAAAATTGGTGCCCAAAGTGTCAATATTTTGTGTGGCTGACATTATTTTCCAGCACTGCTTTAACTCACTTGGGCATGGAATTCACCAGAGCTTCACAGGTTGCCACTGGAGTCCTCTTCCACTATTCCATGATGACATCATGGATCTGGTGGATGTTAGAGACCTTGTGCTACTCCACCTTTCGTTTGAGGATGCCCTACAGATTCTCAATAGGGTTTAGGTCTGGAGTAGGGATGAGCCAAACACCCCCCTGTTCGGTTCGCACCAGAACCTGCGAACAGACCTAAAGCTTGTGTGAACTTTAGAACCCTATTAAAATCTATGGGACTCGAACATTCAAAATCAAAAGTGCTAATTTTAAAGGCTAATATGCAAGTTATTGTCATAAAAAGTGTTTGGAGACCTGGGTCCTGCCCCAGGGGACATGTATAAATGCAAAAAAAAGTTTTAAAAACTGACGTTTTTTCAGGAGCAGTGATTTTAATAATGCTTAAAGTGAAACAATAAAAGTGTAATATTTCTTTAAATTTCGTACCTGGGGGGTGTGTATAGTATGCCTGTAAAGGGGCGCATGTTTCCCGTGCTTAGAAGTGTCCCTGCACAAAGTGTCATTTTTTTGCTTTTTCTTTTTTTTTATCAATGACTTTCAATGACTGTTCTCTGTATTACGGGAGCCGACACGCGTGCCCAGCGGCCGTGATGTCCGCCGGGCACCCGTGATTGCCCGGTAACACAGCGGGACCGTGGATCTGTGTGTGTAAACACACAGATCAACGGTCCTGTCAGAGGAGAGCAGAGAAACACAGATCGGTCTCCTCCCCTTGTGAGTCCCCTCCCCCCACAGTAAGAATCACTCCCAGGGAACGTATTAACCCCTTCTGCCCCCCTAGTGGTTAACCCCTTCCCTTCCCTGCCAGTCACATTTATACAGTAATCAATGCATTTTTATAGCACGGATCGCTGTATAAATGTGAATGGTCCCAAAAATGTGTCAAAAGTATCCGATATGTCCGCCGCAATATCACAGTCACGATAAAAATCACAGATCGCCACCATTACTAGTTAAGAAAAATATAATAATAAAAATGCTATAAATCTATCCCCTATTTTGTAGACGCTATAACTTTTGCGCAAACCAATCAATATATGCTTATTGCGATTTTTTTTTACCAAAAATATGTAGAACGTATCGGCCTAAACTGAGGAAAAAAAATTTTTTTTTTATTTATTTTTTGGGGATATTTAGTATAGCAAAAAAGTAAAAAATATTGTTTTTTTTTTTTAAACTTGTCCCTCTTCTTTTGTTTATAGCGCAAAAAATAAAACCCGCAGAGGTGATCAAATACCACCAAAAGAAAGCTCTATTTGTGGGGACAAAATTATAACAATTTCATTTGGGCACAGTGTTGTATGACCGCGCAATTGTCATTCAAAATGTGACAGCGCTGAAAAGTGAAAAATGGCTTGGTCAGGAAAGGGGTGAAAATGCACTGTACTGAGGTGGTTAAATTGCTTTTTTTCCTGCAAAAATTACACTTTGTGCAGGGACAGTTCTAAGCATGGGAAACATGCACCCCTTTACATGCATACTATACACACCCCCCAGGTACGAAAATTTAAAGGACTATTACACTTTTATTGTTTCACTTTAACCACTTTCAGACCGGACCAATTTGCAGCCAAAGGACCAGGCCCCTTTTTGCGATTCGGCACTGCGTCGGTTTAACTGACAATTGCGCGGTCGTGCGACGTGGCTCCCAAACAAAATTGACGTCCTTTTTTTCCCACAAATAGAGCTTTCTTTTGGTGGTATTTGATCGCCCCTGCGGTTTTTATTTTTTGCGCTATATCAATCTTATTTTATTATTCATTAAATGTACAAACTAAGGCATTTTCAGGCAATTACATGGTTGCTCAAAAGTTGAATCACTTAATTAGTTCAACATAATTCTTATAAATGTCTTTACACGCAATTACTATTACTTCACCAAACAAAACAATACAAATAAAAAGCCAACACTCAGTACGAACACAACCAAAAAAAAAAAAAAATAAATAATAAAAAAAAAAAAAAAAAAAAAAAAAAAAGGGAAAAACACAGATTTATATCCCAACATTCCCCCTCTCCCTCCCCCCCCCTCCCCCTCCTCCCCCAGCCCCCTCCTTCTTTCCCAGTGTCGAAGCTCTGACTGTTGTTACCATGATCCGTATTATGTAGATTAATTTCTTGCCTTCGCTATTGTCTAATTTAACTATGTTTCTCTATATATCCTCCAAGGGGCCCATATCCGCATCCATTCCTCCTGATTGCCTAATTCATATGCTAAAAGTTTTTCTAATCTTTCTATATTGTCCATTTCTATAGCCCATTCCATTATTGTTGGGGACTGAGTTGAAAGCCAGTGCCTTGGTATAACCAATCTTGCTGCTGTCAACCATTGGCAGAGAAGACTTTTTTTTATGTTTTTATATGTGCCTGGTAGGATAGAGAGAAGGGTAATTTGAGGAATGTTGGGTATTACCTCCCCTGTGATTGTAGTATACATTTGTGTGATCTTTTCCCAGAAACTATGAATTTGGGGGCATTCCCACCAGATGTGGAGCAATGAGCCCCTATCTGTGTGGCAACGCCAACATATGTCTGATCTATCTGGATATATGGATATATACGCTGTAGAGTCACTGGGGTCCAGTACCACCTTGAAAGAATTTTATAGCTAGTTTCCTGTGCTTTAATTGCTATTGATGAGCAATAAATTAGATTAAACGCCTTCTCCCAGTCTTCCGCCTCGATTGGAACATTAATCTCCTTTACCCAGTTGTTTATAAATTCTGGTGGCTCCGAGTAGTATTTTGTGATAAGCATCTTATATATCTTAGAAAGAACATGTTTTGGTTTAGAATCTTGTAACAAAAGACTTTCAACTTGGGTTGGCTCTCTGTATAGGGATCTATTAGGTGAGATAGATGACCAAAAAGACATTAATTGCCAATATTCCATCCTTTGTATACCCGATGGTTGTTGCGTAGGAAATAGGTTTTGTAGGGAGGGGACTCTTCCTTGACAGAGAGTTTGACCCAATCTTAGGTGGGACTCTTTGTTCCAAATTAAAAAATGTGTACGGTTTACTGCCGGTGGAAAGTTGGGGTTGTCAAAGAGCGGGGTCATTGGTCCAATAAAGGAGGACAATTCTAGCTGTACAACTGTTTTTGCCCAAATTTTTAATAGATGAAATGTAAGGGGGGGCATATTTTTTTGTAGCTCTCGACCGATATCTCTGGTGGATAGGTTTAACCAAGGTATCGCCTTGAGGTCCAGTTGGTTTAAACCCTGTTCTATTTCTACCCATTGTTTAGTTTTAGAGTGATGGAACCAGTTCACTAGTCTAGTCAAAACTGCCGAAGCATAATAATAATACAGATCAGGTGCACCTACTCCTCCTTTATTCTTTGGGGCTAATAATAATTTCTTGCGTAATCTAGGTTTCTTGTATCCCCAGATAAATTTTACAAATGCTGTTTGTAAATTTGAGAAAAAAGATCTGGGGATAGGCACAGGGATAGTTTGAAAAAGGTATAAGAAGCGCGGTATTATATCCATTTTTAGTATATTGATCCTCCCAAACCATGAATGTTGCTTAGCATCATATTTTTTCAAATCTAGTAGAGTACGTTGCAAGAGAGGGATATAGTTCATTAGATAGAGGTTGATTGGGTCGGAAGGAATCTTAATACCTAAATATTTCAGCGCTTTTGAACAAATTTTTAACGAAAAATTGTTTCTTATATCTATAATTTGTTGTGATGTTAATGATATATTAAGGATTTCTGATTTCTGAATATTTACTTTAAAGTTACTCAAGGTTCCAAAGCGCTGGAATTCAGATATTATAGAAGGTAATGAAATATGGGGGTTAGTAACATAAAGTAATAGATCGTCAGCAAATAGAGCTAACTTTACTTCCTGTTCCTTAATTTTTATACCTGTTATAGATGGGTTCTGTCTAATTGCTGTTGCCAAATACTCCATCACTAAAACATAAAGTAGGGGGGAAAGTGGGCATCCCTGGCGTGTGCCATTTTGTATACTAACACTCGATGTCAGCGATCCATTAATCTTTATCCTGGCCGCTGGGCCAGTATAGAGTGCCATAATTTTATTAAATAGATTTTCCCCCATACCTATTTGTATTAATGCTTGTTTCAGAAAAGGCCATCCTACCCGGTCAAATGCCTTTTCTGCATCGACTGAAAAAAGGCATACTGGTATTTTAGCTGTTTTAGCGTGATTCATTAGGAGAAAAGTTTTAATCGTGTTATCGCGTGCTTCTCTTTCTTGAACAAATCCTACCTGGTCTGTATGTACTAGACCAGGGAGGAGAGGTTGAAGACGGAGCGCTATCAATTTGGCAAAGATTTTTATATCTACCCCAATCAGAGATATCGGTCGATAGCTGGAGCATAGTGTTGGGTCCTTGTCTGGTTTTGGAATCAAAGTAATATGTGATTCCAAAGACTGTTTTGGGAATTGGTTATTAAGAGAGATAGAGTTAAATACTTGAAGCATAAATGGTGATAGCTGTTCTTTATAGGTTTTATAAAATTTTGGGGTGAAACCGTCCGGGCCTGGACTTTTATCTGATGGTATATTAGTGATTACATCTAATAGTTCTTTTTGTGAAAATGGTGCATCCAGAGAGATCTCATTACCATCATCTATTGTTGGTAAAGCGTTTTCTCGTACATAATTTTCAATATCGTTCTCTTCTAAAGAGGATATTGGGGGCAAGTTGTATAGGGCCGAGAAGTATTCCTTAAATATTTGTTGGAGGGTTAATGGATCCGATGTAAGCTCTCCCGATGTTTTTTTTATACTTGATATAAAAGTTTGAGAAGATCGTGGATGCAGTTTATTAGCTAACAATCTCCCACATTTATTCTCGTACCTATACCTACCTAGAGCTCGCCTCTGTTGGTATGAACTATGATAGGTGTCATAAAGCTGTAGTAAGGACGACCTTGTGCAACTGTTTATGAAAAGCAATAGATACCCCTCTTGCTTTAGAACTTGGCATGGTACTATGGAACCATTGAGAATAATGTTTACGCGAACACACTGGAATGCTACCTGTGCGGAAATGGGTCTCCTGGAGTAAAATAATGTCTACCTTTGCTTTATGCATACTATAGAGAATTTGACCTCTTTTTGATTTATTATTCAGTCCTTTAACATTATAGGTACAGAGCTTCAACACAGCTGGGGACGAATAGTTTACTGCCATAATAGGTAAATGGTGGACTGAAGGGGGGAAGGAGGGAGACAGAGAGGGCACAAAAAAAAAAACACACACAAATAGGTTTCGAGAGGATCCCTCTCGCAAATCCCAGTACTACTCTGGGAAACGCACACTACTAACTCTTCTGGGGAAAAAAAAAAAAAAAACAGGTCCCCTAAGATTTTGGGATATATCCCAAAAAAAAGAAAACTCCCAAGCCCTACCAGAGGACTGGGGTACCTATTAAGGGGAAAAAAGACTTGGCGGGCACGGAGGGTACCTCTCCGCAGTGAATCCGGACTTTCAATCTTTTATAACAAAATAGGTGATTTATATAGATAAATGCCTCTTAGAGCCATCTCCCCCCACTTCAACCTCCCTCCCCCCCCCCCCCCCCCCCTCATATATAACTCAAGCATAGCATAAACTATATATCTCCCAGTGCATAAATAAAACAACATAAAAGTGCAAATACAAAAAGTGGGAGAAAAAAAAAAAAAAAAAGGGAATTAAAAAGAGATGAAAACAGTGAGTACACCTGCTTTGTATCTTCACTATAATCATACATATATTCAAAACTATAATCTGTGTGCTTTATATCATAAATCGTGGAATTTCTACCATGTGTCCTAGACTCTGGTTGTTACCACCCCTCATTTAGCCCATACAATATAGTTGTAGAAAAATCGCTCTGTATAATATAATTATCAAAAGTTTATAATTGCACAGGTATTTCGGTTCTGGAGTTACCAGTTCTGTTTTAATATTGATTATTTATTATTTTTTGCGCTATAAACAAAAATAGAGCGACAATTTTGAAAAATTTTTACTTTTTGCTATAATAAATATCCCCAAAAAATATATAAAAAAACATTTTTTTTCTTCAGTTTAGGCCGATACGTATTCTTCTACATATTTTTGGTAAAAAAAATCGCAATAAGCGATTATTGATCGGTTTGCGCAGAAGTTATAGCGTTTACAAGATAGGGGATAGTTTTATAGCATTTTTATTAATATTTTTTTTTTATTAGTAATGGCAGAGATCTGCGATTTTTTTTGTGACTGCGACATTATGGCGGACACATCAGACATTTTTGACACATTTTTGGGACCATTGTCTTTTTTTACAGCAATTAATGCTATTTAAATGCATTGATTCCTGTAAAAATGACACTGGCAGTGAAGGGGTTAACCACAAGGGGGCAGTGTAGGGGTTAAGTAGGCCTAGGGGTGTGTTTCTTACTGTGGGGGGGGCGTGGCTGTCAGCTAGTGAATGCTGATCTCTGCTCCAATCACAGGGAGCAGAGATCGGCGTCACTAGTTGCTAGGCAGAACGGGGAGATGCTGTTTATCTCGGCATCTCCCCGTTCAGCCGTCCCGTGAGACGATCGCGGATGTCCCCGCGGCGATCGAGTCCGCGGGGACCGCAATCGGACTCACGGGGGTCCCGACTGGCGCGGGAGCGCGCCGCACCCGGCGCGCTCCCGATGGCACGGACAGGCAGAAAGGAGGGACTTATATATACACCCTCCTGCCTGTCCGTGCCATTCTGTCGACGTACATCTGTGTGCGCCGGTCGGCAAGTGGTTAAGCATTATTAAAATCACTGCTCCTGAAAAAACGGCCGTTTTAAAAATTGATACATGTCCCCTGGGGCAGGATCCAGGTCCCCAAACACTTTTTATGACAATAACTTGCATATAGGCTTTTAAAATTAGCACTTGAGATTTCTCCCATAGATTTTTACAGGGTGCTTGCGGCTTTTCGAATTTGCCGCAAACAGGCAATGTTCGAGTCGAACATGAGTTTGACTCGAACTCGAAGCTCATCCCTAGTCCGGAGACCTGCTTGGCCAGTCCATCACCTTTATCCTCAGCTTCTTTAGCAAGGCAGTGGTCATCTTGGAGATGTGTTTGGGGACGTTATCATGTTGGAATACTGCCCTGCGGCCCAGTCTCTGAAGGGAGGGGGATCATGCTCTGCTTCAGTATGTCACAGTACATGTTGGCATTCATTGTTCCCTCAATGAACTGTAGATCCCCAGTGCTGGCAGCACTCATGCAGCCCCAGACCATGACACTCCCACCACCATGCTTGACTGTAGGCAAGACACACTTGTCTTTGTACTCCTCACCTGATTGCCGCCACACACGCTTGACACCATCTGAACCAAATAAGTTCATCTTGGTATCATCAGACCACAGGACATGGTTCTAGTAACCCATGTCCTTAGTCTGCTTGTCTTCAGCAAACTATTTGCAACCTTTCTTGTGCATCATAGAAGAGGCTTCCTTCTGGGACAACAGCCATGCAGACAAATTTGATGCAGTGTGCGGCGTATGGTCTGAGCACTGACATCCTGACCTCCCACCCCTTCAACCTCTGCCGTAATGCTGTCAGCACTCATACGTCTATTTCCCAAAGACAAGCTCTGGATATGAGGCTGAGCACGTGCACTCAACTTCTTGGTTGACCATGGCGAGGCCTGTTCTGAGTGGAACCTGTCTTGTTAAACTGGGCCACATTGTATCATTACTGCTCGCTGACTGGTTGCTAGAGGTTACAGCACATATTACTGCTCACTGATTAGTTGCTAGAGGTTACAGCACATGATTTCTGCTTGTTTATTGGTTGCTAGAGATTACCTCAGGGGGGCATGATATACATATCAATGCCGCCGGCCACCGCTATTTACATATGAATGCTGCCACTATTTACATATGAATGACGGTAATTTACATGTAAACACACAGGGTCTGCTGGTGAGTCATCTGTACACAACAATAGGGCAGAGCTGGGCAGCATTAGTAGCAGCACTTCACACTGAGATATTGGAACACAGCACAGGACTAAAACCTCAAGGGATGAGGGAATTTAACCCAGAATAGTTAGCAGGTATGAGGCAGCTGCTTTGGGCCCCACAACAATGACAGGGCCCAGGGCAGCTGCCCCTTTTGCCCTTCCTTAATAACTGCCCTGCTTCCAGTGACCAGTATGAGAGAGTGAGAGCGGTGACACCAAATTTAACACACCGGCTCCCCATTCACACCTGAGACCTTGTAACACTAAAGAGTCACATGACACCGGGAGGGAAAATGGCTTGGCTAATTGGGCCAAATTTGGACATTTTCACTTAGGGGTGTACTCACTTTTGTTGCCAGCGGTTTAGAAATTAACCACTTCAATACCAGGCACTTAGACAGCTTCCTGCCCAAGCCAATTTTCAGCTTTCAGCGCTGTAGCAATTTGAATGACAATTGCGCGGTCATACAACACTGTACCCAAACAAATGTTTTATCATTTTTTCCCACAAATAGAGCTTTCTTTTGGTGGTATTTGATCACCTCTGCGATTTTTATTTTTTGCGCAACAAATAAAAAAAGACCGAAAATTTTGAAAAAAAAAAAAAGTTTTTCTTTGTTTCTGTTAAATTTTTTTGTAAATAAGTTCTTCTTCAATGACGGGCACTGATATGGCTGCACTGATGGGCACTGATAAAGCAGCACTGACGGGCAACAATGAGGTTTCACCAATGAGGTGGTACTGATGAGGTGGCAATGACGGCCACTGATGATGGGCACTGAAAGGTGGCACTGGTATGCAGCACTGATGGACACTCATAGGTGGCACTGATAAGCACTCATAGGCGGCACTGATGGGTACTTATGGGTGGCACTGATGGGTACTTATGGATGGCACTGATAGGTGGCATGGGGCACTGATAGGTGAGCACAGATTGGCACTGATAGGTGGCCCTGATGACACTGATGGGTGTCATTTCTGGGCATCACTGATTTTTTTTTTGGTACATGATGGTGCCAGTCAGTGCCATTTGTGGGCACTGACTGGCACAGATTGGGCATAATTTGCACATGTGGATGGCCATGGGGTACATACCTGGCCATCCACATGTTGCCCACTTCTCTGGTGGTCCAGGCTGCTTCCCTGGTAGTCTAGTGTGGGCATCTGAGGGGGGGCTGCGCAGACCCCCCCTGTCAGGAGAGCCACCGATCGCCTCTCCTCTACTCGCGTCTGTCAGGCGCGAGTGATGAAAAGCCGATCAATGGCTTTTCCTGTTTACATCGTGATCAGCCGTGATTGGACACAGTTGATCATGTGGTAAAGAAACAAATGGAGAGGCGCCTCTGGGTGCAATTGTTTTTTAACAGGGATAACAATTTATTAGTAACTCAATAGTAAAACTCACATTTTTGTGATAAAATCAGGCATGGTATGCAAGTAAGGAAGTGGTATCTCCTGGTGCTGTGCTGTGTCATTCTGTGCTCTGGTTAACTTCCGTATAGATGATAATGCCGGCTCAGGAAGGCGGCCTCAGAACGAGGCTTCAGAAGCAGAAGACAGCTGGCTCAGGGGGATACCGTCATCGGTGTAGGACGCGTTTCTCGAGCATGCGCACTTGGATCTTCTTGCAAGTCGCGCACTTTTCTCAACAAGGCTCAACAGACAAGAGCCTTGTTCTTTTCACAGTTCCTGAACACGGTTTCAGTTTTACCTTGAAGGCTGCTCTGTATGCTTACCCCAGGATCCATTCATAGATTTCGCCTCCCACTTGGACTGAGCTTTTCAATCTATGGACTTGTAACCTATGTATATATTGTATATACCAAATACTCAATTCAATTGGAAGAACTTATCGAGATATTTTAACATATGCGCCTATACTCATTGTCATGTGGTAAAGAGCCTCTGCTGGAGGCTCTTTATCGAGATCAGTGTAGCGGTGTGTCAGACTGACACACCGCTCCACAGATCGCTGCAGTGTTCGCCCCCACGGGCGCGTGGCGGCATGTTATCCTGATGGACGTCATATGACGCCCAGTCAGGATAACAGAACCACTTCCCGGACGTCAATTTGCTATTGACCGGGTGGGAAGTCGTTAATGACTGAGTGTTGAGTTATTCCAAGATGACCACTGCCTTGCTAAAGAAGCTGAGGATAAAGGTGATGGACTGGTCAAGCAGGTCTCCAAACCTAAACCCTATTGAGCATCTGTGGGTCATCCTCAAACGGAAGGTGGAGGAGCACAAGGTCTCTAACATCCACCAGATCCATGATGTCATCATGGAGGAGTGGAAGAGGACTCCAGTGGCAACCTGTGAAGCTCTGGTGAACTCCATGCCCAAGTGAGTTAAGGCAGTGCTGGAAAATAATGGTAGCCACACAAAATATTGACACTTTGGGCCCAATTTGGACATTTTCACTGTGTTCTCATTTTTGTTGCCAGAGGTTTAGACATTAATGTGTGTGAGTTATTTTGAGGTGACAGCAAATTTACACTGTTATACAATCTGTACACTCATTACTTTACACTGTAGCAAAGTGTCATTTCTTCAGTGTTGTCACATGAAAAGATATAATAAAATATTTAC
Organism: Lithobates sylvaticus; assembly: GCA_028564925.1. Classification (NCBI taxonomy): domain Eukaryota; kingdom Metazoa; phylum Chordata; class Amphibia; order Anura; family Ranidae; genus Lithobates; species Lithobates sylvaticus. Next base: position 529,660,442 of record CM053027.1, on the reverse strand, counting down.
AAAAATGTGAGGTGTGTACTCACTTTTGTGAGATACTGTGTATATATGTGTATATATACTGTATGTATGTCTGTGTGTGTGTGTGTATATATATATATATATATATTTTTTTTTTTTTTACACTCCTAAATATATATCTACTGTAAGAGCAGTATGTAGTGATAGGGAAGTCACTAAAAGTATATAGTGGCAGTAAGCAGTATGTAGTGATAAATAAGTCAGTGAGCAGTATGTAGTGTCAGGGCAGTCAGTGAACAGTATGTAGTGACCGGGCAGTCAGTGAGCAGTATGTAGGGACAGGGCAGTCAGTGAGAAGTATATAGTGACAGGGCAGTCAGTGAGCAGTATGTAGTGACAGGGAAGTCAGTAAACAGTATGGAGTGACTGGAAAGTCAGTGAGCAGTATGTAGTGACAGGGTGATCAGTGAGCAGTATGTAGTGACAGGAAAGTCAGTGACCAGTATGACAGATTGGGGTGGTATAGTGGCAGATTGGGGTGGTTTTGTGGCAATTTAGGGTAGTATATGGTGGTATAGTGGCAGGCTAGGTTAGTATAGGATGGTATGGTGGCAGGTTGGGGTGGTATAGTGGCTGGTTGAGGTGGTATAGTAGCATGTTGGGGTTGTATAATGGCAGGTAAGGTTAGTATTGGGCGGTATAGTGGTATAGGGTGGTATGGTGACAGGTTGGGGTAGTATAATGGCAGGTTAGTTTACTATTGGGCAGTATAGTGGCAAGTTGGGGTGGTATAGAGTGGTATGGTGGCTGGTTGGGGTAGTATAGGGTGGTATGGTGGCAGGTTGGGGTGGTCTAGTGTCAGGTTAGGTTACTATTGGACACTATAGTGGCAGGTTGGGTTAATATTGGGCAGTATAGTGGCAGGTTGGGGTTGTATAGGGTGGTATGGTGGCAGGTTGGGGTAGTATAAGGTGGTATGGTGGCTGGTTGGGGTAGTATAGGGTGGTATGGTGGCAGGTTGGGGTGGTCTAGTGTCAGGTTAGGTTACTATTGGACAGTATAGTGGCAGGTTGGGTTAATATTGGGCAGTATAGTGGCAGGTTGGGTTAATATTGGGCAGTATAGTGGCAGGTTGGGGTTGTATAGGGTGGTATGGTGGCAGGTTGGGGTAGTATAAGGTGGTATGGTGGCAGGTTGGGGTGGTATAGTGGCAGGTTAGTGCTGTATACAGTGAGTGTGCTCAATCACTTACTGCATGGCTGGAGATACAGACACCCGGGGCTGCTGTGTTCTCTCCTGTTTCTCCTCCTTCAGCCGCAGGGATCAGCCTCTGAATAAGTCTTTGGGAGGAGTGGAGGAGGCATCCACACCCTGGCTCTGCCCACCAACTTCGGCTGCCTCAAGAGATATTGAAGATCCCCCAGGGACAACCACAACTGATTGGATGACAGGGGAGTGTTATTGGCAGCTTCTTCCACACCGCTGGACCCCCTGCGGACCTGATGGACTTTGCCAAGCTGTACATATTTGCAAAGCTGAAAGGACAGGGAAAGTGCATCCCCCCTCCCCCTCATTAGGATGGCCCTGCCCACCCCTTGGGGATGCTCAGTGCGAGTCAACCCCAATGAGAGCGCCTGGTAGGCTGCTGGGGGAGGGGGTGGATCTCTGTCGGCCGTGATGTGCTTCTCCTCATCTTGCCTGTGACAGCTGAGCTCCTCACGAGTGCCCCGATGTGACAGTGTGCGCCGCTGCCGATATAACACAGGCATAACTACTAATGTAAGAGGGAGGCCGCACGGGCCACGCTGGAGCATGGTTATGGGGTAATCAACACGTTAAGTGTTTTTACCCTGGTTATTATTGTTTAATTTACTCTGCCGTATAGGTAATGTTATTAAAATGTTATTAAAAATTGTGGGGGGCGTGGTCTTGGCATGGAAGAGTGAAGTCGCACCTTCCCAGGGCTCCCGGACCTCGGCTCCTTAGCAGACCACCCACACCCAATATTCTGGCTTCTCAGCCCCTACCCACAAAACCAGGGAGGATAGTCTGCGGTACAGAGTGCCCTGGAGCTCCCATGGATCGGTTCCTGAAACCGAAACAGCAAGCGGCATCCACCCGCATCCAGCCAAGTTGGCGCCGTCGTCAGCCACGAGGACGGAGCCCGGCTCGCCTGCAGGAGGAGAGGAGAAACAAAATCACGGTAATGACATGTTGCCGTTCTCTCCCCTGGAAACAGACACTTCAGCCCTCCTTCCCCACGCTCTGTCCCTTACACCACTGAGCAGCCCAGGAGAAGAGCCCAGCAGCTCCTTGCAATGGCCACCACAGAGCACACAACCCTCCCAGCACCAGACCTCAACGCTTAGTGCACCAATGCCTCTCTCACAGCAACTGCAGGCAGCGATGGATACCGCTCCTCTGGCTCTGCCCTCACATGAGCCCTTATCCTTGCTCAGTAGCGATAGGGCAATATGGGCGCTTTTGCAAAAACTGCCATCGACAGAGTTCACAGATCCCTCGGCCCCAGAAGTTCCACGGATGATAGGCCCAGAGATGTCCTTTGTTGCTTACACAATTATTCTCTTAAAGAAGACATTCTTCAACGGGCCTGCCGGATGTGTCTCGAAGGACACTTCAGATGTGCCGCTGCATGAAACCCTTGTTGGAAAAATTTGGCGAACAACGAATCACCTACAAATGGGGTCATCCCTTCCACTTGATTGCTCGGAAGGGAGGCCGTACATATACCCTCCCACACCCAACAGATGTTCCTGCCTTTCTCAGCTCGCTGGGGCTGCCACTGATGTCGCTACCCAACTGGTTAGCATTTGCTCTGCCTGCTGACAACAACAACCCAACGATGAACCCCACTGGCAGACCTCAAAGGCCTCGGCGCAATCACCGATCTAACCGCAGGCTCCACAGGACAACGATCCATGATTCCCTTAGAGCGGAATGTCTCTAGGGTTAAAAGGCTGTCCAGGCTCTTGTTGTTCCCCATCACACGTAAGTTTTACCTCCCACAGACTGGATTACGTTACCCCATCTACTTTAGACTTGTGGGTTAGTTGGACCTCCCGGGAATTGGTCCCCAGTCCTACCAGACTAATTGCCATGGGCCCTCCAGGCTTGATTGCTTGATAATGGGAATACCCATTAGAATCACCTGGTGAATTCCATTGAGGATGGTCAGACCCACTGAGACTTGCTGCTGTGGACTGGATATAGTGACCCACATGAACATTCACTTAAGGACTCCCTTCTAGTTGGGTCTCTACCACCTACTTTGGTATGCTCTACAAAAGTACAAATATGGATGCACCCAGGTCACAGGGTCATGCTCTTCTGGGGCTTTCTGGGGGCGTAGGGGGTGCCCCAACCCCCCCCTGCCTCCGGCCCGCCGGGGGTCCCCCCCTGCTGCCTGCATGAGGTTCCAGTATAATGACTTATGTTTTTTCTGATATAACACTGTCTTGGGTTGCGAGTCTGCCTAAGTTTGATAATTTGTTACATGTGACCTCTCCCCCCACCCGTATCTTTTTGTTTTGTATTTGTGATAGGGGGACAATTTTCCCGCAAAAGTGCCTGACCTGAGGACCCCAAAAGTTGTTCTCTAGTGGTACTGGTTTAAAAATGGGACTTCAGCTCGCTCCCTCTGGGCAAGGAAAGCGAGCTCTCTAGAAGTTAGAGTTAATAACAGTGTTGTTGGGGACTGTCATGATCTTACTAACACTCCTTGTACGTTTGATTGTTAAAAGTTTTATTATCCTATGTTCCCTTTGGGGATTATATTTATAATGAGAAGTCTATCATAGATATGCGGTTCCTATTTGGACCGCCTTTAACAGGGGGTGGCTGAGGGGGCTCCGCGTTCTGGGGCCCCGACCTCTGAAGTGCCTTACCTCTTCCCCCACTAGGCCCTAGCTGCCCAAATAGGCAGTAGTTCTCCGCTTGGAGATTTAGCTTTTTCCCATCTTTTCATCCTCGCTCCTCACCTTTCTATCCTCCTCCTTCCCGGCTCTCTCTTTTTCCCTTTCCTCCCCTTTTCCTCAGCTTTCCTAGCCTAGTCTTCTTCCCCTCTCCCCTCCTTCCCCCCTCTCCACATCTTCTACAGTTCTAGTTCCTGGCAAGGTCCGGCGACCTGATCTCGCCCCACCTGAAATGTCTTTGAAATGTGCGTCTTGGAACGTGAAAGGTTTAAATGTCCCAGAAAAACGTTCCAGTTGTCTCGCTGAGCTCTGGAAGCAAAGACCCCAAGTAGCATTTTTGCAATAGACCCACTTCCGGGCAGATAAGATTCCAAGACTTCATAATAAGCATTTCCCAATAGTGTACCACAGTGTATCGCCCTCCACAAAATCAAATGGCACGAGTATCCTCCTGGCCAAAACTTTACCCTGGCAGCTGATAGACATCCATGCTGATGATGAGGGTAGATACCTTTTTCATTAAAGGTACATTTCAGTCTCAAATACTTACCTTTGCTAACCTCTACCTGCCAAATGTGGATCAGCTTCTGGTACTTAAAACTTGTTTAACCGCCCTGACTTCCTTCGCAGAGGGAACACTAGTGTTAGGGGGAGATCTCAATTTTACCATTGACCCTCGTAAAGACTCATCGACGGGCTCCTCGGCCTTGTCTCTGAGATCCCAAAACCGTATCAGGGAACTGTTACATTCCCACCGACTAGTTGACATTTGGCGTATCCTCCATTCACAATCCTCCATCCACAGGAGAGGGACTACACCACCTTTTTCTCAGCAGTGCATATCTGGTACTCTAGGATAGATCTCTTCCTAGTATCTCATACCACGATCCCACTTGTATCTAGAGCTCAGATCGGTCACATTGCCCTTTCGGACCATGCTCCGATCTCCATAACCTTAGCCCTACAACAACCGACAACTAGATCAGCAACATGGCGACTCAAGGAATCCCTTATCCAAGATCCAGAGGTCAAAGCTGATATCTTACGAGAACTGGAACTTTTCTTTGAGAGAAACAAAGACTCGGTCCCTAACCCTCTCACTATTTGGGCCACGAATAAGTGCTACATTAGAGGAATACTCATCAAAAATGGCCATAGACTCAAGATGACTCAAAACGCTATCAGATCTGATAGCAAAACTTCATGTCTGCGAAAAACGCCATAAAACCATCCCAGATAGGGCCATAGAAGCAGAGGTAACTAGCCTCAGAGAGCAAATCAGGGAGCACTCCCTTTTTCAATCTAAGAACAACCTAATGAAAATGCGCAGAATCTTCTATGAGTATGGGGAAAAATGTAGTAGAACTTTAGCGAACCAATACGAACCCAGCGGAATTTATCCTACATACCCGCTCTATCTGCCCCTTCAGGAACCAAAATCAAATGGCACGAAATGGAGGAATCCTTCCGGGCTTTCTATGAAGCTCTCTATAATTTGCATTCCCGGCCTATGGGGGAATGGCCACAGGACAACTCGGAAGCCATAGAGACGTACCTCGCAGCTGCAAACCTGCCTACCCTTAATGATGAGGAGGTGGATTTGCTTTCGCAACCAGTGACCACAGATAAACTCACGAGTGCCTTGGCTGGCTCTGCAAGAGGTAAAGCGCCTGGCCCTGACGGCTTTACAGCCACCTACTATAAAACTTTCCAAGCCCAGTTAGCAACCCATTTTGTCACCGCTTTCAGCGCAATACTAGATAATCATGCTATGCCTGCGGACCTTCTACAACCCCTTTAAAAATAAACTAAGCAATGGCATGAGACAGGGGTGTCCACTTCCCGATCATAGTTTGTACCTTAGAAGGCCTCCTTCAACTATGACTTGAAGTTGTTCACAACTGATTGTGATTAGGTCAGTGATTAGGGCATGTCCTCCAACGCATAATCCCCTTGGACCAGGTGGGTTTTTATCCGGAACAGGGAGGCGCGAGACAACACTATAAGGACGATAGATGTGGTGGCAAGGGCTAAACGCCTTCATACCCCATTCATTCTATTGTCCACAGACGCTGAAAAGGCGTTCGACAGGGTGGACTGGACTTTTCCTCCTAGCCACCCTGCGACGTCTTGGAATGCCGACCTCCATCTTGTCCTGGGTCTCAGAACCGCATACTTCTCTCCCAATACTCTTATCGGCAATACGCCAATACAGTGATCTTTCAAATTTTAAAATTATCCTGCAAAAATCAGAAGCTCTTAACTTTTCTCTCACTCCTAACACTCAGACTCGCCTTAGCGGCAATTTTCCCTTTCGGTGGACCCCTCAGGCTATCCAATACTTAGGCACAAAAATCCCTTCCGATTTACACCTCATTTACCAACTCGACTTTCAGCCCCTTCTAAACACTTTCTTTTCTGATCTAGACAGGCGGAGGACCCTGGCAGTTTCCTGGTTTGGCAGATGCAATGTCTTGAAAATAATATTATGCCAAGGCTGCTTTACCTTCTACATGCTCTGCCAGTTAGGATTCCACAGAACTTTTTTCGTAAATTGCGTACGATCTTCATCAATTACGTATGGCAAGGCAAGCCCCTGCGACTCAAGAGATCCCTACGACAGCGGCCAAAGCTCAGAGGAGGGGTCGGCTTCCCTGACCCAGCCTCATACTATACGGCGGTCCACATGAATAGAATGGTAGATTGGTGCAGAAATTCACACCATAAGCTATGGGTCGGCCTGGAACAGGAAGCAGTGCCGTTCCCTCTTGCGGGACTACCGTGGAGTGGGACACGTCTTTCTGGACTGTCCTTTTCCCACCCTCTAATTGAACCCACCCTAAAGGAACTGCACAGATACTTTAGGATTGCGGAGACGCCCAGCTTTCCCTCCCCCTTAACGCCCATAATTGGCCACCTGGACTTTTTACCGGGCATCTCTGATAGATCCTTCCGACTCCACCTGGACCAGAGCCTAGTCAGAGCCTCCTCTCTTCTAGGGCCCTCTGACTGGAGCGACCTCTCAGGCATTTATTTAGCTTTAATACCTCCGCTTTGGGTAGATGGAGGATTCTGCAACTCTCACACTTCCTCAGATCCCTCCCGGAAGTCAACGGCTTCCGCAGAAAGCCTTTGTCTTTTGAAGACTTGTGGCTGTGAGCTGAGCCAATACGGAAATCCCTTTCTTATTCCTACAATATTTTACTTGCTCATACATCTCAAAGTGATCCTCCGTTCCTAAAGAAATGGGAAAGAGATCTTAACGTCACGTTCACTGAAGACCAAAAGATTTGAATACTCTTTTTTGTTCATAAGTCCTCCTTGTGTAGCAAATACCAAGAAATTACATACAAAATTCTGACCTGTTGGTATAGGACTTCATCTGTCTTAGCGTCCATATTTCCTTTGTGCTGGAGATGTGGTACACGGGTTGGCACAATACTCCATATCTTCTGGGAGTGTCCGGCTCTGACCCCCTTCTGGAGACAAGTACTAGAGATCATTTACAAGCTTACGGACGTAGCACTCCAGGATAACCCGGCGGCAATTCTCCTAAACCTGACCCCCATGTCTAGCAAGAGATACTGCAAATCCCTACGGAAACACCTCTTGAATGCAGCCAGGGCGTGTATCCCCAGTGCATGGAAGCAACAATCTCCACCGACAGTAGCACAGTGGTTTGCCAGGGTTTGAGATATTCAGCAAATGGAGCATCTTACAGCTGCGCTAGGGGAAAGGGGGGAAGAACACAATACCCGCTGGACACACTGGGACCTGTTCCGATTCTCGGATGAATACAAGGTCTACATTTAAGTATATTAACTAAAGATAATTTGGGGCTTTGGGTCGTCGGCCTTGCCAGTTCCACAATTACTTCCCTTCCCACCTACTATCCTACCTCTGCTCCCCCTTTCTTCCTTTCATAGCTTTCCCACCATTGACACTAGTGGTGTCACCTACTCTTTTTTATTTTTTTTCCTAAAAAGGAAAAAATCCCCTTGGATTTCGCGAACTTAATGGCACCACTCCTGGGAAACTAGGATAGAGAGCCACTACTGACAAGAAATACGCTGTTTTGGATCAGCCCACTAAAGTATAATAACTTAAAGATTAAAAAAAAAAAAAAAAAAAACTATACAGAAATTGGGTAGCTTGGGGAGATCCCGTCTGGTGGACTTTTGGTCTCGTTGTGGGGTTCCTTCCATGGCTGACCTAGCTCAGATCTCAAATCCACCCCTAGATTATTGGAGCACCCTTCAACTAAATCATTTCCTACAGAGTTTCTAGCAGGAGCGATATTCTCCACTTAAATGTACTGCTTTTGAATTAATTCGCCAAAGGGGGAAAACATCTAGACGCACACTTTTGCTCCTATACAGTTACTTGGCAGTGCCAATGGATGATGCACACCCCCCTTTGGATCTATGCTTACATTGCAACATGGATGTGGGCAAGATGCTACACCTCTTTTAGGGCCCGTTTTAGGAGAAGGTGACAACTATCAAACATCTGACCTTGGTCGACAACCAGTTGCCTGTCTCCACCTGATGGGGAGACCCCTCCTGAAATATAAGACATCTCCCACTATTTGTATATTCTCAACGCTGCCAAAGCCTGTATTCCATCTCTGTGGAAGGAGATTCAACCTCAGACTAGATCACTGTGGTATCCCAAAATTAATGATATCCATTATATGGAAGAACTCACTGCCGGCCTTAATAATGTGGAAGAGCAATTTGGGGAAAGGTGAAGGCATTGGAGGTACTTCACTGTACTTCACTTGTACAGATTGTTATCTTAAAGCCATTCCTAGCTCAGAGTCCTCTACAGATAAAGTCCCTTGTATGATCTCATATTTCCCAGTAGGCTTCCTGGGATGGGCAATACCTGGGCAGAGGCCTTAGTGTCCTTGTGGTGTGGTGACCCTGCTCCCCGCCCTTTCCAAGCTTTATTAAGGGAATTATTATTTTTTAAGCGGTTCTGTGTATACCTCATCCAGCTAATTATTTTAAGGTATTAGTCTTGCTTTACTTGTTCTTTTTGTCTTGTTTTGTACTTCTGTGCTAGACACCCTTTTGTTTGAAGTTCCCTACCATTGGCCGACTGAGGTTTCATCTTCACAGTTTCACAATCTAGTACTAATGCCTAGTACACACGGGTAAATGTCGGGTGACATCGGCCGGTTCAAAAGGAATTGTCTGACATTCGGCCTGTGTGTACAGCAACCGATTCCCACAGAAGCCGGTGTCTTGCCGAAAAACGTCCCCCGGCAGATAATGACCCCCCTGTACTGCGCAGGCGCAGCACTTGAGCAGTATGAACAACTACGGAGCTGCTGAAAGTCTCCAAAGATGAACAGCTGATTGTCAGCTCTACACAGAGCCTGCGCACTTAATACTACATTCTGCCCTAAGTCCAGGTTCAAGCCCCACCATCCAAGTGGACATAGAGTTAGATTATAAATATGCCAAGCAAAGCGAGGGCGTGCCCGAAGCATGGCGAGCGAAGCAAGCCCGTGAGGGGCCCGGTTACAAAGTGGTGTCTTACAACAGTGTTGGAACGCAGGCGCAATGTACAGCTGACTCACAGGTGTTCAGCAGAGTATGAGAACTGTTGCCAAATACGCCATTGAATTCCATACTCTGGTATCAGAGGTCACTTGGAACAATGTGGCCCTCGTGTCTGCTTTTTCTACTGGTCTCTCAGATACCATCAAAGATGAGATAGCAGCCTGAGACATACCTACAGATCTGGAGAAGTTGGTCATGTTTGCCATTCTCCTTTACTCCTGACTCTGAGAGAGATCTTCCTTTAAGGAGAGCTTGCGGAAGCCTCCTGTACGTTTGTCTCTGAGCTTTGTAGTCCCACCTTTGCCTTCCTCACCTCCTATGCCTCCTGGTACCGAGTCTGCCAGAGAAGTTGAACCCAAGCATTTGGGCTTCACATGTCTCTCTGCAGATGAGAGGGCCTTTAGGAGGAGGGAAAGATTGTGGCTTTATTGTGAACAGGCAGGTCACTCCTTGAATTCTTGCCCTACCCGTCCGGGAAACACTTGCACCTGAGTGTAGTATATTATATCTAATATATATATATGTATACATATATATATATATTATATATATACATATTTATTATATGTAGTGTTTTTATTTAGGCATTCTAAAGACAAGTTTATTCTAGGCAGGCCGCTTTGGTAGCTGTTAGTCTGGTTGCGCATATTGAAAGAGGGTTTGTTGGTCAAAGGACAAATGGCCAGACCAGACTTACTCCACATATGAAAGGGAACAGATAATGATTGTCTTAATCTAATCAGTATTCACACATGTCAAAGGGGGAATATGCAAGAATGTAAATTGGGGCTTGGTGTTATCTCCTGTCACTCTGAAAGACCGGGGTAGATCAAAGCATTTAATGGAAACGCCCAATCAAATTGCTCAGACATTCAGTGTGTGTGGGGGATATAACAGGACGTTCAATCTGTTTAGAAGTGTGTGTTCTTACGAAGGCACCCAAGAGTCACCTGTTTCCATGGGGCTCTAAATATTACTAGCACTGTCGTGATATGAACTCTGTTGGATTTTTGTCATCTGTAAGACTGTTCTGTTTTGGAAGCCAATAAAGTGTTTCTCTCTGGGAGAATCGGGTTTTGCTGCGGACAATACTTTTAATAACCATATACCATCTACGAGGAACGACGATTATATTAGATCACTACACTGAGGTCCTGTAGGGGACAGACCTTAGGTGGCATTGCTACGTCCCCAGTTACCATGAAGGATAGGCATCTAGTTTTGGTTACCCTTTTCGTGATCTGAGTCGTCCATCGATACACAGGCTCTAATCGACTATGGGGCTGCAGGCCTGTTCATAGACAGTGCCTTTGTGTCTAAGCAATCGATTCCCCTGCAGCTTCCTGCCACTCAACTTGCCATTGAGGCTATTGATGGGAGACCTCTAAAGTCTGCCCATGTGACTCATGAGACTGCTCCATTGACCATGGCTGTAAGGGCTCTTCACCATGAGATAATCCAATTTCAAGTAATTTTCCTCTCCTAATTATCCGTTGGTTATTGGTTATCCTTAGTTACAGAGGCACAACCCCTCTTTTAATTGGCTTTCTGCTGAGGTTCTTTCCTGGTCGCCACAATGCAGGAAGACATGTTTTCAGAAAGTGGCTAAGGTCTTGTGCACCTCTCCCTCTCCTCCTTGCCAGAGCAGTACCGCAAATTTATTGATGCCTTTGACAAGAGGCAACCGGTTGTATGATTGCGCAATTGACCTCCAACCTGGTGCTATGCCTCCCCGTAGCAGGGTTTACACTTTGTCTGTCTCTGAGGTTAAAGCCATAGAGGACTATGTTGCTTTCTCAAGGGTTCATCTGCAAATCCTTGTCTCTTGCTGGTGCTGGCTTTTTCTTTGTGAAAAAGAAGAGTGGTGAACTGGGACCTTGTATCGATTATAGGGGTCTCAACCGCATCACGATTAAGAACACCTACCCGATTCTGTTGTTTACGGAATTATTTGCACGCCTCAAGGGGGCAACGGTTTTCACAAAGCTCAATCTGAGAGGGGCATACAATCTTGTGAGGATCAAGGAGGGCGATGAATAGAAAACTGTGTTTAACACCAGGACAGGATATTCCGAATACCTCGTAATGCCATTTGGTCTTTGCAACCTTTGGTGTGCAACCGCTTCACACCTTGGTACCACGTCCTCGCCCGGTGCAGGTCGAGAACCATGAGGAGTATGAGATACAATCGATCATTGACTCCTGTAGGTTTTGCGGGCGCATACCTGGTTCATTGGAGAGGGTATGGTCTGGAGGAACGCTCTTTGGTCTCATCCTCGGACATACATGCTCTTGTCCTCCCCCGTGCTTTCCATAGACATTTTCTCCTCAAACCTGGTGGTCCTCCGATTGGGGAGGGGTCATTGAGGAGGGGGTACAGTCAGGGCTGGGTTCTAGTTGCTCAACTGTAGGTTAATTGCCAGTACTCATCGTTCCACAGTGTCTTACCTGTTGATCATCTGCTCATTATTCATACCCACAGCCAGCCCCTTCTGGCTATTTAAATTGCCTGGTTCATTTCTTCAATGCCTTCGCCTTGGTCAACATATCTATGGACTCTCTGCTGTGTTCCTGTTGAAGACTTGCCTGACATCCCTTGTGGTTCCTGATCCTGTCTACTGCCTCTGACTATGTGGATCTCTGGATCCGACTTCAGGTCGCCCCGAGACGCCCCAAGTCGTCCCAAGTCGCGCTGTAATGTTAGTCTATGGAGCCGTCTCAATGCACACTACTGAAGTCGCTCCGACTTCAAAAAAGGTTCCTGTACTACTTCAATCCGACTTCTAGGCGACTTGTACCCATTGATTTCAATGGAAGTCGCCTCCAAGTCGGATCTCCATCTATATTGACGCGACAGTGTCGCCTTGAGGGGGAACTCCACGCCAAATTTTAAATAAAAAACTGGGATGGGTTCCCCCTCCAGGAGCATACCAGGCCCTTAGGTCTGGTATGGATTTTAAGGGGAACCCCCTACGCCGAAAAAAAAAACGGCGTGGGGGTCCCCCCAAAATCCATACCAGACCCTTATCCGAGCACGCAGCCTGGCCGGTCAGGAAAGGGGGTGGGGACGAGCGAGCGCCCCCCCCCCCCCCCCCTCCTGAACCGTACCAGGCCGCATGCCCTCAACATGGGGGGTGGGTGCTTTGGGGAAGGGGGGCCCTGCGGCCCCCCCCCACCCCAAAGCACCTTGTCCCCATGTTGATGAGGACAAGGGCCTCTTCCCGACAACCCTGGCCGTTGGTTGTCGGGGTCTGCGGGCGGGGGGCTTATCGGAATCCGGGAGCCCCCTTTAATAAGGGGGCCCCAGATCCCGGCCCCCCACCCTATGTGAATGCGTATGGGGTACATCGTACCCCTACCCATTCACCTGGGGAAAGAAAGCGTCAATAAAAAAAAAAACACAACACAGGTTTTTAAAGTAATTTATTAATCAGCTCCGGGGGTCTTCTTCCGACTTCGGGGGCCTTCTTCCGACTTCTCCGCTCTGTTCGGCCTCTTCTCCCGCTCTCCGGCGTCGTCTCCCGCTCTTCTGCCGCCTCCTCCGCTATCTTTTTGCAGCTCTTTTACCAGCGGGGAGCCGGTCCTTCTTCCCTCTTCTCTCTTCTTCTTTCTTCTTCCGATGTTGACACGACGCTCTCTCCCGCTGTAATGCCGTGTGAGCGCTGCGCGATGACTTATATAGGAATGGGGCGGGGTCACCGGGTGATGTCACACAGTGGCCCGCCCTCTATGACGTCACAGTCCCAGCATGCCTCGGGACCCGACGTCATAAGGGGCGGGGCCACCGTGTGACATCACCCGGTGACCCCGCCCCATTCCTATATAAGTCATCGCGCAGCGCTCACACGGCATTACAGCGGGAGAGAGCGTCGTGTCAACATCGGAAGAAGAAAGAAGAGAGAGAGAGGGAAGAAGGAAGAAGGACCGGCTCCCCCGCTGGTAAAAGAGCTGCAAGAAGATAGAGGAGGAGCCGGCAGAAGAGCGGGAGACGAAGCCGGAGAGCGGGAGAAGAGGCCGGACACCGGGAAAAGAGGCCGAACAGAGCGGAGAAGTCGGAAGAAGGCCCCCGAAGTCGGAAGAAGACCCCCGGAGCTGATTAATAAATTACTTTAAAAACCTGTGTTGTGTTTTTTTTTTATTGACGCTTTTTTTCCCCAGGTGAATGGGTAGGGGTACGATGTACCCCATACGCATTCACATAGGGTGGGGGGCCGGGATCTGGGGCCCCCTTATTAAAGGGGGCTCCCGGATTCCGATAAGCCCCCCGCCCGCAGACCCCGACAACCAACGGCCAGGGTTGTCGGGAAGAGGCCCTTGTCCTCATCAACATGGGGACAAGGTGCTTTGGGGTGGGGGGGGGCCGCAGGGCGCCCCCCTTCCCCAAAGCACCCACCCCCCCATGTTGAGGGCATGCGGCCTGGTACGGTTCAGGAGGGGGGGGGCGCTCGCTCGTCCCCCCACCCCCTTTTCCTGACCGGCCAGGCTGCGTGCTCGGATAAGGGTCTGGTATGGATTTTGGGGGGGACCCCCACGCCGTTTTTTCGGCATAGGAGGTTTCCCTTAAAATCCATACCAGACCTAAGGGCCTGGTATGCTCCTGGAGGGGGAACCCATGCCGTTTTTTTATTTAAAATTTGGCGTGGAGTTCCCCCTTGAGAGCTGATTATTCTCTGATTGGCCACGGCCAAAGTCGCCTGGCCTGGGGCGACTTAAAGTCGTGTTGTAAGTCGCCCCAAGTCATGTTTGAAGTCGCTCCAAGTCGCGTTGTTATTCATACTCAAGTCGTGTCCAAGTTGCCTCCAAAAGTCGCGCTGTCAGTCGTGTTCAGCAGGGGATCAAATACATTTCCTCACTGTATCTGTATCTGGGAAGCTAATGTATGCTCTAATTTTTATTGTATTGGGTCCTGTTCTTGCTGCTAACAAACTTCTCCTACTGCTGTACAACTTGTATCTGAACCAGCACGCCTGCCTACTTCTTATCTCTCCTGGGGGTTTTCTCATTCATAAAAACAATGTCTTTCTTCTTGCCACTCTTCCAGAAAGGCCAGATTTGTGGCGTGGACAACTATTAGTTGTCCTGTGGATCTCTGTAGCTCTTCCAGAGTTACCATGAGCCTCTTGGCTGCTTCTCTGATTAATGCTCTTCTTGGATGGCCTGTCAGTTTAGGTGGATGGCTATGTCTTGGTAAATTTGTAGTTGTGCCAGACTCTTTCCATTTTCAGATGATGGATTGAACAGTGTTCCGTGAGATGTTAAAAGCTTGGGATATTTTTTTTTTATAACCTAACCCTGCTTTAAACTTCTCCACAACGTTATTCCTGACCTGTCTGGTGTGTTCCTTGGCCTTTATGATGCAGTTTGTTCGCTAAGGTTCTCTTACAAACCTCTGAGGGCTTCACAGAAAAGCTGTATTTACTGTATATTGGGATTAAATTACACACAGGTGGACTTTATTTACTAATTAGGTGACTACTGAAGGCAATTGGTTCCACTAGATTTTAGTTAGTGGTATCAGAGTAAAGGGAGCTGAATACAAATGCATGCCACACTTTTCAGATATTTATTTGTAAAACATTTTGAAAACCATTTATCATTTTCCCTCATCTTCACAATTATGTTCCGCTTTGTGTTGGTCTATCACATACAATCCCGATAAAAGACATTTACGTTTTTGGTTGTAACATGACAAAATGTGGAAAATTTTCCAGGGGTATGAATACTTCTTCAAGGCCCTGTATTTCATTATCACTGTAAACACATAGAGGTCTATTTATAAAGGGTTCATGCTATTCACATAGCAAATGTTTTCTGGACATTCACCAATCTGTATTTTATGGCATTCATTTTGAAAGAAGATTTAACCTATGTGTATTGCAAAAGATGGGCAAATCTTTTTTGAGTTAAAATGTAAAAGGTGAATATTTATTTGTTTTTGGAATCTCTCTGGTATGTTGTATGCAGTTTCTGATGGGTGAATCTTTTTTAAAAATTACCGGTGAGCTTGAGTTGAGTTGGATAAAAAGACCATCTGGTGGTGATATGAAGCCCAGGACCTGGAGGTACTGTGTATAATCATCTAATGGAACAGATCCCAGAACCAGCGCGTTTTATGTTCCTCGATTTTGTCTTTAAAGGCAACAGTCAGATGTTCAATTTCATGTATATCGTTCACTCTGGCAAACTTTTGGGATACAGTTGCCTGTGACATTTAAAGTCAAACAAATTTGCCCTTCAGTGTCCGCATACAATATAATAGACAGATTTCAATAACCAACAAAATTCAAGTGTTGTATTAAAATTCAAACAAGATTTGCACATCTGCTGCATTACAAATACAGGAAATCCCCTGTATCATAAAATACTGTTCTACCAATATACCCGCAAACATTTGCTTTGCAAATCCTTTATAAAGAGATGCTATAAAAACCTTTAACCAATGCAGTAGTCAAATAATTACTAGTATATACATGACAGGAAACCTACATTTTTCTCTTTTTTTTCTGTTCCAACAGAAAGAATGCACACTTGTCCCTGCTTCAATGATGAGTGCTGACCTGGACTCTAAAAAACAATCAAAAGAACTTTCTATGCTTTCAACTGAACCACATGCACTTAGCTATACGCAAGCCACTTGCTTTGGTTCATCAGCACCTCATGTTGAAGAATTTAGAATGCGTTCACAGAAGTTATCTAGAAAAATATTGGCAAAAAAGAAGGGACCATCCACAAGAGATCTGATTCCAGAGTCCACACTGGTAAGACTTTTTGAACGGTTGGAAGCTCAGTGTACATTAACGCTGATAGGCAGACATTAGAGACCAAAAAGGTATTTTTCGGTCATAAAATTCCTGCCTGTCAGACATTTTTTGTTTTCTAGGTTCAATCCCACTTTAAACCACAAATCGATTTTCAATTCTTTCCTTGTAAGTCCTGTGCAAGTCCTAGGAACTCCTGCTCCCCTCTTTTGTGTGCGGGACCTTTTTAACCACCTCAGTACTGTGCACTTACTCCCCCTTCCTGTCCAGGCCATTTTTCAGCTTTCAGCACTGTCGCACTTTTAATGACAATTGTGCGGTCAGGCTACACTCTACCCAAATATAATTGTTATAATTTTCTTCACACAAATATAGCTTTCTTTTGGTGGTATTTAACTACTAATGTTTTTTTTATTTTTTACCAATTTTTTTTTTACTTAGTTTCTGTCATTAAATTTTGTAAATAAGTAATTTTTCTCCTTCACTGTTGTGTGCTGTTGCGGCACTGATAGGCTGAACTTGTGGACATTGATGAGATGGCACTGATGAGGAGGCACTAATATGTCGCACTTATGGACACTGATAGGTGGCACTGATGAGCCCTGATAGGTGGCACTGATAGGCGTCACGGATAGTCAGCACTGATGGGCATTGATGAACAGCAGTGACGGGCAGCACTGATAGGCGGCACTGATAGCCAGCACTGACTGGCATCACTAATGGGCACTGATTGGCACTTATGGGCACTGATTGCTGGCACTGGTGGGCACTGATTGCTGGCACTGAAGGGCACTAATTGCTGGCTATGATTGGAGGCACTGGTGTCGCTATAATGTAATCAGGGCAGGAAGAGATGCCGCTGATCGTCTCTCCTCTCCACACACTCTGTCAGTGTGAGTCAAGGAGCATTGATTACTGGCATCTCCGTGTTTACATGTGACCGGCTGTGATTGGACACAGCTGATCATATAGTTAAAGAGCCACGGCTGTGGCTCTTTACAGGGATCTGGGTCGCACCATGTCCTAGCAACACAGAGAGCTGACCCAACACAAAATTTGTCAAGGTACATCTACTCACAAATAAGCGCATAATAGAAATTACTCCTTTCTCTCCCAACTGCCCTCCTACAGTGTCAGCCAGCCTGTGACTGGCACTCCCGTCTTTCACAAACCACCACATCACACCTGCTTTTATTTGGCACCCACCAAAACTGCAGCTATATTTCTCACCACCTACTGTGCCTGCAGCCCCCTATTTGTTGCATTTTAATGTGCCAGCAACCACCCACACCTGCAGCCATTTTGTATGCACCCTCTTTTCTCAGCACACATTACACCTACAGCCTCCATTCTCTCACCACCCACCGGTCTTGTACTTGCCCCTTTTTTCAACACCCTCTGCACCTGCAACAACCCCCTTCTCTCATCACCATCCATGCACGCACACCCCCTTCTCTAACCACCCACCATGCCCGTGCCCCCCTTCTCTCACCACTATCCATGCATGCACACTTCCTCACCATCCACCACAAACACACTCCCTTCCAGGACTGCACAAGTACCATCACTGTACCTATGTATGCTTCCCCTCTCTGCCTCAATGCACCTGCATATTGCCTCTCTTACCTTTGTGCCTGTGCACACCCTAACCCCATGTCTTCATTCCAGTGCATCTGTATAAAACTGCTAAATTCTCACAGTGTCTGCATGCACCCCTTTCCTCTCCCACCATTGTGTTTGCGCTGTCACCTGCTCTTATCTGCTCTCACAAAGACACCAACTCCAACCATTAACCCCGCTAACATCATCTTATCCACATAATCCACCCATTCCCCTGCTCTCAATGGTACATCTGAACTGTACCTGAACCCACCTCTGACAACTGCACCTGTACATGCTTCCCACTGCTCTCTCTTCATGTCTGCATAAGCCACCTCGCTCTCTCCCTGCTACAGTATATTTCTATGCTCTGGCCCATTTCTGCTTTCACAATTTCATTTTTACCTCTCCTCTCACCAATGTGCCCCCCCCCCCCTTAACACTGCAACTACATACCCTCCCTTCTCACCACCACAGCTGCTCACCCTCCTTCACCACTGCATCGGTACTACTTGAGCATGTCCCACATCTCTAATGAATGAAAGTGTGTTCCTCAATGAGTGATACAGAAAATATAATTTTTGAGCTCACAAATAATAGTTCACTGAGAAACTCAGTAAATGATCAGTTGCCTATGTTTAGAGTTCTTTTTGCTCCTTGTCCTGCTTGCTTTCAACTGAGCTGTCAAGCAAAGGTGGAACTTAGCAACTGCAAAGTGCCAGCCCCTTATGTTACTTTTATGTTGCATTTAGCATCCTTTTCCTGCAGGTTGTGATATCAACTCATATGTCTAATGAATAAACATAGTCCCCTCGCTGAATTTGGGTAAAATATATATTTTTCTATATGGGGGCAGCAGTGTTCACTGTACTAAAGCATCCCTTGCCAACTGCCACAGATTTTCTGGAACAGTCCTACTTTTTAATTATCTGTCCTGCAACATCTGTGTCCCAGAAATCACAGCATGAGGCATCTCTCATTTGTGGACAACTGTAAATGTATTTGGATTGGGGCCATGGGAGACCAATCTTTGTATGATGCAGGGCTGGAGGCAACCAATTAGCATGTAGTGTGGGGAGGTAGCTGGCCGTGTAGTGTGCAACAGTTTGCTGGTGTCAGAGGATGCTCAGGCAGAGGCTTTACTGTTCTCTGGACCTTTGAGAAAATCTGTATCAGGTTGCTTCGAGAAAAATGGGCGCTGCTCTCATACTCCTGCTGCTATGTGGGGTCACTGTGTGTCTCTTCAACCCCCCACTCCCCTTTTCACTGTCCCATCACCCTCTTCACCACCCCTTCCCTGCCTTGGCACCCTCTTCACTACCCTATCCCTTTTATCATCCCCCTATCCCACTGAATCCCACTGCTCCATCCCCTCCTGACCCCCTCTGTTCCATTCCTTACCCCACCTTCTTTCTCTTGACCACTCTGCCCTCTTCACTGCCCAGTCTTCTTCACCGCACCCTATTTCCATCTTTCCTGCTCCATCCCCTTCTTCATCACCCCATCCCTCCTGTGGACCTACAAAACCTATCAACCCATCAGCTAGCTAAATAAATAGATAAATAATATTACTAATGAACAATGCCTTTTTGACAACCTTTCTGCCATTATGATAAATCTTTCTGTATATATAGTATTTTAACCACTTCAGCCCTGGAAGATTTGGCTGCTCAATGACCAGGCCATTTTTTGCGATACGGCACTGCGTCGCTTTAACTGACAATTGCGCGGTCATGCGATGCTGTACCCAAAAATAATCTACGTCCTTTTTTCCCACAAATAGAGCTTTCTTTTGGTGGTATTTGATCACCTCTGCGATTTTTATTTTGTGCGCTATAAACAAAAGATGAGCGACAATTGTGAAAAAAATACAATATCTTTTACTTTTTGCTGTAATTAATATCCCACTTTAAAAAAAAAAAACGAATTTTTTCCTCAGTTTAGGCCGATATGTATTCTTCTACATACTTTTGATAAAAAAATCGCAATAAGCATATATATTGATTGGTTTGCGCAAAAGTTATAGCGTCTACAAAATAGGGGTAGATTTATGCAATTTTTATTATTATTATTTTTTTTTTACTAGTAATGGCGGTGATCTGCGATGTTTGTCAGGACTGTGATATTGCGGCGGGCAAATTGGACACTTTTGACACATTTTTGGCACCATTGACAATTATACAGCGATCAGTGCTATAAAAATGCACTATAATGCACTGTATAAATGTCACTGGCAGGGAAGCGGTTAAACCTAGGGGGCAATCAAGGGGTTAACTGTGTTCCTTCACTGTGTTCTAACTGTAGGGGGGATGGGACTGTCTAGGAGGAGAGAGATCGATGTTTATACATAGTATGAACACACGATCTGTCTCCCTGAGAGAACTGGGATCTGTGTATTTACACACACACAGATCCTGGTTCTCGATCAGTCACGAGCAATCGCGGGTGGCCGGTGGTCATCATGCGTGCCCCTAGTGGCCAAAAGGCGAATCGACGTAAGGTAACATCATTTCGCCCAGCCGTGCCATTCTGCCGCAGTAAAACTGTGGAGGCTGGTCGGCAACCAGTTAAAATTAAATTGTACAATAGGTTAATGATATGCCTCTTGTAGAACCCCATATATTTAAAATGAATACCCCCCCCCCCTAATTAAGGTAATTCTCCTAGTGGCTTGATGCGCACACAGCAAAAAAAAAAGTTTCCCTGGAAATTTATTTTTTTGAATGTTGGCAACTATGCTAAAAGGTACCCTAACTTTACTTTTTTAACTTTTACTTTAACTTAATGTCCCTTTCAACCATTTGTTTGGGCCAAGGTGGCCTAGACAATCTACCGTACTTACTGCACTAACAGGCACTATTGGTGGGCAAGCTGTATAAACTGTATGTAGCCTCAGTATACAGTGCCGAGTCTTGGAGAGGGACGGAGACTTCCTGTCCCACTCCTGGAAAAAAATTAGTCGGGCTGTGCACTGAGCAGCCATTCATAGGAGGCTTTGTATTCTATATATTAATACAAAGCTTTTCCTGATTGGCTGAGGCAGAGAGGCGGGCAAATTACATTGTGATCATTGTGATTACATTGTGATCTCCTCCTCAGCCAAAAAAAGAATTGACGTAATTTGACGGAGCGATCACGTGGTAAATGGCCGCTATCAGCCGCCATTTACCGCGATCCGTGATGCGGACCCGGCGGTCACGGATGTTCCCGGATGCGCGCCCCAGGGGGCACGCGGGAGCGATATTCTGGGAGGACGTCCCACAGATGTCCACCCAGAATAAGTCGACCGTGCTGTCTTTCGGCTATGGCCCGGTCGGCATGTGGTTAATCACCAGAGGGTTTTTTATTGTATGATATTGAATGAAAAAATACCAAAAATATAGGAAAAAAAAAAAACATGTTTGTCTTAGTTATAAATTTTTGCAAAAACAATTATATTTCTTCATAAATTTAGGTCAAAATGTAGTCTGCTACATTTCTTGGGTAAACATAACCCAAATCAGTGTATATAAGGCCTCATTCACATGGGCACCATCAGTTTAGCCACGTTAAAAACATATTGGTTCTTATCCGTTGCTTCCTCCGTCTTCCGGTCCGTTAACATGCGTTTACATTCGTTAATTTACCCGTATATATCCGTTTTTTATCCGTTTCGATCCGTTTACAGCAGTTTCTGTGGCTTTGATGACATTACCCAGAAAGCATTGCTCCTTACATGCTGCATTGCAGTTTTCAGTGAGTGACTTGTCCTTGCTGTGTCCTTCCTTTGTCCTTGTCCTTGTGTGTGCTATCTGCGTTGTGCGATGGATTCCAACAATTTTTGGGACATCTTGACATTGTTTGTCCTATTTGCCTATATCAGGAGAGTGGAGAGAAAGAAAAAGCAGATTGTAGCTAGGAAACATAGATTTTGGACCCACCCATGCTACTGAAGCGGCCTTCTGAAGGTTTTGTGGCTCTGCACTACACTCATCTCCAACAGTATCCCACTAAGTTTTTCAACTTCACCAGGATGACCGTAGCCACATTCGACTACTTACTGGACCAGCTGGACCCACGGCCATGGCTGCAGTGGAGACATACCAACATTAGAAGGTCGGTACCTGCAGATGAACGTCTCTTAGTGACCTTGAGGTAAAAAGTCATTCATTTATCAAGTGTCATTTTTTTTGTTGGTGCAGGGGTTGGCAACCTCTGCCCTCCAGCTGTGATGAAACTACATGTCCCATGAAACATTGAAAGATCCTGACAATCACAGGCATGACTCCTAGAGGCAGAGGCATGATGGGATTTGTAGTTTCAAAACAGCTGGAATGCCAAGGTTGCCTGCCCCTGGTTTACTGTGTGTGTGTGTGTGTGTGTATATACAGTGTGTATAGATAATAAATATCGTATCCATTTATGTTCTCGTAGAATGTTGTTTTACTTAAAAAGCTAAAAAAAAATCAATTTTTTTTCTAGGTTTCTTGCAACAGACAGTCCTTTACCTCTTTAACCATAGCCAAATGACGGCCACATCGCGGACCTGAATTTCCGGGAGTCCGTCATATGACGGCCTCCCCTGTGCACGCTCCCTGCGCGCGCCCTGTGGTCACCGAGTCACTGAGACTCGGGTGATCACTAATGTGATCAGCTATCAGCCAATGACAGCTGATCACATGATGTAAACAAAAGCTTGGTAATCGTGTTTTTTTTCTCCTCACGCTGACAGCATGAGGAGAAAAAAAACGATCATTACCGGCTCATCTGCAAGGGACATCGGTCCCGAAGAGGAAGAGGCAAATATGCCTCATCTATGCCACCTGCCATTGCCACCTGACAGTGCCCATGAGTGCCACCTATCAATGCCCACCAGTGGTGCCAATCAGTGCCACCTAGCAGTGCTGCCTATCAGTGTAACCATTCAGTGCCCATTATTGCCACCCATTGGTGCCCATCAGTGCCGCCTCATCAGCGTACATCAGTGAAGGAGAAAAATTACCTGCTTTAAAATTTTTATAACAAAATATAAAAAAAAAAAATGTTGTTTAAAAATTCTGTCTTTTTAAATTTTTTTAACAAAAAATAAAAACCGCAGATGTGATCAAATACCACCAAAAGAAAGCTCTATTTGTGGGAAAAAAATTATTAATTTGGGTACAGTGTTTTATGACTGCGCAATTGTCATTCAAAGTGCATCTGAAAATTGGTCTGGACAGGAGGGGGGTTTAAGTGCCCAGTAAGCATGTGGTTAAACCATTATTTTTTAATGGGCATTTCAACTATTTTGGAGATCCGATACTTGCTTAGCCATATGGGAAGAGCTGTGTCCAGCAGTGATGCCATTACCAGATGGAAAAATGTGGCGAAGAATAGCAGATGGATTTTGGAATCGAGCAAACTTTCCAAATTGTATCGGAGCCATGGATGCAAAGCATATACTTTTCCAAAAGCCTCCACATTCTGGGTCCAGATTTCATAATTACAATAAATATTTTTTATTGGTCCTCATGGCTATCTGTGATAGCAATTATAAATGTATCGCTGTGGACATTGGGCCATATAGCAGCAGTTCTGATTCTAGAGTGTTCCGTGAGTCTGTAATGGGTCAAAGACTGCGAGAAGGGCAATTCAACATACCATCTGATCAGCCTCTGCCTGGAATTGAAGAACCAGACCTGCCTTTCGTACTTGTTGAAAATGAGGCCTTCACACTTTCTCAATATCTGCTTAGGCCTTATGCCAGAAGTAATCTGGACGACAAGAAGAGGATCTTTAAAGTGGAGTTCCACCCAAAAATGGAACTTCCACTTTAAGGGACATGCCACATTTGGCATGTTATTTTTTTGGGGGGGATACCCTTTTTTTAGAGGGTCCCAGCTCCCACTTTCTCCCGGCGTACCGCGGCACCGGAAGTGAGATCACCTCTCCCCCTTCCCTCTCGGCAATCATCTGGGACACGTCACAGGTCCCAGATAATTGCCCGGCCAGTCAGGGCGTGCCACACGGCTTGCGCATGCGCAGTGCTTGCCCGG
Source organism: Lithobates sylvaticus (assembly GCA_028564925.1). Classification (NCBI taxonomy): domain Eukaryota; kingdom Metazoa; phylum Chordata; class Amphibia; order Anura; family Ranidae; genus Lithobates; species Lithobates sylvaticus. The sequence goes on along the minus strand of CM053027.1, from coordinate 529,636,611 downwards.
CTGTGAGGCCACAGCCAGGCGCCCACAGTAACAATGCCGGCACCGCAGAGACGAGTGGGGCTTCGTTCCCCCACATCGCTGGACCGTAGGACAGGTGAGTGTCACGATTATTAAAAGTCAGCAGCTGCAGTATTTGTAGCTGCTGACCTAAATTTTTTTATTTTTTTTTAAGCGGAACTCCGCTTTAACTATCGGCTGAGCCGCAAGATGCCTCATTGAATGTACATTTGGCATATTGTCCAGTAAATGCAGTGTTTTCCAAACACCCTTACAACTCAGTCTTGAGAATGCTGAGTTAGTAATTCAGGCCTGCTGCATTCTGCACAACATTGTCTGGGATAAGGAGGGCATCCACATTGAGGAAGAGGAAGAGTTCCACCTGCCCTCCATACACTACAGCAGGGTACGTGCAAGGAAATTCTACATTGCCATGCGGGAACAATTTGCCGACTACTTTCTAGCTCCACCAGGTGATGTTCCATGCCAATATTAATATATGTAAATAATGCAGTGCAAATTTCAATAATTTCAATAATTGTACAAATATGTCCTAAGATGCCATATGAAAATGACTTGTGTTATGTTTGCTATTTTTGGTTATTTCATTGTGTTTTGACAGCATAAAAAGACACAAAAGCACATGATATGTTCAAAACAGTTTTAGTTTTATTATTCTGCATAACCCGTTTAAAATAATTTTTTTCACTTAACTTTTTATTTTATTTGTCAAGGTTTTAACAAAGCATAAAATATGCAAACTTTGCAAAAATTCTTAATTTAACATAAAAACCAGGTTACAAATCCTGATGAAAAGAGGTGAGGATGGGAAATATGAAGAAGAAGTTTGGGAAGAAGAACCAGAGCTGGTTTGGCTATTAGTTTGAGAAACATCAGCAGAATTTAAGCTAGTGTTTACACTCGAAGGATATGTTCCCTGTGAGGAATGAGCAGGAGAGGAACTTACATAAGAAGGCCTCTGGGTATTGTTCATTGAGCTGTATGAATGCACAGGGGGCTGTGGATAGGGCGGTAGATATGGCTGGGGCCGGGAGGCATGGGGACTCATAGGGATATTGACGGTATGACTGCTGAGAGGGTTCATATTGGCTAATAGTGGGCAATGACATTCCTGATTCAGCAGCTCTAATACATCCCCCCACATAATTAAATATACCCATAAAGTATGTATCTCCACCTGCCTCTCTGCTGGTGCTTTTTGAAGTGTATGATAAATTGTCCTCAGGAAGGATGCATTTGAGTTATTTGGATCAGAGAATGGATCCTTACTCTCCTGTCTTTTAAAGGAGGTCATCTCGTCCATGAAGGACTTCAAGGCTTTGTCCATCTCTGGATTTACAGGCTTATTGCCACGCCGCGAGGATCGTGATGTTGTTGGCCTGTAATGACTAACCTGTATATAATACAGTATAATATGCCGCTTGAGAAATGCAATGAATCCTTGATGTCCTTGATCAGATAAAGCTTAGTAATCAATAGTATGCTTACGTGTACAGATCTTAACGAATGGGCTAGGATGTGTACTCGTACATGCTGTCTCATCCACCGGCTGGGACTGGCCTTCTCCCTCTTGTGTGGCTTGCTCACCTCCCTGCACTGCTTCTGTCTTTATTATTTTCAGTGTTCTCCTCACACTCTAAGACGTTTGATGTACTACAATAAAAAGGAGGAACATTTGGTCACAAAACCTTACTATATGGAGACTAGTGTTGCCAACCGCCCGTATTTTTACGCCACCCGTAAATGTCTGTAGTAGCGGGAAAGTGGCAGTAAAAAATATCCATGACCGCTCTGGCTTGTAACTGCGCATGCCGAGCAGATCCTGTATTCGGCCGGTGGGGGCGGATCTCAGAGGCTGTGCAGCGCGCTATGCTGGTGAGGCGAATGATTAAATAGAACATCCCGCCAGGAGCTGCATCCAGATTCCAGAGTCCACGGGGGGGCCGGGCATGGACGAAGTGACAGCTGAGCCTAGTCGACGACGGTGACAGCAGGTGATGATGGCAGGCTGCTGCCGCAGGGGGTGATGGAGGCAGAGGGGATGATGGAGGCAGAGGGGGATGGACGGTGGCAGAGGGGGATGGACGGAGGCAGAGGGGGATGGACGGAGGCAGAGGGGGATGGACGGAGGCAGAGGGGGATGGACGGAGGCAGAGGGGGATGGGCGGAGGCAGAGGGGGAACATGGAGGGAGAGGGGGATGATGGAGGCGGCAGGGGGTGATGGCAGGCCACAGGAGGTGTTGGAGGCAGGGGGTGTTGGTGGAAGGCCGCAGGGGGTGTTGGTGGAAGGCCGCAGGGGGTGTTGGAGGCAGGCCGCAGGGGGTGTTGGTGGCAGGGGGTGTTGGATCCAGGCCGCAGGGGGTGTTGGTGGCAGGGGGTGTTGGAGGCAGGCAGCAGGGGGTGTTGGAGGCAGGGGGTGATGGTGGCAGGTGATGGAGGCATATAAAGGAAATAGAAAAATGCAAACTGTGAGCCCAATATAGTAAAGAACATGAGGGGGTACCTCCATAAATAATGGTAGGGTGTGTTCACAAAAACCAAACTGTCACAAAAAAGAAAACGAAAAATATATACACACCCAGGGATTATCTCCTCATATCTGATTTATTTAAAAATTGAACAGCACCACAATACACAGCTCAGCATCATGAACCTAGCCTCCCCGACATATACCCACCACACCCCAATTTTATACTGGCTGGATCGGATGTAATTATCCCTGCTCTTATGTGACATTGATTGGTTGCATCCATATTGCGGCAACAGTCTCCTTCTGATCAACCCCTGGATGTTCTGCAGTGGCATGCTCAGCAGTGCCTTTTCATTTGAATGAGGGACTTCCCTTATCATCCAGCAACTTGTCTATCTTTATATCCCCTGCAGCGGTCATCCAGACAGGCTCACTGGGACTTCCACATACCCGCACAGTTGGGATTAGGTTCTGTGACACATATAGGAGGCATTCCAACAGAGGTAGCCAGTACCAGTCAGATTGTCTCCCAGAATTTACCGTCACGGATAAGGCCACTGTATTCGCCCATTGTGGCTATAAGGTAAAGAGTTTTCCTTTCAGGCTTCTGTTCTAGATCAATCCTTGGGTAGGGTCTTGGATACAGGTGCTATTATCAGGGGTACCACCTTGGGGGTGTTCTATACAGTCTTCTGGTCCAAGGGAGAGGTTTTATAGTGGTCCCATCATGTGGAGGGGAAGGAGGGGGATTTTTATGGGATTGTGCTTTTTGTAAATTGTAGGAGGGAGGGATGGTTTATTTATGGGGTGTGGTGGGTATATATGGGGGAGGTTAGGTTAACGATGAAGAGCTGTGTATTGTAGTGCCGTTAATTTTTTCAATAAATCAGATATGAGGAGATAATCCCTGGGTGTGCATATATTTTAAATTTTCCTTTTTGTGACAGGTGATGGAGGCAGGAGGTGATTGGACTAAATAATCCGCCCTTATATCGAAAATAATAAAATTGTTTTTTTTTTTTTACCTTAATATCTACCTTAAATCACATTGCTATTTGCCTAGTGTACTTGTTTGTAGCCTAAATACTGAAATTTGCACCTAAAAATTTAATTTTATGAAATGTCAGTAAAAACTTGGCTGTACCAGTAAATTTTGGGTGTCATGCCAGTAAATTTCAATCTGGTAGGTTGGCATCACTGATGGAGACCTACTTTTTTCACTTTCTAGATGGAACATCAAAATGTCACTTAGGTAGGACAACATTTTAAAGAAGACTGATTTTTTCTTTGTGGTAGCGCCGGAACCACTTGCACACTCTGCCTCATCATTCAAATCTCTTTGAATAGGGTCTCTCAGAGAATTCTGTTAATTTTAAATCCTGTAAACACACATTGAGAAAGAATTTGAGTAAAGATTTTGATTTTGAGTAAAGTGGCTAAGAAAAAAACCTATAACCAATAGGACTCCATAGTCTGTGGAGGAGTCAGCATGCCCTTGTCTATTCACAATATTAAAAATCATGTGCGCAGAATGCTATCAACATACAGTGGAACCTCGGATTACGAGCATAATCCGTTTCAAGTGAATGCTCGTAATCCAAAGTACTTGCATATCAAAGCGAGTTTCCCCATTGAAGTCAATGGAAACAAAAATGATTTGCTCCGCATTGACTACAATGGCATGCAAAACCGCATGCGGCCAGAGGTGGGGGGGCACCGGAGAGCCTCAAAAACATCCGGAAAGGCCCGAGGACACTTCGACTGACCTAGGAAAGGCTTGGAAACTGAGTATTTTCGTGTCTTTATGAGCATTGCCGAACGGCGCAGTTAACCGCGTTACTCGTAAACCATGGTTCCACTGTATTCAGATGGACAGCAATATTTTTATGCTTAGGTCACCACAAATTCAGCGTGCAACAAGGACAGCAATAGACACAAAATGTATGTCCTTCTGTGACAAAGTTCGCACACTTCAGAGAGGCCAGAAAGGATGTGCACTGACTGCAAATTCACATGCATTACTACAAATGGTAAATAACAATACATACAAAGCAGAGTGCCATATGGTTTGGCTCTGCTGCAGCGAGAGTCTGAACAGTACGTAACTCACATGTTTCCATAATCTCATGATTCCATAATAACAGTGACAAGAGAGCATGCTGCAGTTGGGCAACATATACATTGATCACGCTGTTTGGGAGTCATGTTGGACCAATTTGCTGTCACAAGCTTAAAGATTTCATCCCATAGTTGCTGTGTTCTTACTCTGTCACTGTGGTCCCCGACAGGTTGAGTCCCACAAGCCTGGTCTTTCGTGCACCAGGTTTATTAGTTCATCCTGAAAGACATCTCTGCCCATGTTTCTCACTGGGGATGTACTTCAGCTAATATCCATTTTCATGGATCTCGACATAGCCTTGTACGTTAAAAAAAAAAAAAACGGATAAAATTGAAAGTTAACGGATGGTCATCCGTTTGCCCATAGGAATGCATTGTCATTCGTTGACGGATGGAAGAAAAACGGATAGGTGATCCGTTTGTCTGAAAGGGGCCTAAGTTGGTGAGAAAGTTATAGCATCTACAAACTATGGTATATACTGTATATATTTGAAAATTGTTCAATCAATCTTGAAGTACTGACGACCTTTCAATTCTTGAGTCCCTGAAATGCCATATACCCCCCAAATTACCTTTTTTTATTGTTAAGTGGAGAGTTCAAGGTATTTAGTAATAGGCATGCTGAGTTTTTTGAAGTTGTAATTTTTGTCACAATTGTTTTGAAAATTAAGAAAGTAAATAAAATTTAGTTTTTTTTCCCAAATCGTTTCTTACATGCTGTCACCAGTTCAGTACAGCGTCCTCATATGAGTGGTGTGGCGGTGGTCAGGGTTACTGACTGGAGACCGTATGTACCATATATACTCGAGTATAAGCTGACCCGAATATAAGCCGAGGCACCTAATTTTACCACAAAAAACTGGGAAGACTTATTGACTCGAGTATAAGCCTAGGGTGAGAAATGCGCAGCTACTGTAAGTGGAAAAGAGGGTCAACAATGCCCATTTGCAGCCTCACTGTGCCCATTTTGCAGCCATAGGACCCCGAACTTCAAACTTGGTAGTTAATGGTTCCTAGATGCCACCTAGCTGCAGCCAAAATTTGGGGTCTCTGAACCCAAAGTGTCCCGAAATGACATTGCTGCAGATGGACACAGTTGACCGATTTTGGGTCCCGTATCTTGGGGCCACTTGGTGCTAGGAACCCCAGTGTGCAAACCCAGTGGAACCATCACTACAACATATCCAAAGGTGGGGTTTCTATCACCAAGTGGCCCCGAGATAAGTCGGTTCGGAAAATGTCAAGCACTTTTTTTCAGCAGAGAATGACATTTACCAAACCAACTTTGGGGCCCCGTATCTCGGGGCCACTTGGTGCTAGGAACCCCATCTTTGGATATGTTGTAGTGATTGCCAAGTGGCCCGAGATAGGGGGCCCCAAAGTCGGGTCGGAAAATGTCATTCTCTGCTGCAGAAAAGTGCTTGACTCAGTATAAGCCGAGAGGGGCATTTTCAGCACAAGAAAAACTCGGCTTATACTCAAGTATATATAAAAAAAAATAAAAAAATATATTAAAAAAACTTACCTTTCTTTCTATATATATATATATATATATATATACTATTCAAAAAATATAGCAAATAAGATAATTAAGCAATAGGGTGAAGGGTTTAGTGCAGAATAACACTTTTGGTTGTTAAATGCAAATTTTCATAAATATCTGTACATGAGGCCAAAAAGTGAGTCAATTAACCACTGTCAGACTGGACCATTTTGCTGGCTTAAGACCAGACCACTTTTTGCCATTCGGCACTGCGTCGCTTTAACTGACAATTGCGCGGTCGTGCGACGTGGCTCCCAAACAAAATTGACGTCCTTTTTTTCCCACAAATAGAGCTTTCTTTTGGTGGTATTTGATCACCACTGCGGTTTTAATTTTTTGCGCTATAAACAAAAAAAAGAGCAACAATTTTGAAAAAAAAGCATTATTTTTTACTTTTTGCTATAATAAATAACCCCCAAAAATGTATAAAAAAAAATATTTTTTTTCCTCAGTTTAGGCCGATACATATTCTTCTATATATTTTTGGTAAAAAAAAAATAAGCGATTATTGATTGGTTTGCGCAAAAGTTATAGCGTTTACAAAATAGGGGATAGTTTTATGGCATTTTTATTAATAATTTTTTTTACTAGTTGTGGCGGCGCTCAGCGATTTTTATTGTGACTGCGACATTATGGCGGACACATCGGACATTTTTGACACATTTTTGGGACCATTGTCATTTATACAGCAATCAGTGCTATACAAGTGATTCCTGTGTAAATGACACTGGCAGTGAAGGGGTTAACCATTAGGTGGCAGTGTAGGGGTTAAGTGTGTCCTAGGGGCGTGTTGCTAACTGTGGGGGGCGTGGCTGTGTTGTACACATCACTAATCTCTGCTCCAATCACAGGGAGCAGAGATCAGTGACACTGTTGCTAGGCAGAACGGGGAGATGCTTGTTTACTTTAGCATCTCCCCGTTCTTCCTCCCTGTGAGACGATCGCGGCTATCCCCGCGGCGATCGAGTCCGCGGGACCCGCAATCGGACTCACGGAGGTCCCGTCCGGCGCGTGCATGCGATGGTACGGCGGCAAATTTAAAGGGACGTACCTGTACGTGTGTGCGCCGGTCGGGAAGCGGTTAAGGAAACAAAAGGGCCAGAGGGATTTGGTTCCAAAAGAGGGACAGTGCCTCCAAATGAAAGACAGTTGGAAGGTATGCTTTACCCACATATGTTGTCACACATGCTCCTGCCATGTCATTAATGTTATTTCCATTTTTTAAACTTAACCACCTCTATAGCGAGCCATAGTAAAATGACGATAGCAGGAACATCTGTCCTACGACGTCCTCCGGTTCTCGCCGCTCTAGCGCATCCCCGGGGGCACGCATCGCAGCAGTCAGGGAATGAGCCCATCCCGATCAGTGTAAAGAGCCAATAAAAATGGTCACAAGCATTGTCCTTGTGCGTGTCCCCATGGGCGCACAGAGTGGCAATCGGGGATGAGAAGTGTCACTCTGACACAGCCCATCCCCGATTGGGGTAAAGAGCCAATGAAATTGGCTCTTTACCACATGACCGGCTATGTCCAATCACAGCCAGTCACAGAATGTAAACAAGCAGCGGTAACCAGCTGTTATCGGCTAAACCGAGTTAGGTCTTCCAGGCTTGAGCTATGGTCCACTTAGCCGCAATGAAGAGGTATGTGGCTAGCTTTTGCTGTGGAGCATATAACCCAGGTATTGGAGAATGTAATAGGGCTACCTTGGCATCCTTACGAATGGTGAGATGGAAAAGGGTCTGAAGTAAGCCAGAAACCCTGGACCAGAACCCTGCTAGTCCTGGGCAAGACCACCAGGTATGTAGGATATCCCCCCACAGTCCACAGTTGCAGAGACAACTGTCACTACTCCCCAGGAAGGCATGGGCTGTACAGGCCGGGACCCTGCTTCTAGTGTATTTGTATTAAAGGAGCATTTGGCCACTATTTTTCAGGCCTTACTCCAGTCTTCTAGGTCTATGGGAGACTGGAGGTCCCTTCCCCACTGGTCCATTTAGGAGAGAGATGCTTATGTCAGGGGTCCATTCAGAGATGCATAAATAGTCGAGATGAGACCAGGGACCCCAGGGTCATGCTGACATGCATGTTCAAAAAAAGTATTTTAAAAATGGGTAAGTGGACGCAGGGCAGCAATCCAGTGTTTCAATTAAAGTAAGCGGTAGTGTTCCCTGACCAGTGCATTGTGTGTTTCCCGGATTGGCCTCCCAGGATAGAAAGAAACGAGAGGGGAGAAAGTTTTGAACCCCTGTATAGCCGTGAGAAAGCCAATACACATTCAAGCCAGCTAACTGTATCAAAGTAACCTTTTTCTGACCAGTCCCAAATCAACTCAACAAAGGGGCATCCCACTACACTAGTTCACATATATTACAATACACATTCAAGCCAGCTAACTGTGTCAAAGTAATACCTTTCTGACCAGTCACAAATTGACTCTGCAAACCAGCAAACCTTAACATAGTATGGTATACTTTAATGAACATATAGTGCCAATATGACATAAACGGACAGGGTTAGAAGAGAGCTACAGACTCTAAAAAGTAGTTTCTGAGCAGGTAGGCAGTGTTTTGCTACAAAAGAGACATAGTATAGAATGACGTTAGTTATCATTCAGCCTGGGAGACTGGGAGTGGTGGATAGAAATTACTGCAAGGGACAGCTTCAGATTTAGTGCATTGAAACAAAAGCTGTTTTTTTATTTTATATAAAAGAAAATACTAGACACAGCCAACAGAGTTATCTGTCTTTTTTAATATAGCGCCTTTTTTTCAATTTCAATCATTTTTATTGGATGTTTTAGAAAATGATAATACAATTATCAAACAAGGACTACAGTACATTTCACATTGGCCTATGATCAAACTGCAGTACAGGAAACCTCTGCAATATTACATTGATGGTAAACAGTAGGCAACTATAACTTAAGAACTATTTACCGGTCCACAAAAAAAAAAAAAAAACAGATGACAACCATTCATCCACCCAATGATGGGAAGCAAGAGTGTGAGCCCCTCATCATAAAGGCACATAATGTAAGGGAGTCAAGCCCCCCCAAAAAGTAAGGGAAGCATAAATGTAACACATATAGCTTCAAAAAGGTACATTGCTCCATGAAAGGGGTTGAAAAGAACCCCATAACAGATAAGGAGCACTGTGAAACATAGACAAAACTCCATGTAAAAAAGTTAGAAAAGCAACAAGAGGAAAAAAAGGAGTAGAAGGGAAGGGAACCAGTAGTGGATTGGAGCTGGGCCAGGGACTATCCCATGCCCATGGGGTAGACCCCCCAGTGATAGCTAGAAGCCAGTTAGAGAGACCGCAATGGGTAATTTTGATCACACATTTCTCTACTTTGTCATGCTAAACAACAGCTAATTTTTCATTGACCAAATACTATGACATGTTTTATTTGACCTGTGCGGTGGTTGGGACCCCCTGATTTCCATTTTCTAGTAGAGGTTTGCTTGACAGCTGTAAAAATAAAATATGTCAACTTAAATGGGTTGGCAGAGCACAAATCGGCTTTAGGATTAAGCAATGTCTCATATGAATTGTTGGTGATTCTGTTTCTCAAGACTGCATAAATCAATTGCTACATCCTCGTCCGGAATCTTTTGATCTGTGCACAGTCCCACAACACATGCGCCAAAGTGCCAGCTAAACCACAGTCCTGTAAACCACAATCAGAGGTGGTTTGGAAAATTTTGCTAGCCTGGTTGATACCATATATCACCGCAGTAAGAGCTTGTAACTAGCCTGTAACTAAAAAAGGAGTTGATCTACCCATGTGCAACAATATCCCATATTTGTGACAATTGGTATGATATCTATATAAATTATGTTTTTTATATCCATGTGTTAACACTGCAGAATCAAATGCTTAAGCAATATGATCATCAAGTAATAATTTTTATATCGCAGGAAGCTAAAAAGTTTGATTTCTCTATATAGGACTCACCAGTACCACAGGAGATAGAGAAGGGGATAGAGAAGTTTCAACATATAGCAGGCTTTGGTTTTGGCTCTAGTACTGCCAGTTTGCACACAATGTCTGGTCCACTTGGAGCAAGTGAACCTAAAGATTCAAGACCTTTGTTTGGACGCTCACAAGCCTTTCCTTCACTGGTAAGTAATAATATACCAAATGCATTGAATACAGCTTTATCTTTGAGAGGTGTAAGGCTATGTTTCCACTAGTGCGACTTTTCATGCGATTTGGGACTGAAAAGTCGCATGACAAGTCGTACCCCATGATTTCCAATGAGTACTGTTCATATCTGTGCGACTTCAAGACGCAGCGACTTCAAAGTAGTCCCTGCACTACTTTGGCCCTACTTTGATGCGACTTGAGGTCCATAGACCTCAAGAATAGGTCAAGTCGCGGCGTAAAATCATGGCAAAATCGTGCAACTTTGGGAACGCCATAGTGGAAACATAGCTTAAGGCAGAGTGGCCCTCTAGGGCAAACAGCAACAGAAGTTTTTCAGAGTCCTGGAATTTCTGGACACACATTACAGATACCTTTTTATTCAGCAGAAGAAGCTGACATATGTGCTGTAAGTTTATTTTTGTTTGCAAATGTTTTAAACAATAAATACATTTTCCATATTAGAACAAGCAGTTTCTATGTAAGTTAATCCAATTTTTATAACATGTGCATGTACTACAGTACATGTATACCTGATAATATACATGTGTTGTGTCAAGCTGTGTGCTGGGCTGCATGTCCTCCATGTGTACAATCAAAGTTTGATCCATCTTTGGTCAGCTTTAGTTGCAAACAGATAAGAACAGAAATGAGAGCTGAGTTGAGGAGCAACCCCACAATTGTTAGGGGGTTTTGCCAGAATTCTACATCCTAAGCAAGAGGGGTATGAGTAGTCCCATTCGTCTTTCACCCCTCTGTCCTTGCTCCCAACCACCCCCACCCCCAAGAGGGAACCTCCGAGAGCTAGAGCCTCAAATCTTACATCTGTGCACCTCATATACCTGAGCATTTGCTTCCAAGGACCAACTCAAAGTCATATACTGCTGTACATCCTTACATATTTCTAGCAAACCTTTTGCATAAAACCAGCGATATTTATGGTAGTGTAGTGTAACGGTTTCAGCCAAATGATCAGACCAGAGGTGATATGCAATTACTATTTTACTTAACAATGAACTTCAACATAAATTGTACCGGAGTTCTGTGAACACAGTATACAGTACAGAACATTAATATGAACCGTGAAGAAAAAGCATATAACAATTATACTGCCATTCAACTAATGTCCACTAGGTGGCAGCAGCATGTTGTGAGTTCAATCTTCAAATAGAATAGAGGGGTAAAGAATCTCACATGTCCAAGATAGTAATCGTTCTTTCAACAGACTGTGAGCTGAGTGGACCTCCTTCTGGCACAAACTTCTTGCTGTCACTGCTTTCTACTTGCTTTGGTCAGGAGGTTCTGGTGGCTGCAGATAGGGCCAACCCACTTCATGGACAGCTTCTGAAAATGGACTGTAACAGAGTCCTATCCAGTGACTGGGGCTTGGAAAGATGCTGCGTGCTCTTGTGCTCACTGCTGAGCACACCAGACTTAACAGGGGAGGACCCAGCACCTGGGAACAGCTCACTTGCCCAGTCACTGCTGTCCCATCAGGCAGGATCTCTCTGAGCACAGGAAGCTGGGTGGAGCTGACATTTATATCCCCCGGGCGGATCCAGGAGCTCAGGGGATTGTGGGGAGTTGAGTTAAAGGGACCTGCACCAGAATCTGGACAAAGGGGCATCCCACTACACTCCACCCCACTTGAACTTGCGATTCCAGGCAAGTTTACCGACCATACAAAGTCCTCCTGTGCAAAGCGTTCAGGTGGTTTCCCAAAGTTGTGTCTCTGAGAGCAGGCTCTTCTTCAGGAGGAGGCAAAGGTACATCTTCACCTTCAGGCATTTCAGTGGACAGTGGGTCAGAGGGCTCCACAGTAGGAGTAGGAATACGAGCTGGGCAATCATTGGGCTGCATGGCATTGTCTACATAATTCCTAATGGGTTTGAGGTGCCTGGGGTGTAGCCGCCTTGTGTACTTTCCTTCTGGACATCATAGTCTGGCACTCCTGGAATTGGTTGCTGTAGCACAACTCCGGGCACTTCCTCCCATGGAGTTTGTAGCTTGCCCTGCTGATGTGCACCTTTGCGCCTGATCAAGACCCTATCTCCAGGTTTCAGGTCATAGACCTTCGTTCTCTTCTTGTTCCACCCAAGTTCGCTCCTTTACAAACTGTTGGACTTCTGACAGGCGTCGCCTCCACTCTCGAATCCATGTTGCTGGAGTATACTCCAGTTCTTCAGTGGGGACGACACCCCATAGATCTGTGGGTCCCCCAAGAGTACGACCAAACATCACGTGGTAAGGAGAGCGAGCTGTCGCTGAGTGCACAGTATGATTATACTTCCAAACCACTTCAGCCAAGTAATGGGTCCATCTGGTTCGTTTCTCACGGGCCAGCCCTCTCAACAGTTGTATCAGGGTACGATTAAACCTCTCGCAGGCTCCGTTACCCTGTGGGTGATATGGGGTCATATGCGTCTTCTTGACACCTAATGAGTGACACCACTCCTGGAAGAACTCACTTTCAAAGCAGGGCCCTTGATCTGAATGTATCTTCTGAGGGCAACCATAAGGGAGACAGAAGTGTCTCCACACTGTTTGAGCTGCAGTCTTTGCAGTCTGGTCGCGAGTTGGTACAGCTACTGCAAACTTGGTAAAGTGGTCCACCATAACAAGGACATGGCGATGTCCATCTTCTGACATGTCGAGGGTGAGGAAGTCAACTGTCAATACTTCCAATGGGGCAGACGTGTTCCAAGTCATAAGAGGCACCTGGACCTCAGCCCCCTTGGTCACGGAGCATACCGCACAGTGCCGACATATCTGATCAATCAACTGGAACAGCCCCACACGCATGGCTTGCCTTTTGAACCAGGCAAATGTTTTGTGGACTCCCCAATGTTCTCCTTCCACATGGATTCTTTCTGCCACTGGTCAAGCTCTTGCCCGTGACAGTACGACCTGCCAGGTTACCGAAGAGTCATGGGGGAACATTATTCTGCGATACAATATGCCATTTCTCAAGAGGAGGCGTGACCTTATGTTCAGCAGTTTTTGTGTTTCTGGTAGCAGTTGTGATCTTTCACTTCTACTGGGCCAGCGCCGTAACTGCATTGCCTTTATTACTGGGGCAATCACAGGGTCATCCTTCTGCGTTTCTGCCCAGTTATAATCTTCCAATACCTGGATAAGGTCCACCCGTAGTCTACTCTTAGATCTAGCCCCCATTAAGGGTGGAATTTCTTCTTCTTCTGCCTCTTCATCCACATCTCGCTGCGGTTGTGCTGAAGGGTACCGTTATAGGGCATTAGCCACGTGGTTGCCCCTTCCCGGGTGGTAATGCAGGGAAAAGTCAAACTTTGCTAGATGTGCTGCCCATCTTTGTTCCAGAGCGCCAAGTTTGGATGTCTGGAGATGTACTAAGGGGTTATTATCCGTCCAGACTTCGAACTTAGACCCTGTGAGATATTCTGCGAAACGTTCTGTGACGGCCCACACCAGTGCTAACAGTTCCAACTTGAAGGAGCTGTAGTTTGCAGGGTTTCTCTCGGTTGGATGAAGGCTGCGGCTGGCATAAGCAATAACCCGTTCCTTACCATCTTGCATTTGTGAGAGCACGGCCCCCAGGCCCTGGTTACTGGCATCAGTTTGTAACCGAAAGGGAAGGGAGAAATCAGCAAAGGCCAATACAGGGGCTGTCACCAACCGTTGCTTTAAGAAGTCAAATGCCTCTTGTTGTTCCAGTCCCCATTCCACCCTCTTGTGACCTCCTTTCTGGTCTACTCCATGTAGTAATTTCTGGATTGGAGCAGCGTGATGGGCTTAGTGCTTGATGAAACGTCGATAGTGCCCCGCTAACCCTAGGAAGGCTCTAACCTCAGTCACGGTCGATGGTGCCTTCCATTCTTGTATTACCTTGATTTTCTCTGGATTGGGGAGCACACCATGTTTTGAAATGACATGTCCCAAATATTCAATCTCACTTTTGAACAGGTGGCTTTTTTTGGCTTAAGCTTCAGCCCATACTGATGTAGCCGGGCTAGAACAGCATCGAGGTGAGCGAGGTGTTCCTCAAAGGGGGCAGAGAACACCGCTATATCATCAAGATAAATCAGGATGCTATCCAAATTCATATCCCCAAGACAATGCTCCATTGTCCTTTGGAAGGTAGCAGGTGCATTGTTCAGCCCGAAAGGCATTCTTTTGAACTGCCATAGTCCCATAGGGGTGATGAAAGCAGTTTTTGGTAGATCTGCTTTGGCCACAGGGATCTGCCAATACCCACTGGCGAGGTCAAGTGTTGAAAAGAACTTGGCTTTCCCTAGAGCAGTTAGGGACTCTTCAATCCGCGGCAGGGGATAGGCGTCTCTTGTACTCTTGTAGTGACAGCATTCAACCGTCTATAATCTACACAGAAGCGGATGGTGCCGTCCTTTTTCCGCACTAATACAGCGGGAGCTGCCCATGGGCTCTTGCTGTCTTCGATTACGCCTTGCTGCATCATCTGTTCCAACATCTGCTTGACTTCCTGATAAAGGAGAGGGGGTATGCTTCTGTAGCGATCCCGGATGGGTGGATTTCCTCCTGTTGAGATCTCATGTTCAATCCCATTGCTACAGCCCAGGTCAAAATCCCCCTGGGAAAACGCCTCCGACCACTTATCTACCAGTTGCCTTACTGCTTCTACCTGAGGGGGTGTGAGTTCCTCAGTGGACAGCTGTAGAAGTGGAAGTATCTGTTCTCCTACCCATGCTGGGTCTGCCCCTGCTGAACTTTTGGCAACATTCACTTTAGCTACAAGAGAAGGCTAATTTATTAAATACTTTCTTCAGCTCTGTGTATACAAAGGAGCATGGGGGAGCTCATGTCCACAATGGGGGTGGTAGTGACACAGCCCTAAATCCACAATGGCTCAAAAGTGATATGGTCCAGAAATATTTAGACAGAATAAAGGTGGATAAAGCACCTGGACCTGATGGCATCCACCCACGGATCCTAAAAGAATTGAGCTCTGTAATTTCAAAGCCATTGTATCTAATTTTTAGGGAATCATTAATGACAGGAATAGTACCACTGGATTGGCGCAGGGCGAACGTGGTGCCTATATTTAAAAAGGGAACAAAGTCTTTACCAAGTAACTATAGACCTGTTAGTTTAACTTCTATAGTTGGGAAGATACTGGAGAGATTATTAAAAGACCACATAGACGAGTTCTTGCAGGAAAAAAATATTTTAAGCAACAGACAGCATGGGTTCATGAAAGACAGAAGTTGTCAGACAAACCTCATTTCTTTTTATGAGGTGGTAAGTAAAACCTTGGACAGAGGCGTGGCTGTGGACGTGGTATACTTGGATTTTGCAAAAGCGTTCGATACAGTTCCCCACACACGGCTCATGTGTAAGGTAAGGTCTACAGGTTTGGAAATATCGGTTTGTAAATGGATAGAAAACTGGCTAAAAGACAGAATTCAGAGAGTCGTGGTTAATGATTCTTACTCTGAATGGGCTAAGGTTATCAGTGGTGTACCCCAAGGTTCAGTGCTGGGACCCTTACTTTTTAATATCTTTATAAATGATATTGGGTCTGGGATCAAAAGTAACATTTCTGTCTTTGCAGATGACACCAAGCTATGCAGTGGAATAACGTCCTTACAGGAGGTCTCCAATTTACAAGCCGACCTCAATGCTCTGTCAAATTGGGCGACTATGTGGCAGATGAGGTTTAATGTTGATAAATGTAAAGTTATGCACTTGGGGGCTAAGAATATGCATGCATCATACATGCTAGGGGGAGTACAACTGGGGGAATCCGTAGTGGAGAAGGATCTGGGGGTTTTGGTAGATCATAAACTCAATAATAGCATGCAATGCCAAGCTGCGGTTTCCAAAGCGAGCAAAGTCCTTTCTTGTATTAAGAGAGGTATGGACTCCAGAGAGAGAGATATCATTTTGCCCCTGTTCAAATCATTAGTAAGACCTCATCTGGAATATGCAGTTCAGTTTTGGGCACCAGTTCTCAAAAAGGATATTGGGGAACTGGAGAAAGTGCAGAGAAGGGCAACCAAACTGATAAGAGGCATGGAGGAGCTCAGCTATGAGGAAAGATTAGAGGAACTGAATTTATTCACCCTTGATAAGAGGAGATTAAGGGGGGATATGATCAACATGTATAAATATATAAGGGGTCCATATAGTGAACTTGGTGTTGAGTTATTCACTTTACGGTCAACAAAGAGGACAAGGGGGCACTCTTTACGTCTAGAGGAGAAGAGATTTCATCTCCAAATAAGGAAAGGTTTCTTCACAGTAAGAGCTGTGAAAATGTGGAATAGACTCCCTGCAGAGGTGGTTCTAGCCAGCTCAGTAGATTGCTTTAAGAAAGGCCTGGATACTTTCCTAAATGTACATAATATAACTGGGTACTGACATTTATAGGTAAAGTTGATCCAGGGAAAATCCGATTGCCTCTCGGGGGATCAGGAAGGAATTTTTTTCCCTGCTTTAGCAAATTGGAGAATGCTCTGCTGGGGGTTTTTTTGCCTTCCTCTGGATCAACTGTGGGTATAGAATGGGGTATATGGGATTGTATGATATATATATATATATATATATATATTTGTTTAATTTGTGGTTGAACTGGATGGACTTGTGTCTTTTTTCAACTTAACTAACTATGTAACTAACTATGTAACTATGTACATAGCGTCGTCCGTGAAATTTCTGGAACTCTATGTGGTCCACTTTGGGAGAAATCACACCTGTAATCGGGGCCAGTTCCGCCACTGGTGTCCCCGGGGGCAGGTGAAGTGGAATCGTCTTGCTGTTCCACATCCTAACTAGCACCGTGCCTTGGCAAACTACTGTGAGAGTTCTAGCAACAAATGGGGCCATATCTGAGGGTAAGGGTTCCACTAGCACTGGGATGCCCTGAAGTCTATGGCATGATCCAGCATTCATGGGAAGTATAAGTTCTTTGCAGGGAGGTATTACAATCTCTGTCCCAAAAGGAACCCTCACAACACCGGCCTTTTCATTAATGTTTGCAATACTTGAGTCAGAGTCCTTTAGGGCTGCCAAGGTAAGGAGCAGCTTTCTAACTTCTTTAGGTGGTCCCAGGTGTGTAGGACATTGTTTTAACAGCTCAGGCCTCAGCCCCTGGATGATATTCATGCCCAATATCACCAGCGGCCGTCCTTTTCAGGATGCTCGTGTAACCACAACACCTTTTTGGCCAAGGTCCTGTCCCCACAGTTCTACTTTCATCC